>JARQOD010000001.1:46756231-46774255 GCA_033576555.1 Oophaga sylvatica | reverse complement strand
GGAAAACAGAGTCCAGCACAGGTCCCAGCAGGGGAACCGGCTGAACTCACACCTGCAAGGCAGAGAACAGAGAAAAGCAAAAGGGAAAAATGCCACAGAGTAAAACAGACAAATAACTTATCTGAAAGATGCAGGACAAAGCAGGGAGCAAGCAGACTTTCAGAAAGCTCAGGAAGAAAACCATATCATCGGCAACCACTAAGGGAAGGCTGCTCACTTAAATCTCTCCAGTCTGTAACACCTGACCTCCAATCATCCTCTTCAGGTGATTGACTTCTGTCAGTCAGACCAGCTCCATTACCAACAGCAACCACCAGAGGGAGCCCAAACTCAGAAGCCAGATCAAAAGTGTTCACAACAGTACCCCCCTTGAGGAGGGGTCACCGAACCCTCACCCAAGCCACCAGGCCGATCAGGATGGGCCCGGTGAAAGGCGCGAACCATCTCTCGGCATGAATGTCAGAAGCAAACACCAAGAATTATCCTCCTGACCATAACCTTTCCACTTGACCAAGTACTGGAGTCTCCGTCTAGCCAGATGAGAATCCAATACTTTCTCTATTTCATACTCCAGATTGCCCTTAGCCAATACAGGATTAAGGGACGCAGCCATGGGAACTACTGACTCAACACGATCAGACAAGTGCTTAGTCTCCATTGAAGAAAAAATCCTCCTATGGCCCCCAGAGAAAAAGAAGAAAAAATATATAAAAAATTCTGACCCTTTTTTTTTTTTATTTTACTATTCTTTCCATCTTTAAAGTACCGTAGAATCTACAGTATGGCCGGTGATTCTGTTATGATTCGGTAACCGAGGTGGATAGTAGAGAAATAGGCTAGGCAACCAGACACCCAGAGAGGTTGGTAACTTAGCGGATTGCAGACCCCTAAACTGACAACACAACTAGATTTAGCCGTGGGATCTACCTACGATGCCCTAGACGCCTCGACCCAGCCAAAGAGTTAACTAAGCCTAAAGAGAGAAAGGGGAAAGCTTAACTGCCCTGGAGTAGAGCCCCAAAGGAATAGATAGCGCCCAAACATATATTGCCGGTGAGACAGATGAAATACAAAACACAGGCAGAAAATAGGGTAAGCAAATGCTGGGGCCCGAACTGTCTGGATAGAACAGGACAGGAAAGGATACTGTCTGCAATCCCGCAAAAACCCTAAGAAAAATTCCAACACGTCTGATATGCAAAAATACTGAGGCCACACGACCTCTCCCCCACTAAATCAGAACTCTGGTGTGAACTGGATGCAAAACAACAGATACTGAAATAACAGGGGACTAGAAATACAAAACAGACTGACATAAGCTGTGGCAAAGGAAAACAGAGTCCAGCACAGGTCCCAGCAGGGGAACCGGCTGAACTCACACCAGCAAGGCAGAGAAAAGAGAAAAGCAAAAGGGAAAAAATGCCACAGAGTAAAACAGACAAATAACTTATCTGAAAGATGCAGGACAAAGCAGGGAGCAAGCAGACTTTGAGAAGGCTCAGGAAGAAAACCAAATCCCTGGCAACCACTGAGGGAAGGCAGCTCACTTAAATCTCTGTAACACCTGACCTCCAATCATCCTCTTCAGGTGATTGACTTCTGTCAGCCAGACCAGCTCCATTACCAGCAGCAACCACCAGAGGGAGCCCAAACTCAGAAGCCAGATCAAAAGTGTTCACAACACCATCCCCACTGTCAAACATGGTGGTGGCAGCATCATGGTTTGGGCCTGCTTTTCTTCAGCAGGGACAGGGAAGATGGTTAAAATTGATGGGAAGATGGATGGAGCCAAATAAAGAACCATTCTTGAAGAAAACCTGTTGGAGTCTGCAAAAGACCTGAGACTGTGATGGAGATTTGTCTTCCAACAAGACAATGATCCCAAACATAAAGCAAAATCTAAAATGGAATGGTTCACAAATAAACGAATCTAGGTGTTAGAATGGACAAGTCAAAGTCCAGACCTGAATCCAATCAAGAATCTGTGGAAAGAGCTGAAAACTACTATTCACAAACTATCTCCATCCAACCTCACTGAGCTCGAGCTGTTTGCCAAGGAAGAAAGGGCAAGAATTTCATTCTCTCAATGTACAAAACTGATAGAGACATACCCCAAGCGACCTGCAGCTGTAATCACAGCAAAAGGTGGCGCAACAAAGTATTAAGTTAAAGGGGGCGAATAATATTGCACGCCCCACTTTTCAGTTTTTGTATTTCCACAAAAATTAAAAAAAAAACAATTAAATTCATTCAACTTCACAATTGTGTCCACTTGTTGTTGATTCTTCACCAAAAATTTACATTTGGTATCTTTATGTTTGAAGCATGATATGTGGGAAAAGGTTGAAAAGTTCCAGGTAGCCGAATACTTTCGCAAGGCACTGTAGATGTCACCAACTTGTTCATTCCATGGTTCTGTCCTTAAAAAATCATGGATATCATATGTCAACAAGTACACAGATGCAACAGTACAGACAATGATGAGATAGTGTAACTTAAAGGGAACTGTCACCTCGTTTTTAGTTATTAAACTGGCCCCAGTGTGTTGTTAGTGATGCAATGTGATGCAGTACGTGTGCACTGCCCATCTGCTCCCCAGGAATGCACACTGATACAGCTTCACATCAGATGTGCGCCTGCTCCAGAGCTCAGAGTGGAGGGGACACAGCGGCGCACATAGCGTGCACGCCCATGCGTCATTTAGCCACTGGCTCAGAGTAGCTCCAGCAGATGGGCAGTTCGAACACGTGGGATTTGCTACCTGGTTGCCATGATATCAGGCTAGTCACGGCAATCAATCACAATCCTGTAGGCATGCTTAATTTCAAAACCACACTGAATGATCCGTGACTGAAAAAATAAAATTGCCACCTCCATGCCTGAAAGAAAAGGTATGTGGGAATCTCCTAACAATATAAAGTGTTTTTTAAACATAATACTTGAAGCTTTTTGTCAGGGATTTTAATTTGAGAGGACTTTCTTAATCCCACAAATTCTGATACCACAGGCCGGGAAGGTCACGTGTACCACCCGCTGTGATCTTTGGAACGAACAGCTCTCTGTTGCCCCTATCGTCCAGACATTTACACGATTGGCTGATGATCAATGGAGAAGGCAGCAGCCAGTTCGCAGCACAAGGCCAGCTATCGGAAAACTAACGGTAAGCGTATGGCATATACACCTTCAGATTCAAACACAGGGAATATGTGTACACACCCCGGTACGGTCAACACTAGCTCCACGATAACCCAGACTACTCACCGCCAACACCAATCTGCCTCGGTCAATTGGACACTGCTTATGGTAGCTTATGCCTTCAATGCGTGGTTTACAGAACAGAAGGAGCAGAACTATTGCATTTTGTATTTAATCGAAAGGGAGGCAGTGTTTATGAAAAATATACAAAAGATTTTACAAGGGGGACAAAACAATACAGCATAAACAGTTACATAAAATAAAAAGAATTAACAGGAGAACTTACTACACCGATAGCAGAGACGATTCAGGTTAGCCAAAGGAGAGCGCTTCGATTTGGCCATCAATAAACAGGATCCCTGCATACATAATATGTAACGTTCTGCATGAACACATATGATAATTTGGAATTGATCTTTTATTCGACCCTGAGAAAACAACCCACCCCCCGTGATGACCTCACAGGGCCCGGAGGAAATCCCAAGTTATGCAATAACTCCTCATAGGACGATCGTAGAAGTTTGAGACTGATGTCATCTTTTGTATCAGGATTTTTTCTATGCTTAGAGACCAAACATGGCCTAACTACTGGCAGTTATATGGCCCCTATAGAGTTCGGGCCTTTTGGCAAGGGTTATAATTAAGAGAAAATGTGTATTTTTGCCTAGTTATACTGGTGCTGAAAAGGTACGTCTCATTAATATGGGTTGTATAGAAATTCCAATATTCTACATTTTCTTCCGGAGACACACGGTGTGCGCAGATTTATTGTAACTGCAGTGACCATGGCTATTTGAAAAGGGTGTCAGATATTCCTTTGATCCACTCAGATCCTAATAACCTTTTCCTGTCTCTTGCTCTCTGTGGACAATACACATCCTCTTCAGTCACCTGCACCTTGCAGTTTAATTAAGCTGCTTTACATGTCCCTGTGCACTGCCATTTTACATAAAGGCAGCATGGAGTGCTAGCTCCTATTTTCTTATCGCAAATGGTAGAGAAAAGGAAAAAAGGGAGGGGGATATGAGCGATCGCAAGGATTTTTAATATTTTCTATGACACTTTTCTTTGACAAAAACATGTTAGTGATGTACATTGCATCACTAACAACAGTTTAAAGGGTTAAAGGGAACCTGTCACCCCCCCAGGGCGTTTTTAAGTAAAAGAGCCACCTTCAGCAGCACTAAGGCTGCATTCTGTGAAGGTCTCTATTAGGTTTCTGATCGCTAGGAACGCTGAAATAGACAGTTTTTTTATAATTTGTCCACTATACCTCTATTGTGTACTGGAGGTATGTCTTCTCCCCTGTGTCAATGGCCTCAGAGGTGTCAATCATATCCCTCTTGTGTCTGTGCGCTGCGTCCTGTGTTCCAGTTGCATGCCCGGCGTCTGCGCTCTGCCTAAATTTCTCGGGCATGCGCCATGCGCGCTGGCCGGGAACTTACACCAGCGATCAGAAATCTAATAGACACCATCACAGAATGCAGCCTTAGTGCTGTTTAAGGTGGCTCTTTTACTTAAAAAGGCCCTGGGGAGGTGACAGGTTCCTTTAACAGCTAAAATCGAGGTGACAGGTTCCCTTTAAACCAACAACTATTGTTTTGATTAACACAATCAAACAGGTGCCATTGGCACAATATTGGGGGACAGCGCAAACAGTGTAAATGAAATGTTATGTTACAAGGAGAACACAAAAATATTGAAATTTGAGAGTCCTCATTGGTTGATACATTTTAATGGCTAACTGAAAAGATGGCAACAAATCCTAAGTGCAGGATTCTGTACCCCTTTTGAGTTTCGCTATAGCCACCAGGACTCCTTGCTTTGCGTGTGATTCCCACTTGGAACGTTTTTCTTTGGGAACATACATAAACGTTTTGCTTCCAAATATCCTGAGGTGCTTCAGGTTAGGCTTCTCGCAGTTACATAGCTCATATGGAGTTTTGTTTGTGGCTTTACCTGGCACTCTGTTTTGAAGCTAGCAAGCTGTCATGATGGCTTCACCCCAATACGTTGTAGGTAGATTCGCATCAAACAGCATACTTCTTCCACTTTCACAGAGAGTCTGGTTCTTTCTCTCTGCAATGCCATTTTGATCAGGGTTGTATGGAATGGTAGTCTGGAATACGATTCCATTCTTTTTCAATATGGTTTGCACCTTACCACTTGTATATTCAGTTCCATTATCTGTATGCAGGGCTTTTGGCATTCTTCCAAATTTGTTAAACACTACAGCAAGATATTCTTCAACTTTCTGTGGAACTTCATCCTTACTGTGAAGCAGGTAGGCGACTGTATATCTGGAGTAGTCATCAATAAACGTGAGAAAATATCTCTTCTTGCTAGGACTTTGAACACTCCTTGGACTGCATACATCTGTATGCATCAGATCCAGAGGCTGTGCAGATTTACTGGTGCTTATTTTAGGAAATGATTTTCGGGACAGTTTCTCTTTTTAAGACAGTGCACTTCATCGTTTGACTACACTGGTTGATTTTAATACCATTTGTAAGTTGAGCTAGCTTCCTTACTGCTTCTGGGTCTCTGTGCCCAAGATGTCTGTGCCATACATGGATACAGTTCTTATGCAGATCTTGTCTAGCACTGTACACTCTTTCTTTGCATTTTAGCTGATAAAGTTCATCTTGAATTTTTCCTTCTGCAAGAGTGTGACCTTTCTTTAAGATGATGCAGCTGTTATCTCTAAAATTAACTACATTCCTCTTTTGCATGAGCTTCTTTACTGACAGAAGATTGCTTTCAAGGCTGGGAACATAGAGAACATCTTTTATTAGGATCTTTCTGCTTTGTGCTGAGGAAACTGGACAGTGGAGGTAGCTCTCTCCTACTCCTTCTAAAGTGATATAGTGACCTTTAGCTAAGATGACCTTTTCTGACTTGATTTCATTTAGGTCAGTGAAGAAGTCCTTGTTATTTGTCATATGACTGCTTGCACCAGAATCTATACACCATATATGCTCTGCAGATGGGCTTGTACTGGCATTAAATGCAGCTTCAACACATGCAGAATCTTCCTTTACAGCTGTGTTAACCCTTTGATGACTGTTCTGCTTGTTTAAGTTGACTAATTCTTGCTTTCCAAATTCTGCAGTCTGTTTTAAGGTGGCCGGGCTTTTTACAGATAAAACATTCACTTTTTTCTCTTAGATTGCTCTTATATTTAGGGAAATCCTGTGTCTTTAATGCTGTTTCTGCTCTGGATTCATTACTGCTGTTTATATGCTGCGTTTTTCTCTTGAATTCATCCACAAGTTTGCCTTTAACATACTCTAGTGTCAACTCATCATGTGGCCGTGCATCTAGTGCAGTCACGAGTGTGTCATAACTCTCTGGAAGTCCACTTAATAGAAGTGCAACAACATGAAAATCTATAATTTCTTCTCCAATACCCCTGAGATGCTCCACAATCTCTATGGTGTTTCTTATATAGTCCTGCATATTCTGTCCATCGCTTAGCTTAGACTGATGTAGCTTTCTCATGAGATAAAGCTATTGCTGAGATTTTATCTTTCATGCACCTTCTGTAACTCATCCCACATCTCCTTTGCAGATGCACACTTGCATGTATGCACAATCTGATTATCATCTACACTGAGGGAGATTGTGCTTTGTGCTTTCTGATCCTTTTCTAGCCAATCATCTGGTAATGGATGAGACACTTGTTCCTGAGTATATTTCCACGTACCTTCTCTTATGAGCAGCATCTTCACCTTGAATTTCCTGGACTGGTAGTTCTGGTTAGTGAGTCTTGGCACTGAAAACTTGACAGGATTGCTGCTAGTGGACATCTTCTCTGTTGCTCTGTGCTGCTTTTGCTCTGGGCTTCTATTTCTGTGTTACTCTGGGTTTCTGTGTCACTCTGGGCCCATAACCTGTTGGCAGCGGATTATTCAGGATACTCACCAAGCGTGTGACAACAGATTCTTTATTCAAGAACAAACAGGAACAATATATGATAAGCTTAATAGATCAGGAATAAATCATTTGTTTGTCTCTATCTGTGCAGCATCTACAAAGCAGGCTGCTTCTCTCATACACAGACATAGGAAAACTGAAACTAAAGTCAAATGCTCTTCCTGTGTGAGCCTCTGGGAGTTTTTATTTAGTTCTAACTTTATAAACAGTAAACAAATCTAGCAACCAAACACTCATAGACAGGAATGGAGTTATTGCACCAAACATATTCCAACACTTCCAAATGTTTTGAGGAGCACATTCCTTAGTTGATGTAGAAAGACCTAAATCCATGCAACACATACATTCCTGTATTGTGTATCAAAGTTGTGAAATTTATGCTGGTTTCACATTAGCGTTCGGGGCTTTGCGGAGGGCTGCGTACTTCCTCCGTTAAGCCCCGCCTACTTCCGCATACTTCTGCATGCATCCTGTGTACTTATCTTTAACATTGGGTATGCAGGACATGCGGATGTATGCGGATGCGTCGTTTTGATGCGCCCACCGTTTGAGCAAAACAACTTGTTGCGTTCCCGTGTGATCGGTGGGCGCGTCAAAATAACGCATCTGCATACAACCGCATGTTCTGCGTACTCATCTTTTTTAAGATAGGTACGCAAGACGCATGCAGAAGCATGTGGAAGTAGGCGGGGCTTAACGGAGGAAGTGCGCAGCCCTCCACAAAGCCCCTGAACTATAATGTGAACCTAGCCTTATACTCCCAGACTCTTCTGTCTCTCTGAGATTACCTTTTAATACAAGTAATTTCATGCGTATGGTGCTGTGATCAGGGAGACAAAAATGTTTGGCCACAGGTAGATCTATTCTTTTTTCTTTTATTGTGTGGCGATGAGAATTCATCTTTGTTCTTAGTTTTTGCCCTGTCTCCCCTACATAGTGACCCTCAGCTGGACATTTGGTACATATAATTAGGTACACCACATTAGATGTGATGCATCTGAAAGTACCTGGGATCTTGTAGTCCTTATGTGAGTTGGGGATCTTTATCTTGTCCGTGGTCATTATAAATGGACAGGTTTTACATTTTTTCTTGTTGCAGGGAAAGGTTCCTGTAGCTGTTGGAGAGGACAGGGAGCTTCTGACAATGATGCTTCTTAGATTTGGGGGCTGCCTAAAACACAGTAGTGGGGGGTCTGGAAATATGGATTGTAATCGGGCATCTTTTTGTAATAAAGGTTGTAGTTTCCGTGCAGCTCCCCTTAGCATCTCCACATTTGGATTGTAGGTAACTCTCAAATTATAATATTTTTGGTGAGCTGAAACATTTGTGTGACAAACATCAGGAAGGGGCAAACATTTTTTCATACAACTGTACATATATATTATCTATAAATCAGATTAAAATGTACACCCCAAAGACACAGCCCATCACGGTTGTCACACTCTAGGCAACACAAAACATCACACAGGTCCTAAAGGGGGTCGATGATACTAGCACTAGGCCACAAGTTTCAGTTCCAGGTTGGTGAGTTACTCGGCCCACTTGTCACACAGGCTGCTTTTGTTTACTGAAGCACGGAACCGATCTCTACTTTGCACCGTACATCTACACTGAAAGTGATGGCTCACATGAACGTCCCTCCGCTATGGCGTAGTCGTTTTTCTCTGGGCTCTCACTTTGCTCACGCAGCACAGTTTTCCCTGCTCTGGTCTCTCTCATGTCTTCACTAAGGTATTGTCTCTCTTGGGTCTTCATTTGGGTCTGTTCTCTCTTGGATCTTGTAATGGCGGTTATAAGCCAGCTTGCAGTACCGCACGTCCGTCCTGCTACACCAACTCCTCTCGTTCACTGCCCTCCTGGGCCTTTTACAATCACTAATTGTGCCACAGCTACTGTATCAAAATGATTTGATGTCTTCTCCAATCTCTTCCCTGAGGGAACAAGCACTTCATCCCTGAGTTCCTGTCAATGCAATTCTTTCTGCTTTCACTGTCTTTATCGTCTTTGACCAGCAGATGGGGGTGTTCACTTGGAAACACCCTGGTAGGCATTTACTGCATCTTCTCACTTGTCCATCTCATTACTCATACCAAATACTAGATGAGGTGGTTTTTGATGTGGGATGCATTCTTTTTTGCATCAACTAATTTGAGTAAAACTGAACATTTTGTTATGAAAGTGATCACTGTGTTACCAAGGTTTTTTCCCTAGGACAAGTTTGAGTGTTCCTGATAGATTTTTTCATGCTGATTTCAGAAATGACTTCAGATTTTTCCTATCATGTAAGTTTTTGAGAAATGATACGAAACATTATAATATTCTGTTATAATTTTAAAAACTCATATATGAACTTTTTCTGAAACAGTATATTCTGAATTTTCCACTGAAATAACATAAATCGCTGATCTACACATGCAAGCACTTATTATGCATATTCCGCGCAGGCACAGTGAATCATTCGGCTGACCGTGTACGGAGCATACCACATCTCCTGGGCAGAGGAGGATTCAAAATACTGACATTACAGCAGGGGATCACCGAGGATTAATTTTGTGAGGTAAAATATGTCACTGACTGTTTTTAAACAATATTTTACCTCACAAAATGTATCCTCTGTGATCTCAAGAGACGGGAGAAGTCAGCACATGGGGAAAGAGAGGTGGATAGGTGGGTGAGCACATGGGGGGGAGAGATTCTCAACGCTGCAAAGCCTGCCTCATCGTGACATTACCGCCCTCCCGATGCAATAGCATCAGGCCTCCATCTAGTTACTATCATATATGCAATTCGCTTGAATATTTTTCATTGTAAAAACTAAAGATTTATTTCGAAATGTCGCATCAGTGTCTCAACAGCAGTGATAATTTCTGCTACACATGAGGAGAATATACAATGAAACAAAAGAAGGAAATTAGTTCACTTGTTAAGAAAGCATATGAACTATACTTTGAATGTTCAATTGGAGATCAGGACAAACAGTGGGCACCTCATATATGCTGTGCATCTTGTTCTAGAAGCCTTAGAGCATGGCTGAATGGATCACGACCTTCAATGTCGCTCGCTGTCCCAATGATATGGAGAGAGCAGAGAGATCAAGTAACAGATTGCTACTTCTGCCTTACAAATGTAACAGGATATTCAGCAAAGAACAAGAATTCAATAGAATATCCTAATCTTCCTTCAGCCATAAGACCAGTGCCACGCGATGAAAGTCTTCATGTTCCAAAGTCGCCAAAGTATGGACAATGGAGGATGACGAAAATGAACTAACAATGTTAGTGGAAACTGAAACTGCTGCAGACCCAGACTTTGAGCCTTCTACATCTAATCCACATCTGTTCAGTCAAGCTGATCTGTGTGACTTGGTCAGAGATTTGAAAAGAGTTTCTGTTTTTCGCAGTTGTCAAGAAGACCTTAATCAATTTTTCAACCATGTCAACAGTTTAACCTTTTGCAACGACGTCTTGGGGTTGTTTGGTGCTCTTGGATGCGAACATGACCTGAAAGAATGGCGACTATTCATTGACTCATCAGTTTTAAGTCTGAAGGCTGTTTTACTACACATCGGAAATATCTATCCTCCTATAGCTATTGGACATGCCGTACACATGAAAGAAACATATGAAAATATGGAGTTACTGTTGACTCACATTAATTATAGAAATTATAATTGGAACATATATGGTGATCTAAAAGTTGTTGCACTTCTTCTTGGACTGCAGCTTGAATATACCAAGTATTGCTGTTTTATTTGTGAGTGGGACAGTTGTGCACGAGAAATGCACGATTTCAGAAAGGACTGGCCACTCGCGAAAACCTGGTTGCTGTACAGAATAATGTTAAACATAATCCTCTCGTTGATCCAGCAAAGATATTTCTCCCTCATTTGCATGTTAAACTTGGGCTTATGAAGAATTTTGTCAAAGCAATGAACATAGAATCGGAAGCCTTTTCTTACTTGCGACAGAAATTTCCAAGAATAAGTGATGCAAAGATTAAAGAAGGTATTTTTATTGGCCCACAGATCAGAGTTATAATGAATGACAGTAGCTTTGATGGTCTTTTGCAAGGAGCTGAACAAGTGGCATGGAGAGCCTTTAAAGATGTGACCTTCAACTTCCTTGGCAACAGCAGGGCACCGAACTTTGAACAACTCGTGGACAACATGCTCACAGCATATCATTTGATGCATTTTCTACATTCTCACTTGGACTTTTTTCCAGCCAATCTTGGTGCCGTTAACGATGAACACAGTGAAAGATTTCGCCAAGACATCGCGCTGATGGAGAAAAGGTACCAGGGAAAGTGGAGTACGTGAATGCTGGCTGACTATTGCTGGAATCTTAGTCGAGAAGCATCTGACACGGATTATAAACGAACGTCATCTGCAAAACACTTTGGAACAATTGCTTTTGCTACTGACATCGATGCACATGTATGTAGTGTCTCGGACGTCATAATGTAGACTATAGACCGTTGTTTCTTAAAAACCTTATGTGATACTGACTTTTGGAGCACATATTCGTGTTCAGCATATCAAAATCTATAGGATACAATAAAATTTTCTCAGGGGACAAGAACTTCCCTGAAATTTGTTGCGCAGTGTTATTAACCTTACCTTTCATGTTATTTATTTAATTACTGTATTGTTAACGTTGTTACTTATGACTTGTGTTTTGAAACTGTTAAACTGTAAAGCGCTGCGGAATATGATGGCGCTATATAAATAAAGATTATTATTATATAAATAAAGATTATTATTATGTTATACAGTACAGACCAAAAGTTTGGACACACCTTCTCATTCAAAGATTCTTCTGTATTTTCATGACTATGAAAATTGTAGAATCACACTGATGGCATCAAAACTATGAATTAACACATGTGGAATTATACATTACACTTTACAAAAAAGTGTGAAACAACTGAAAATATGTCTAATATTCTAGGTTCTTCAAAGTAGCCACCTTTTGCTTTGATTACTGCTTTGTACGCAGAAAAGGTGAACGGATGGACTCTACATACCTGGTTCCCATCGTTAAGCATGGAGGAGGTGGTGCGATGGTGTGGGGGTGCTTTGCTGGTGACACTGACCAGACACATTTTTGGGGCTTACCGTAGCACCCTTCAAACTACTCTAAAAAAATTATTTTTTGATTATTCAAAATAATTTTTGTCTCATTTTTTGCAATATATGGGGCTTCATTTTTATTTCATTTTCATATTTCTGCTTTATTTGCTGGTATTGGGGTAAAATGTAAATAAAAATAGGAAGGAAATATACTTGTCTACTTTTCACATTTACAGTATTTATTTTTTACAATCACAACAGATCGCTAAAAACATTTCAAATTGCGTTCCCCTTTACATAGAATTTTTTGTATATTGAACATATTTTTTTTTTACAGAGGAAGGGCTAAAAACAGCAATTCAGAAGTGTATATACGTAAAAGGCTTTTTTTCAGACATTTTTAACATTTAAGGTGTAGGGAAGCCAAATTGAGAACACCTGAACCCCACAAAAAGTCCTAAAAATTAAACTAAACTTTGCATTTTTTTAAGAATTTTGTCCAACATGAACAGTTATAAAACTTTGCAAATCATCTTATTACATGATTTATCTTCATTCCTGTAAAAAATTGCATATAAGTTGTTTCTAATCACCCTCTTTTCCTCAGTCTATTTGCCTGTTTTCAGCTTCATTGATATCAGAAAATAGTCATTTGGAGTACAGATGATGACAGTGATGGATCAGCAGCACCTGTCTCCTCCTTTGAGTTTTGTGCTTATCAGAACAATATCCTACAGAAGCTTATCCCTAGAGTCAGTGGCAAACAAGTGCTGAGCATTTCACTGCCATCATCTGTACTCCAAACGAGTACTTTCTGATATCAATGCAGCTGAAGGCAAAACAATAGAAGGCTAGGTTCACATTTGTACATCTGCAGACATATGATATATTGTGGACATATATGACAATAGCATATGCAAGCGTGTGTCATATGTTGGACAACGTCTATGTCTGTATATGTTCTTTTTTTCAACTAGCTTTTAATGGTGCAGACAGGAAAATGTATACATTTCAGACATATTGCAATCTAGTGTCACACATTTCAATGTTTCCCATTGAGAATAATGGAGAAGAAAAACTCATGCGTTTTGTCATTTAGTCTATGGATATTTCCATATACTTTGGAGTACAGTTTTTTGCTATTCAGATGTATTCATTCAGCAGAATGCACTTTATTAATGTGACCCTAGCCTGACTGCATCCATAGACCCTAATAACTAACATTGGAGTCCAATGGAGTTCTTTCAAGGTTTTTCATGTTTTGACAGCAAAGATAGCGCTGCATCATGTGCTATAGTTGCTTTCTAAATTAACTGAAACTAAAATGAAACCCTCGCTCATGAGGCATCCTACCCATTTCTATAGGACATTATATGTGCGTTCATAGCATCTCTTGCAAATTCCATCTGATGTGAAAGTATAGCCCTGCATTCAGCACTACTTTACTTTTCAAATCAGGCACCCTACAATATTATCACAATGTAAGGGTCCTTTCACAGCACTGCATCATGGGTAAATGTCAAGTTGAAGTTTGATATATCTGTAAGGCCCATAAAACATGACAAGAGGGTGTAAAGAATATGGGGGATTTAATGGCAGCTTACAATCCTCCTTGAGCAGGTTGTCTAAACCCCCCAACTAGTATCCAGGCTCTTACAGAATGACCTGTGTAGGTGGAGCGCCCTACCAGGGTCATGGGGTACTCGGTACTGGGCCGGGCAGTTCCTAAAGGGGAAGTCACAGCAGCAGTAACCTGGTCCGTGGCCCTGGGCTTCCAATAAAATTGTCAAAGATGATGGTGGGGGGAGTTTGTAGGGGAATTAGTTCGTGACGCCACCCGTGGTGTTCGGCTATACATGGCCGACGCTGCAGTTCAGGTCCACTGGGGCTGATGGTGACACAGCTGAGATGTTACTGCTCTCCACGGGTAGAGCGGGACCCCAGGGCAGATATAACAGGCTGTTCAGGTGGTGGTGAACGTTGAGGTGCAGAGAATAAGCAAGGGACACAGAGAAGTGCCGTTTTCTTTACCTTTTACTTCTTGGTAAGTGAAAATGTAATCCGGGGTACTAGTTACAGATGATAGCAGGAGTCTGGCCAGCCTGGAAGCATTCAGGGGATCCACCCTGCCAGGTGGGGTTAGAGGCCTCCTGCTGCGCTCTCTTTTCTGGTCCCTGCTGCCTGTAGCTAAGCTGCGACCCTTTCCTGCGTGTTGGCTTTAACCTATATGGCAAACAGCGTGAGCCTATCACAGGCACTGTCTGTTCACTGGCAGACCTGGGCTCTTGGTCTGCTGCGGTGCCTCCAGGTGTTTGGTGTGGTCAGGGAGCTTGTAGTCCCCTGACCTCCAGATTTGGCTGTTGGGGCGTACAGCTCCAGCACAGCCCAGGACTCTGGCATCTTTTTTTATCAGCGCTCCACTCTGGGATCAGCTCTGACACAGCTGCAATTCCCAGAGCCCTTGTTTCCGCTCCTCTCTCTTCCCTCACCTCAGACCAACCGACTCTTTCCAGAACAATCTCCTCACCTCAGCAATAACTCCTCCCACCTATTGTCACTCTCTTAAGCTCCGCCCTTTTTGGTCTGGAGTTAGAACAAGTGTTGGATAATGTGTATTACCTCACATGGGGACCTCTTCCTGCTTCCAGGCATGACATCACCACCCTGTAGAGGGAGGCAATGTCACCATGGCAACCGGACTCTGGGGTGCCACATAGGCCACGCTGTGTGACTGCTTCATTCAAACTTCCTCCAGATTTTGAATGATTTAAGGAGAATATGGAGTTATCGTATGTCCTAGCCACACACCTGTTACATTTTCGAGATCTCTGAAACGGGTCGTACGCCTTCCAGGGTCTCGATCCATTCTATCACTCCAGGGTGGGGGGTTATGCAGAATGACTAGTAGAAGCCAGGTTGCAAAGCCATTTTTAGTCTCCAAGCGTAACGGGAGCCCAGCCGGATCCGATGGCACCAGAACTGCCACTCTATGACCTTCTGTTAGGAAGTTATGATCCTTCATAGGTTTTGGGAGTTTTCTCTACAAAACCTAGAGGATGGGGATAAGGCCCATCCTCAGGGCCGGATTAACGTAGGGGCTGATGGAGCTGCAGCTCCAGGCCCCTTGTTAGAGATAGGCCCATCCCCCGGCCCAGCCAGCCGCTTGTTATCTAGTGGCTCTCTGCTCTCCTCCCTTCCCTGTGCTGCTGACGTCAGCCTGGTGATGGAGGGGGAGGGGAGGAGCCAGGAGAGACTGTGTGCTGGAGGGGGAGAGAGGAAAGCTGCCGCTGAAAGTACTGTAGGAGAGGAGTCGGCAGCAGCACAGTGTTATCTCATTCACCCAATCCAGAAGCAGGATGTAAATGAAGGCAGAACATGTGACCACAGAGCAGCCAGTCACAGCTCACCTTTCACTTGTCCTCATCCATGCACTGTCTTCTTACAGCTTTGCCTATTGGCATCCTGCCTGTGTTCAGTGTCACGTTGTAGTGACGGTCCCTGTCTGGAGGAGAGAGTTAGAGACAGGCAGGCAGAGGTGTGTGTGCTGTTACAAGAATCCCAGCCATATTACAGTGAAAGCAGATGGAGAATCCTGAAGTCTCTGCACAGGTTTGTGTTATAAAGTGTGTGGTTTCTGACAAATTCCATCAGTAGCATTGAATGGCCCATAGTATATATAATGCAGCATTGAGAGGCCCATTCTAGTATATAGCGCAGCATTGAATGGCCCATAGTATATATAGGGCAGCATTGAATGGCCCATAGTATATATAGCGCAGCATTTAGAGGCCCTCTCAATGCTGCATTATATATACTATGGGCCATTCAATGCTGTGCTATATATACTATGGGCCATTCAATGCTGCGCTATATGGGCCTCTCAATGCTGCATTATATATACTATGGGCCTCTCAATGCTGCATTATATATACTATGGGCCTCTCAATGCTGCGCAACTATGGGCCATTCAATGCTGCATTATATATACTATGGGCCATTCAATGCTGCATTATATATACTATGGGCCATTCAATGCTGCGCTATATATACTATGGGCCATTCAATGCTGCATTATATATACTATGGGCCATTCAATGCTGCATTATATATACTATGGGCCATGCAATGCTGCGCTATATATACTATGGGCCATTCAATGCTGCGCTATATATACTATGGGCCATTCAATGCTGGATTATATATACTATGGGCCATGCAATGCTGCGCTATATATACTATGGGCCATGCAATGCTGCGCTATATATACTATGGGCCATTCAATGCTGCGCTATATATACTATGGGCCATTCAATGCTGGATTATATATACTATGGGCCATGCAATGCTGCGCTATATATACTATGGGCCATTCAATGCTGCGCTTATATGGGCCTCTCAATGCTGCATTATATATACTATGGGCCATTCAATGCTGCATTATATATACTATGGGCCATTCAATGCTGCATTATATATACTATGGGCCATTCAATGCTGCGCTATATACTAGAATGGGCCATTCAATGCTGCATTATATATACTATGGGCCATGCAATGCTGCGCTATATATTACTATGGGCCATTCAATGCTGCGCTATATATACTATGGGCCATTCAATGCTGCATTATATATACTATGGGCCATGCAATGCTGCGCTATATATACTATGGGCCATGCAATGCTGCATTAATATACTATGGGCCATTCAATGCTGCATTATATATACTATGGGCCATTCAATGCTGCATTATATATACTATGGGCCATGCAATGCTGCGCTATATATACTATGGGCCATTCAATGCTGCATTATATATACTATGGGCCATGCAATGCTGCCCTATATATACTATGGGCCATGCAATGCTGCGCTATATATACTATGGGCCATTCAATGCTGCGCTATATGGGCCTCTCAATGCTGCATTATATATACTATGGGCCTCTCAATGCTGCGCAAACTATGGGCCATCAATGCTGCATTATATATACTATGGGCCATTCAATGCTGCATTATATATACTATGGGCCATGCAATGCTGCGCTATATATACTATGGGCCATTCAATGCTGCGCTATATATACTATGGGCCATTCAATGCTGCATTATATATACTATGGGCCATGCAATGCTGCGCTATATATACTATGGGCCATGCAAGCTGCGCTATATATACTATGGGCCATTCAATGCTGCATTATATATACTATGGGCCATGCATTGCTGCGCTATATATACTATGGGCCATGCAATGCTGCGCTATATACTAGAATGGGCCTTCAATGCTGCGCTATATATACTATGGGCCATGCAATGCTGCGCTATATTACTATGGGCCATTCAATGCTGCATTATATATACTATGGGCCATGCAATGCTGCGCTTATGGGCCTCTCAATGCTGCATTATATATACTATGGGCCATGCAATGCTGCGCTATATGGGCCTCTCAATGCTGCATTATATATACTATGGCCATTCAATGCTGCGCTATATATACTATGGGCCAGCAATGCTGCGCTATATGGGCCTCTCAATGCTGCATTTATATACTATGGGCCATTCAATGCTGCGCTATATATACTATGGGCCATGCAATGCTGCATTATATATACTTATGGGCCATTCAATGCTGCATTATATATATCTATGGGCCATTCAATGCTGTGCTTATATACTATGGGCATGCAATGCTGCGCTATATACTAGAATGGGCCTCTCAATGCTGCCTATATATACTATGGGCCATTCAATGCTGCATTATATATACTATGGGCCATGCAATGCTGCGCTATATATACTATGGGCATTCATTCTGC
>JARQOD010000001.1:46694028-46756131 GCA_033576555.1 Oophaga sylvatica | reverse complement strand
AAGGTGTTTCTGCAGTTTTAAGCCGCTTTTGTCCACTAACCAAAGAAACCAACTAACAGAGTTCTCGGTTCACAAAAAAACAATCAATTGGCTCGGACAACTATCCTCCGGTGATACTATGATACTATGTATGTAAAAGGAAATAAGCCCCATGTTGAAATGTATGATGAAATGCATTAATACATCGCGTCTCGGCCTTCACGATTAAGCATTAACCAGGTATCTGATAAGTGCTTAATTATAAAAGTTGAGGCTCATTGTATTACTAAATTTCATCAATTGATACATTTCATCATGGGATATATTACATTGATTTTGTGGTGGAGCCAGTGGCACGGCCGTTCCATCAAAATATCTAGTTTACAGTGTTTACGAAAGAGAAAGAGACCAGACGCTTGCTTCATTGCTTACACATTTGAAAGAGATTCTTCTGACGAAGATTAAAAACCTCCACAATCTTTTTAAGATTTATCAGAATGAGAACTGCTTGTAAAGTTTTAAAGCGTGCGGGACTTAGGGTCATGCACAAATGCAAGATATGATCAAATAAGAGAAAAGAAGTGCAGATATAGACCATAACAAAATATATATGGATATAAAATTACAAATTTTCTTAAATGTCAAAATTAATAATACAAATTAAAAATCGGCTAAACCAAAGTGACCGAACACGTCACAAATTGGACATGGTAGTAATGATAACTCCAAAAGAAATGTTACGAATAATAAAGTCAGTTTGCATAATAGTACTTGATTGTACATAGAAAGTTGCAATGTATGTGAGTCGCACGTACAGGGCTTGGGGCACTCGGCACCGAGCCCGTTCACTTCAATGGGGGATGTAGCACGACTCGGTCCGTTGCCCTGGGCGCTCACTAAAAAGGGGTATTTACAGGGGATTATAGGTTTGTAGAAAATGTTCGTGACGCCACCTGTGGTTCCTGGTCAGGGTGACCAGCGCTGCAGGTTCAATAAGGCAGACACACACAAGACAGTCTCTTTCTGTACCTTTACTGATGGTGAAGTTTCAGGCACGTCCCGGGAAGCTGTCAGGGTGGAGGATGCACGTCCAGTAATCCACTGAGTAGGTGTAGGGCCTCCTTACGTCTTTATGTGTGTGAGTTTCTGACTTGCATAAAACAAAGCCTAACTCCGTGTTTTCAGCTACGCCTGGCTGACCTTGTGGTGGAGCCTTCTTTTGGACAGAACTAGTCTCTATCTGCAGTGCACTGCTAGACTCCTGTTCTTCCTGACCCCGGTTACGTATCAGCACTGTTGGGCCTCTGTGACCTGTAGTCCAGCAGGGTCTCCGGTTTCTCTCACTAGTCCTGAAGAAGCTAGCAAGCTCGGACCCGGTGTCCGGTAGTGCAGAGTGGAGGTGAGCTATCAATGCTGTTCGACCTCTGTCACTCTCTTTCCCTTTTCCACTTGCCTGTCGTCCTACTCACACCTTTAACATAAGCACAAGCAGCAGTAGATGTCAGCTTTCTTTGTCTTCACCGCTCTCCAAGCGTCGGCACGCTTACTTTCTGAAACGCTCGCTGGAGGAATCTCAGTGGACTCAACTTTGACCAGACTAAGTGGTGATCCTTTCCACTACTACTGGACTCCACGATGTAAGCTGAGAATTCCCTGAAGTCCTCAGGCTTTCAGATAAGTCTTTCTGGCTAGTCTTTCCTCCTCAGCTCATCTGAGGTAACTAGCTTGTCTGCTCTGCAACACACTCTGACAGGAAAATCTCCTCAGAACTAACTGCTGCGTCTCTCCACACCCTTATATACCTGCGTAATCTAAAGGGCTCCCTCTGGTGGCACTAGGGAAATGTGAAGTGTGAATGAATATCGGGTGATTGTGAATTACCTTTCATGCATCCTCCAGGGTAACATGTGGCACCAAGCGCAGCTGGGCTACACATCCCCCCCTAGTTAATATCAGCACTCCCGGGCTGAAAAAGAAAACAATTTTTATACATAACAATAAACATAGCTCATCCCTTGCGGGAGGTAAGGACACTTGAACGTTTCAATGTATACAAATTAGCAATAGAAAATATCAAATACTTTCACACAAATAAATACAGGATTCTTGTGGAGGACCCGCACCAAACCTCCCACGGTGGTCCTGGGTGGGCTGCAGGACTTCTCTGCTGCAAACCTCACTCAAGGCGACACCATATGGGTTTTACTTCTGAGGTAGAATGGCTTACGTAAAACCAAGATGGGGCACTGAGTGCCAACTATTTACAATACAGTTCTTGTGCTGCAAGAGTCCTCAGCACGCAGTCCTTCAAAAGAGCATCATAGAAATATCACATTTCTATCATAACACATTATCACTTTACCCAACTGGGGTACCATACTTCAAGCATGTAAACATCATCATATAACGTTTTCAATAAAGTGCAATTCTTCTGCAAAACTTTTTACATTACAGTAAACCCGGTCTGGGTCCTACTGGTCTTCTTTAAACATGGCAGCATCTTCCATACCTGCAGCTGGAAGCATACTGTGCGTTCTGTAACGCATCACAATAAGATTGTGTCCTGCTACGGGGGAACTGCATTCCGCTGCGGTCTCTGGTTCCAGGCCTGGCTGGCATTCCGATCTGGGCTGGGCCTCCTCAGCCTCCTCTCTTCCAGCCGCTTCTTCTGCGGGGTCAGGTACAGCTCTTTCGGGGCCGGCCTCCGGTTTTCCCTCAGCTGCTGGTTTCAGTACTGGCGCCGGGTGGCAGTTGCGCATCTTGGGGGGAGAGCAGCGCGTCCCACAGCAGCCGCTGTTTCAGGGCACGCCAGCTCTGCTCCATCGCCTCCATCTCCGTGCGGTGTTGGGCCATATCCCTCAGCGCCTCATCCAATTCATCCACTCTCTGCATCCTCAGGTCGTTCTCCCGGCCTGGGGACGGTTCTGGTACAGGCTGCAGCTCTTCAGGGGAACGGGGCCTGCGCACCGCCATTCCTCCACACAGCGACTCCTGTCCTTCCGCCATCTCACTCCAGGCCAGACTGTGTGTTTCCTCTGAACACTCTGGATTTTTCCGTGGAGGCGGGACTTTCGCTTTCTCTTCTTAGCATAGAGGATGAAGAGGAGGCGGATCTCCCTTGCAGTGGGGCAGGCTCGGACATTGTAGAAGCATTTAGACAGGGCGCCCATCACTTTCGCGCCACAGTGGGTGGTACGCCCACGAATACACGCCCTCCTTCTTCACCAGAGCCTCAGGGCGTGAATATGGTGGCAAAATGGTGGCAATGGCGCCAAAAATCACAAACCAGCAACACAGTCTTTTTGCACAAAAACAGTCCATTCAGGCACACAGGACTCACATATAGCGAGCTTCGTGTGCTGTTCGTGACGCCAGAAGATGAGTCACACATACAGGGCTTGGGGTACTCGGCACCGAGCCCGTTCACTTCAATGGGGGATGTCACGGGTAGCACGACTCGGTCCTTTGCCCTGGGCGCTCACTAAAAAGGGGTATTTACAGGGGATTATAGGTTTGTAGAAAATGTTCGTGACGCCACCTGTGGTTCCTGGTCAGGGTGACCAGCGCTGCAGGGTAGATCCTCTGAGGGGTTGTTACTGGGCAGCAAGATGTTAAGTCTCCCACAGGCGACACCGATTCCTCAGAGAATATGGCGGTGTAGGGGTGCAGGTTCAATAAGGCAGACACACACAAGACAGTCTCTTTCTGTACCTTTACTGATGGTGAAGTTTCAGGCACGTCCCGGGAAGCTGTCAGGGTGGAGGATGCACGTCCAGTAATCCACTGAGTAGGTGTAGGGCCTCCTTACATCTTTATGTGTGTGAGTTTCTGACTTGCATAAAACAAAGCCTAACTCCGTGCTTTCAGCTACGCCCGGCTGACCTTGTGGTGGAGCCTTCTTTTGGACAGAACTAGTCTCTATCTGCAATGCACTGCTAGACTCCTGTTCTTCCTGACCCCGGTTACGTATCAGCACTGTTGGGCCTCTGTGACCTGTAGTCCAGCAGGGTCTCCGGTTTCTCTCACTAGTCCTGAAGAGCAAGCTCGGACCCGGTGTCCGGTAGTGCAGAGTGGAGGTGAGCTATCAATGCTGTTCGACCTCTGTCACTCTCTTTCCCTTTTCCACTTGCCTGTCGTCCAACTCACACCTTTAACATAAGCACAAGCAGCAGTAGATGTCAGCTTTCTTTGTCTTCACCGCTCTCCAAGCGTCGTCACGCTTACTTTCTGAAACGCTCGCTGGAGGAATCTCAGTGGACTCAACTTTGACCAGACTAAGTGGTGATCCTTTCCACTACTACTGGACTCCACGATTTAGCTGAGAATTCCCTGAAGTCCTCAGGCTTTCAGATAAGTCTTTCTGGCTAGTCTTTCCTCCTCAGCTCATCTGAGGTAACTAGCTTGTCTGCTCTGCAACACACTCTGACAGGAAAATCTCCTCAGAACTAACTGCTGCGTCTCTCCACACCCTTATATACCTGCGTAATCTAAAGGGCTCCCTCTGGTGGCACTAGGGAAATGTGAAGTGTGAATGAATATCGGGTGATTGTGAATTACCTTTCATGCATCCTCCAGGGTAACATGTGGCACCAAGCGCAGCTGGGCTACACATCTGTCTCCAGAAGCACGAGATGATTAGTAAAGAAAAAAAATGTGCTAATAAGTTAGGAATGTATCACTGAATAAAATGATATAAATACTTTACTGACAATCACAAACAAATAATGGCATAACATAAAAACATCAAAAAGCAAAACAGTTGGGATAATCCTCCAGGTGTATCCATGTAAGGACTTACACAGCTCCTCCAACGTCTAACACAAGGAAAAGAAATAAAGGAATGCAAATAGCAACCACAGGAATAAATACTGTAGACCAATAAACACTTATAGTAAACTTCACAGTGCAAAATATACCATTATATATGCAAGTAAGTGGGACCTGTGAATAAGGACAAAAAAATAACAGAGGTGGGAAAACCCCACGCGTATCGCCACCAGCAGTGTGGCTTCCTCAGGGTAATGGTCTCCAGAAACACCAGCTGGGCATGCTGGGTATTACAACGTATGGGCACCACAATGGTAAATTTACAATTTTCACTTGGCAACAACGACTGCTGCTTGTTTCTGGAAAATAACCATTGAGTCAAGATCGTCATTACACCTGTAGATAAATTCCCACAAGGGTGTAATTTCCAAAATGGGGTCACTTGAAGTGGGATCCTACTCTTCTGGCACTTAAGGGATCTGTATATGGAGTCCTCAAACTGCTGTATTCTATGATAATTTGTTCACCAAGGGTCAAATAGCACTCCTACTGTCAAGCTGCAGCTCTGCAAGTAAATGCAAACTCCACTAGATGGCAGCAGAGTGGAGTGAGGACTGCATTGGACTGCAGTGGAGCGAGGAGCCTTTTTGCTGCAGAAAAGTCATGGACTCAACTTTATTAGCATGCACAAAAAGACACAAGTTAGCCCAAAAAAATGCACCTAAACCTGCATTTTTGCTGCAGCTTCTTGTCGGCAAAGAAATCAGGTTTTGCTGCAGAAAAAAACACAGCAAAAATCCCCAGTGTGAACATATACAATTAACAGCAAACTGGTGTCAATAACTTCGCTAAGGCTGTGTGCGCACATTGCAGATTTGCTTGTGGAAATTTTTGCGCATTTTCTGCCTCCCTTAGCAGAAATCACAGTTGAAATTCCACTCGGATTTGATGCATTTTTGATGCGGATTTGATGCGGATTTTCATGCGGATTTGTACGCTATTTAAAAAAAATTGTGATGTAATTTCCTTGTTCAACTTCTTCTTTTTCATTCTCCATTGAAGACCGTAATATCATTACATACCATGTTCAAATATCATGGTTACACACACAAAACAAATATAAGTGAATATTATATACAGTGTGGTCCAAAAGTAGGTGGACAGTAAATAATAACATTTATTTGGATTTATATATAAAATTATATTTACTAACACAAGCATAACATTGACAATTTCCACTCTGTGAAGAATAAAAAGTGGAATCTGATTGGTTGCTAAGGGTAACTGAGTCAGTTTCACTTTACACCATGTTTGATAAATCTCCCCCTTCATAACCCTATTACACATACTGTCCACCTACTTTTGGACCACTATATATATATATGCAATACAAAGCCCGAGGTTTAGTAATGAACAGGTGTCAGCCATCCTCCATTTTGATACAATAAAGATGTGTATCTTCGTACCGTGTTAGCCAGTAGATAGAAAAATATTTAGACTTGAGAGTCCTCAGTGGTTGATACCTTTTAATGGCTAACTGAAAAGATGGTAACAAATTGCAAGCTTTCGAGACTACTCAGGTCTCTTCATCAGGCGAAGACTAATACAACATCTGAAGAATCACATATTTATACACAACACAGCACAGAAATAATGCAATAAGATAAGACAAGTGACGTGAAGCAGAACTGTCATTATGGGAGAGGGATGAACAGTTGTGGCAATAAATATTGGACTAGTTCATAGATAAGGAGTGTGAAAGTTTTATTGCCCTCTGATTGGGGTCTGGTAATGTTTTGTGATGTTCTCACAGGGTCTTTGAAGCAAATTCCTTAATTGATGTAGTAGGCCATAAAACCATGTGACAGGTTCATTCCAGCATTGAGAGTGTCAAAGGTCATCAGTTTGTATTCACAAACTCTCCTGTGTCTCTGAGATGAGAAACTACCTTTCAGTACAAGTAATTTCATGTCCAACATGCTATGACCGGGGATGCAAAAGTGTTTGGCCACAGGTAGATCCATTCTTTTTTCTCTTATTGTGTGGCGATGAGAATTCATCCTTGTTCTCAGTTTTTGCCCGGTCTCCCCCACATACAGACCCCCAGTTGGACATTTAGTACATATAATTAGGTATACCACATTAGATGTGATGCAGCTGAAAGTACCTGTATCTTGTAGTCCTGATGGGAGTTGGGGATCTTTATTTTGTCCGTGGTCATTATAAATGGACAGGTTTTGCGTTTCTTCTGGTTGCAAGGAAAGGTTCCTGCAGCTGTTGGGGAGGACAGGGAACTTCTGACAATGATGCTTCTTAGATTTGGGGCTGCCTAAAACACAGTAGTGGGGGGGTCTGGAAATATGGATTGTAATCGGGCATCTTTTGTAGTAAAGGTTGTAGTTTCCGTGCAGCTCCCCTTAGCATCTCCAGATTTGGATTGTAGGTGACCACTAGAGGCACCTGGTTATTTTTATCTTTAGTTTTGTAATGTAGCAGGTGATTCCTTGATATTCTGGTGGCTCTTGTAATTTGGTTTTCAATTGTTCCTGGATGGTAGCCCTGGTTCAAAAAGGTCTTTCTGAGGCGACCAAGGTGTTCATCTCTATCCATGGGGTTGGAACATATACAATTGTATCTGATGGCTTGGCTGTAGATAATAGAGATTTTTATGTGTTTTGGATGGAAACTGTCCCATTTAAGGTATGTTGGACGGTCGATTGGCTTCTGATACAGGGATGTCTCTATTTCATTGTCCTTCAGTTTAATGATGGTGTCCAAAAAGTTAATTTCAGTGCTGGAGTAGTTGAGTGTTAAATTGATGGTGGGATGAAATTGATTGAACTGTTCATGGAACGTCTTTAGCTGTTGCTCAGACTCCGTCCAGATGATTAAAATGTCATCAATGTAGCGGTAGTAGGCCCGAGGCCTGATGGGGCATGAGGACAGAAAGTCGCTTTCAAGCTTGGCCATGAAAAGATTTGCATACTGTGGAGCCATTTTACTTCTCATCGCTGTGCCAGTCTCCTGAAGATAGATCTTGTTGTCAAATTCAAAGTAATTGTGGGTGAGGATGAATTTTGTGAGTTTCACCACAGAATCAGCATCATTCCCGGTGTTTTCCATGAAGACTTTGCAGTGACACGTGACATAGCCGGATGGAAGCAGTAGTCTCATTGGCCCAGGCGCCAGCAGATGATACTGCTCTCCCATCAGCGGCACCTGCTGTCACTGTTATCAGTGATACCAGAGGTAGCCCGATGGGAGCAGTAGCCTCATCGGGCCAAGCCTGCTTCAGCGCTGTGGGTCACAGTCAGCTGCGGAATCACACTGACATCTGCCAGCATGATCTCGCAACGCTGTGACTGACAGTATTGGAGGTAGCATTACCACACACACAGACACCCGCACACATACGCAGACACCCACACACACACACACACACACACAGACACCCGCACACATACGCAGACACCCACACACACACACACGCAGTCACTCGCACACACGTAGACACACACACACACAGACACCCGCACACACAGACACCCCACACACACACAGACACCCGCACACACACACAGCCACACACACACATGCAGACAGCCGCACACACACAGACACCCACACACACACGCAGACACCCGCACACACAGACACCCGCACACACAAACAGACACCCGCACACACAGACAGCCGCACACACACATGCAGACAGCCGCACACACACAGACACCCGCACACACACGCAGACAGCTGCACGCACGCAGACAGCTGCTCACACGCAGACAGCCGCACACACGCAGACTGCGGCACACACACAGACAGCCGCACACACGCAGACAGCCGCACACACGCAGGCAGACACATATATTCTCTGCTAAATTTCGAACGCAACATTGTTCACAGCAGTGACCTGGGAGTCAGAAATGCTTCCAGGAGTCTTCCCCATGCTGTTCCCATAGATTTACATCGTTTTTAGACCCTCAAAAGACCTCCCGGGGGATCGCGGCAAAAAAGCTCGAGTTTCCCATAGACTTATATTGGGCTCGTTGCTTGAGTCGAGCACCCGAGCATTCCAATTTGCTTGACCCGAGCAATGAGCACCCGAGCATTTTTGTGCTCGCTTATCACTAGCTGTAAGCCATAATCATCAACATTAACAGAAATAAACACTTAAAATTGATCACACTGTTTATAATGACTCTATATAATATTTGAGTTTCACTTTTTGTATTGAAGAACTGAAATAAATTAACTTTTTGATGATATTCTAATTTAGTGAGAAGCACCTGTATGTATATGTATATACATATATATATAATATATATATTTTATATATATATATATATATATAACTCATGGCCGAAAGTGTTTGCTCTCTAGAAATTGTTCCTGAAAATAAAGTATTTCTACCAGAAAATTATTGCAATTACACATGTTTTGTTATACACATGTTTATTTCCTTTGCGTGTATTGGAACAACACAAAAAAAACAGAAAAAAAGGCAAATTGGACATAATTTCACAAAAAAAACAAAAATGGGCTGACAAAATTGTTGGCACCTTCAACTTAATATTTGGTTGCACATCCTTTGGAATAAATAACTGCAATCAACAGCTTCATATAACCATCAACAAGATTCTTACACATCTCAACTGGCATTTTGGACCACTCCGCTTCTGCAAACTGCTCCAGCTCTCTCATACGTGAAGGCTGCTTTCTCCCAAGAGCAATTTTAAGATCTCTCCACAGGTGTTCAATGGGATTTATATCTGGACTCATTGCTGGCCATTTCAGAATTATCCAGCGCTTTGTTTCCGTCCATTTCTGGGATCTTCTTGAAGTATGTTTGGGGTCATTATCCTGCTGGAAAACCCATGACTTTTGGACGGAAACCCAGCTTTCTGACACTGGGCATTATATTGCGAACCAAAATCACGGTAACACTAATGCACCCTGGGCCTGCAGAACAGCTTGAATTTCTTTGGAACTTGATTGGGGCTGCTTAAACACCATCTGGACTATCTTGCGTTGCAAGCTTTCAAAAATTTTTCTCTGACGTCCACATTCAGGGAGATTCGCTAGAGTGCCATGGGTTGTAAACTTCTTGATGATGTTGTGCACCATGGACAAAGGAACATCAAGATCTCTAGAGATGGATTTGTAACCATGAGATTGTTTACATGTTCAATAATTTTGGTTCTCATGTCCTCAGACAGTGCTTAGTGTGGCACACACAGACACACAATTCAAAGATCGAGTCAATTTCTCCCCTTTTTATCTGGTTTCAGGTGTGATTTTTATATTGCTCACACCTCTTACTTGCTATAGGTGATTTTGAACGAGCATCACATGCTTGAAACAAAGTTGTTTTCCCACAATTTCGGAAAGGAGCCATCAAATTTTATTTAGCCCATCTTTGGGGGGTTTTGTGTAAAATTATGTCCAATTTGTTTTTTTTGTGTTTCTCCAATACATTTTCTGGAGCAATTTCAAGGATGCACTTTTGGAAATGACTGTATAAATATTGTTTGAAAAGGACTGGAATTCAGAAAATCCTTAAAGAGGATCAGTGATAGCCAAAGTGGAGAAAAAGCTATAATTTGCCTAAGCGGTTAGTTAGGTTTCAAGAAGCAAGGTAGAGCCCTATGGGTGAGCTAAACTTTTTTATTGAAACGCCACTTAAAAGCTGAATAAAAAAATTATCTTTGGATTGCTATTAGCTTATAGACAATTATATGCTTTTATTTGGTTTATATGTGGTTTATGTTATTTATGTATGATGTAAGCACAGTGTATTGTGAAATGTTGTGAGATATACACATTTAGGTGCCAACAGGAGGCTCTGGTTAGCCAATAAAGGTATCACTCTAAGAATACTTTTGTCATAATTGGACGGAAAAGTATTCACATCAATTTTTCTGGCTAACACGGTACCACAATATAATTTATTATTGTATAACAGGAGGCTCTAAAAGAGGTTTTCCACCTTCTGGAAAGTGGACCCCAAATACCCTATAAAATATCAGAGCAGGTACTCACCAAAACCGTAGCAACTCCGACATTTCAGTGCTGCTCTGGTCTCAGTATTTTGGCTGAAGCAGTGGGGTCACGTCAACATCACGCATCACAGCTTTAGACAATCACTGAGATCAGTGGCTGTGCCGAGGTAGACTGCACGAGCCGCCAAACTCAGGAATGAACCCCCTTGTTGTGGTTTACACAGTATTATGTAGTAAATGGCTGCTCACTTTCCCCAGTCCCGCATGCTCGGTGCCTCGGGTGATCCTCGACTCTGCCCTCTCTTTCAAGCCACATGTCCAAACCCTTGCCTCCTCCTGCAGTCTCAAACTCAAAAATATTTCCCGGATCCGTGCATTCCTTGACCCTGAAACTACAAAAACACTAGTGCATGCCCTCATCATCTCCTGCCTCGACTACTGCAACCTCCTACTCTCTGGCCTTCCCTCTAGCACTCTGGCACCACTCCAATCCATCCTGCACTCTGCTGCCCGACTAATACACCTGTCTCCCCGTTATTCCCCAGCCTCTCCTCTCTGCCAGGCCCTTCACTGGCTTCCTATCGTCCAGAGGCTCCAGTTCAAAACCCTAACCATGACATACAAAGCCATCCACAATCTGTCTCCTCCATACATCTGTGACATGGTCTCCCGGTACATACCCACACGCAACCTTCGATCCTCTCAAGATCTCCTCCTCTACTCCCCTCTTATCTCTTCTTCCCACAACCGCATACAAAGCTTCTGCAGTGCCTCTCCCATACTCTGGAACTCACCCATCCCTGTAGACTGTGAGCCCTTGCGGGCAGGGTCCTCCTCTCCTCTTGTATTGCTCATGTTTACTGTACTTGTCTATATTTGCCCCTCTTCACATGTAAAGCGCCATGGAATAAATGGCGCTATAAAAATGTATAATAATAATAAAGCCCAGACTGATGTCCAGATATTATTGCCTGGCTCTTTAATTGCAGAATAGGTGTCTTTAGTCTTAATCCAAAAAATAAGGAGATTTGATAATATTTATTATAGATGAAAACTTTGTCCAAATCTACTCTTCGACGTCTCGCCGCGGCTGTGTAAACATCGCTGTGAGGAACTCAGCCGGCCGCCACACGGTAGCCCGGGTATCACAGCTTCTGATACCACCGCCGCTACCAAATGTGACGGACGATCCCTTTCCTCCCACGTCACCAATGGGACGTAACTCCACAGGTACAGCTTTCCGGCGCCCCCTTTGTCTCTCAGGTCAGTAAGAGAACTGCACCTAGAGCAAATGGCCGCCGGGGAAGGTGTCCTGCTACCCACTGGGTATTCTAAGATTCATGATCAGAGTAAAAGCATCAGCCCAAGATTAATTTTATGGTTTAATTTGCCTTAAGGGCGCACTAGATAATTACAGAAATATACAGTAAAGCTATACAACGTAACTACAATGGAATGGCAGTCAGAGTAAAAATACAACAATAATGTACAAGGCTAAAAGGTATAAGCTATGGATCAATATTACCGGGTATTATGGTCTTGGGAAGGCCTTGGCTCTGCCATTCCCAGGTACAGTCTTCCGTTCCTGAATAGTCCCTTGGTCTTTCCTAGACCATCTTCTTGGCTTCTGTGTGAGAAATGGAATGACCAGCAGCCTGGTCATGGCTAGTTTTTTAGACCTGCTAGGCCCATCCCCATTGCTTTGAAGCACGCATATTAATTGGCCTGCAATTCATATGGAACAGGAAACAATGCCTGAGCTTGGGCTATTTACCATACGACTGAACATCTCATTCAGTCACTGGCCTAGACTAATTAGCATGTAAAGGCCTATTGATTCCTAGTGGGCATCAAAACCTGTCGTACTGGATATGCTAATAGGCAATGTGTAGCTAAAAGTCTGTGGCTGTGTGAACTGACAAAATGGAGGCTGGTACAGGCCCTATACAAAATGGCGACAACCTTTTCCTTACACCTCCCTGCTTTTGAGGGCGCTAGGGGGTATCACATTCCTGTGTTCCCCCGTGCGCCCTACCGCACCCTCTCCTTGCCGGGACAACCCATCAGCGTTACCATGGTCACTGCCCTTTTGTGGCGAATGGTGAAATGGTACTGTTGGAGAGCGAGGCTCCAGCGTAGCAACCTCCCATTCGTCCCAGAGACCGTGTGTAACCAGCTGAGGGGGTTGTGGTCTGTTTCCACGGTGAATTGGCGTCCGTACAAGTATGGCTGCAGACGCTGCAGGGCCCACACAATTGCCAGACATTCCTTCTCCATCGTGGAATAGGCCACTTCCCTCGGCAGGAGCTTCCTGCTCAGGTACAAAATGGGGTGTTCATGGCCCGTAGTGTCAACCTGGCTGAGCACAGCACCGAGGCCGAAGTCGCTGGTGTCGGTCTGCACTAAGAATGGCCGCGTGAAGTCGGCTGCCTGTAGTACAGGAGAACTAGAAAGGGCGGTCTTGAGCGCCTGGAAAGCTGTCTCGCAGGCGACTGTCCAGTCGACTGCGACGGGCAGCCTTTTCTTGGTGAGGTCCGTTAGGGGCTTGGCCAGGGCACTATAGTGCGGAACAAACCTCCTATAGTACCCAGCCGTACCCAAAAAGGACATCACCTGCTTCTTGGTCCTGGGGGTGGGCCAGGATGCGATGGCATCCACCTTCCCGGGCTCTGGCTTCAGAGCTCCCCCACCTACCCGGTGTCCCAGGTAGTGGACCTCACTCATACCCAGCTGGCATTTTTCCGGCTTAATGGTCAAGCCTGCTCGCTGGATCCGCCCGAGCACCTGCGCCAGGTGCTCTAGGTGATCCTCCCAGGTGGGACTGAAGATGGCAATGTCATCCAGGTACGCGGTCGCATACCCTTCCAGTCCCTCGAGCAGCGTGTTGACCATCCGCTGAAAAGTGGCAGGGGCATTCTTCATGCCGAAGGGCATCACCGTGGACTCGTACAGTCCGAATGGGGTGATAAAGGCAGAGCGTTCCCGTGCCCTAGGGGTCAGGGGAATCTGCCAATACCCCCTGCTCAGATCCATGATGGTCAGGTACTTGGCCCCGGCCAGCTGGTCGAGCAGGTCATCGATGCGCGGCATTGGGTACGCATCGGTGACCGACACAGCGTTGAGCCCCCTGTAGTCCACGCAGAACCGCGTAGTTCGGTCCTTTTTAGGGACGAGGACTACAGGCGAAGCCCACGCGCTGTTGGACGCTTGGATCACCCCCAGCCTCAGCATCTCGTCTATCTCTTGGCGCATCTGCTGCTGCACCTCAAGAGAGACCCGATATGCTGAACGCCGGATTGGGGGGTGGTTACCAGTGTCCACGTCATGGACTGCTGCCTCAGTCCTTCCGGGCAGGCTGCTGAACAGCTCCCGGAAGGGGTGTAGGGTGGCCCCCAGCTGGGAACGTTGGTCCTCCGAGAGCTGGTGGCCAACCCCCACATCCTCGATGGATCCACCCGCCTTGGCTTGGGTGAGCAGATCGAGGAGGGTTTCTGCCTCTCCTTCCTCTGGAAGGTTGCACACTGGGTGAGCATAAGCCTCCCGCTCATGATGGGCCTTCATCATGTTCACATGGAAGGCCTTCCTCCTTCCACGGGCGTGGTCCAGGGTGACCAGGTAGGTGACGGCGTTGAGCTGCTCGTGCACGAGGTATGGACCCTCCCAGGCCGCCTGAAGCTTGTTTTGTGGTACGGGGACCAGTACCCAGACCTTTTGACCCACCTGGTAGGTCCGCTCACAAGCATTCTGGTCGCACCATCGCTTCTGGTCAGCCTGAGCTTGGGCCATATTGTCATGCACCAGCCGTGTCAAGGCCATCATTCGGTCCCGGAAGCGCACGACATACTCAATGACCGACACTCCAGGGGTGGCTAAATCCCCTTCCCATGCTTCCTTCACCAGAGCAAGGGGCCCCCGTACACGTCGCCCGTACAGGAGCTCAAAGGGGGAGAACCCCGTTGAGGCCTGTGGAACCTCCCGGTAGGCAAACAGCAGGTGTGGGAGATACCGCTCCCAGTCTCTCCCGTGGGAGTCGACCAACATCCTCAGCATCTGCTTTAAGGTGCCATTGAACCGCTCACACAAGCCATTGGTCTGTGGGTGATACGGGCTGGCCACCAGATGTTGCACCTGTACCTGCTTACAGAGAGACTCCATCAGCTGCGACATGAACTGGGTCCCTCGGTCGGTGAGCATTTCCTTGGGAAACCCCACTCTGGAGAAAATCTCCAGTAAGGCAGTGGCCACTTTGTCGGCCCGAATGGACGACAAAGCTACCGCCTCCGGGTACCGGGTGCATAGTCCACTACCGTTAGTATGAAGCATTTCCCGGAGTGGCTGGGAGTGGACAGAGGTCCAATGAGATCCACAGCCACCCTCGAGAAAGGCTCTTCGATGATGGGCAGAGTTACCAGTGGGGCTTTGGGGCGCGGCCCCGCCTTCCCCACCCTCTGACAGGTGTCACACGAACGGCAGTAGGCTATCACCTCGGTCCTCATTCCAGGCCAGTAGAAATGCTGAGCTAGCCTGGCCCTGGTTTTAGTGATCCCTAAGTGTCCGGCCATTGGAATCTCGTGTGCGATCCGCAACAATTCCGCCCTGAACGGATGGGGCACCACTAACTGTCGGTCCCTGGGCCACGCCTCCGGTGAACCCTGCTGGACCGTTACCCGGTACAGCCGTCCCTGGTCCCAGACCACTCGCTCGCGGTCGGACTCCAGGGGAGGCTGTGCCGCCTGTTCCTTGAGAGTCTTCAGGCTAGGGTCAGCTTCCAACGCTGCCTGAAATCCCTGACTAGATATGGCAAGAATTGACGAAACTGCCCTGTCCTCTGTCAGTTCCCCGGGATCTGTCTCCTGGCTACTGTCTGACTCGGCAGCCACTTGGTCAGAGAGGGGGAAACCGTCGGACCTCCGCGAGGCTCCTTGGGCTTCAGCGCTCCCACTCCTGGTAACAGCGGCCACGACCGCTGAGACCACGGGTAGCGCCTGCTTTCCCTCCTCCTCTGACCAAGTCGCCGGGTCAGGCAGACTTCCCTGACTTCCTGACATCCCGGATGTGGGAACTCCTGACCTGGGGTCCTACCTGGTGGCTCCTCTCCCGGGACACCCCCTCCCCCCATGGCCTGTTCCTCTTCCTGCAGGGGCCCTAGACTCAGCAGGCTGGATTCACTTAGGGGCCCTACACTGCCCATAGCAGCCCCTCCCTCCACCTCTGAGCTCTCCCCTACAGCCTCCTCACCTGTCCTCACTGTGAGCCCTGTGTGTGTAGTGTCAGTGCATGGCTTACCATCAGGTTTCACTCCCTCCTCCACTGTTGGAGGCACATTCAATACATTAACATTAGCATTCACAGTAAAGTCATGACATTCTTGGGGAGCCGGACTTGGGGTTCAGTGGCCACATACTGGGACACTAGCCGCCCCAAATCGGTCCCAAGCAACACATTTGCAGGAATATTCGGCGTTACTCCCACCTCCCGCATCCCCCTCCCGGCACCCCAATCCAAATACACCTTGGCAACGGGCAGCGCCGGTTCAACGCCTCCAATTCCGGAGACGGAAAGGGTTTTCCCAGGTACCAAGTCTTGAGGGGACACCACCTCAGGGCGTACCAGGGTTCGTTCAGCGCCTGTGTCCCGCAGTCCCATGACCGCTGAGCGGCCGATGGTGACGGGTTGGTAATTGTCTAGGGACCTCCCACCACCCCCTCCCACACACAAAACAGTGGACGGTTTCTGGGACAGGGATGGGGCCTTCTGGCGCTGGGGACATGCAGCCTTAAAGTGTCCTGGCTGATTGCAATTATGGCAACGTCTGGGGTCTGTTCCTGGCCTGGAGAGGTCAGCAGGGGGGTACGCCCCTTGCACTCTGGGGGCTGGATATGGGGCTGGGGCAGGATTGGGCTTACCCCTCTCCAGGTGCTGCTGGCAGGCTTCTTTGGCTCCGGCGCCCTGTTGTTGGCATACTCGTCTGCCAGGGCAGCTGTAGCAGAAGCCCCCTTTGGTTTCCGGTCACGGAGGAACTGCTGGAGGTCCTCTGGGCAGTTCCACAAAAATTGCTCCACGACAAACAGTTCCTGGACCTCCTGGCGGGTAGTGAGCTCTAGACCCGAGGTCCAGTGCTCCGCAGCTCTCAACAGGGCCCGCATGTGGTCGGTCCAGGTGTCCTTTGAACCCCGCTGCAGGCTCCTGAACTTCCTGCGGTACGACTCCGGGGTGAGGTTGTAGTGCTGGATCAGGGCCCGCTTGATGCTGTTGTAGTCCCGCTCCTCCCCGGCAGGTAAGTCCCCCAAAACTTCCAGGGACTTACCCCTCAAACGGGGGTCAGGTACCTTGCCCACTGATCCGGGCCAGATGATGTTGGAGGCATGTCCTCTCAAAAGCCAGCAAAAAGGAATCCAGGTCTCCATCCTTTTCAAGCAAGGGAAAGTCCTCCGCCCGGACCTTGGGAGCCCTTGTCTCCAGTGGGCCTGGTGCATCCAGTGGGGGCCCGTGCTGAGCCATCTCCAGTCGGTGCCGGCGCTCCGCTGCTCTCTCTGCCGCTGCATGCTCCCGCTCCGCTGCTCTCTCTGCCGCTGCTTGCTCACGCTCTGCTGCTTTCTCTGCCGCTGCTTGCTCACGCTCTGCTGCTGTCTCTGCCGCCACCAGGAGTCTTTCATAGGCGGCGTCATTACCAGCCTCGAGCTGCGCCATAGCCGCTTGGAAGAGGGTCTCCGATCTGGACAGGCTGGGACGGGCAGGGGGTGGGCAGTCCACTGTGAGACTGAGCACGGGGGTCGGGCTCCTTGGGGAGCCCTGGCTGAGCTCCCCCTCGCCTCCATCGGTATCGAACTCATCATAGACCACAGCATTGGCCTCCCCCTTTGCCCTACTCCTGGTGCCTTCCGCCATCTTGGGAACCTTTGGTCACTGAAACACAGCTGCAACCCTGACCTTGCACACAACTTGTTATATTTACACTCTGACCGTCTAGTGCTGGGCTGACCTTAAGACCCCAGCAGTGAAAGTACTGCTGGTAGTCTCTAGTGTCTGGGAGTAGGGGTCCCACGCACACTATTACTCTGATCCCACCGCTGCCACCAATTTGTGAGGAACTCAGCCGGCCGCCACACGGTAGCCCGGGTATCACAGCTTCTGATACCACCGCCGCTACCAAATGTGACGGACGATCCCTTTCCTCCCACGTCACCAATGGGACGTAACTCCACAGGTACAGCTTTCCGGCGCCCCCCTTTGTCTCTCAGGTCAGTAAGAGAACTGCACCTAGAGCAAATGGCCGCCGGGGAAGGTGTCCTGCTACCCACTGGGTATTCTAAGATTCATGATCAGAGTAAAAGCATCAGCCCAAGATTAATTTTATGGTTTAATTTGCCTTAAGGGCGCACTAGATAATTACAGAAATATACAGTAAAGCTATACAACGTAACTACAATGGAATGGCAGTCAGAGTAAAAATACAACAATAATGTACAAGGCTAAAAGGTATAAGCTATGGATCAATATTACCGGGTATTATGGTCTTGGGAAGGCCTTGGCTCTGCCATTCCCAGGTACAGTCTTCCGTTCCTGAATAGTCCCTTGGTCTTTCCTAGACCATCTTCTTGGCTTCTGTGTGAGAAATGGAATGACCAGCAGCCTGGTCATGGCTAGTTTTTTAGACCTGCTAGGCCCATCCCCATTGCTTTGAAGCACGCATATTAATTGGCCTGCAATTCATATGGAACAGGAAACAATGCCTGAGCTTGGGCTATTTACCATACGACTGAACATCTCATTCAGTCACTTGCCTAGACTAATTAGCATGTAAAGGCCTATTGATTCCTAGTGGGCATCAAAACCTGTCGTACTGGATATGCTAATAGGCAATGTGTAGCTAAAAGTCTGTGGCTGTGTGAACTGACAAAATGGAGGCTGGTACAGGCCCTATACAAAATGGCGACAACCTTTTCCTTACAATCGCAGACCTCCAAACCTCTGGCAGTGACAACTGAAATTGGTCTAAAGTTTTATGTTGTTATTTTCCCCATAAACTGTCTCTCAGTAATTGTATTATACATGACGCCCATTTTTTTGGCCACAATTCATCAGTCTTAGGATTCTACAATCGGATCTAATGCCTAACGCCATGCATAATATGTAAGTGAATCAATGGCTCAAAAAAATAAAAAAGGCTTTTAGTTTTATATATGTGAATGGAAAGGAACTAGTTTCAGAGGTGGCTGGACATCACAGGAAAGTGGGGACCCCTGCAAGAGGAAAGCTAATAAGTCCAGGAAACGAGCAAGAAGGGGACCTTGGGACAAGGTAGCGCCCTGTTGTGGGTATTGAAACAGGGAGTAACGTCTCTACAAGCAGCCTCTGGGACTTATATTGGCAAGGACTTAGGGTATCAAGGTCATAACAACACACCAGGACCCGTATGACCCTACCCCAAGGAAAATGCAGGGAGATGGCGAAAGAAAAGGCATAACCTGTTATCCCCTGTTCATCAGTTTTGCCGTGCATAAAATGGACATTCTTTGTAAGAACTGGTCTGGCTTCAGAATTTAAAGCGTCAAAGTGAGTGATACTGAACCAAATGTAACAGAATGGATGATGGCGGTAACAGACGCAGATATAATGACGCACATGCACACCCACAACACTCAATTCTCTGTAACTGGTCCTGACGTGGAAAGGGCGGCCCATTCACATGACTACCGCCAGGGACCAGCTTACAAGCGTGTCTCCAGGTTCTGTTGTGCTTGTGTAAGGTATCAAGCAGGAACGAGGGATGCAGTGACGGGATTCAGGCAGAGCAAGGGTTAACAGGTTTATTTACAGGGAACACTCCACGCAGGCAGGGTGAACCTAGCTACCTGAGACGAACTGCAAAACGGCGCCCCCCCCATTGTAAAATCCGTACAAATAAATCTGGTTTACTACTAGGCCTCTTTCACACTTCAGTCGTGTGACGTCAGTCAAAATCCATTTTTTTTTGCGCATCCGCTTTTTTCCCATTGACTTGCATTAGTGGCGGATTTTGACGGATGGTCTTCCGTTTGGTCCGTGTTTTGACGGATCCTCCATAAATTTGGCGTCCGCCATTTTTGGAAAACGTTCAATGCAACGTTTTTTGTGTGCGTCAAAATGGCGGACTATGGCGGATCCGCCGCGTCCACCATTTTGTGTAATGGTCGCCTATGGGTGGCGGATCCGCTGGCATCCGTTTTTGATGGAATCCGCCAGCGGATCCATTCCTTCCATAGAAAATCCATACAAAATGCTCAGAACACTGACCGGGCTCTCTCTCTCTCTCTCTCTCTCTCTCTCTCTCTCTCTCTCTCTTCCTCCAGGCCAGACATGCGTACCTGCATTTTCCGGGTTGAGAAGTTCATGGCTGCATCCGTTTTTCACCTTTTCTGGCGGATCTGCTTTTTTCACACTTTGGCGGATTTTAACTGACGCCAAACGACTGAAGTGTGAAAGAGGCCTTAGTAGCCTAACGTGACGCACATGTGAAATACATACACTTTTAAATAGGAATATGTTTGAAACATCGATTTTTATATTTGTTAAAGTTCTGTATAAGTAGTACACCTTGTAAACACATGGCTCCACTCCGTAAACCTTGTACACATGCGGCTTTGCTCCATACACATGCGGTTCCGCTCCATACACACGCGGCTCCACTCCGTACACCCCGTACACACATGGCTCTGCTCCGCTCCGTACACACACGGCTCAAGCACAGAGCCCTGTGTGTATGGAGCTGAGCGGCTCAGCTCTGTACACTTCGTACACACAGGGCTCCGTTTCGTACGCCCCGAAACACACACAGCACTGCTACAATCCACACCTCGTACACACACGGCTCCTCTCCATACACCCGTCTACACACACGGCTCCCTCCGTACACCTCGTACACACACGGCTTCGCTCCGTACACTTCGTACACACGACTCCACTCTGTACACTTCGTACACACATGCTCCACTGCGTACACTTCGTACACACACAGCTCCACTGCGTACACTTCGTACACACACGGATCCGCTCCGTACACCTCGCACACACGGGGCTCCGCTCCGTACACCTCATACACACACGGCTCCGCTCTGTACACCTCATACACACGGTTCCGCTCCGTACACCTCGTACACACACGGCTTCGCTCCGTACACCTCGTACACACGGCTCCGCTCTGTACACTTCTTACACACATGGCTCCGCTCCGTACACTTCGTACACACACAGCTCTACTCCGTACACTTGTACACACACGGATCCACTCCGTACACCTCGCACACACACGGCTCCGCTCCGTACACCTTGTACACATGGGGCTCCACTCCGTACACCTCATACACACACGGCTCCGCTCCGTACACCTCGTACACACACGGCTTCGCTCTGTACACCTCATACACACGGCTCCGCTCCGTACACCTCGTACACACACAGCTTCGCTCCGTACACCTCGTACACACGGCTCCGCTCTGTACACTTCGTACACACACAGCTCCACTCCGTACACTTTGTACACACACGGATCCGCTCCGTACACCTCGCACACACACGGCTCCGCTCCGTACACCTCGTACACACACGGCTCCACTCCGTACACCTCGTACACACACGGCTTTGCTCTGTACACCTCGTACACACACACGGCTCCGCTCCGTACACCTCGTACACACACGGCTCGCTCCGTACACCTTGTACACATACGGCTCCACTCCGTACACCTCGTACACACACACGGTTCCGCTCTGTACTCCTCGTACACACACGGCTCCGCTCCGTACACCTCGTACACACACGGCTTTGCTCTGTACACCTCGTACACATGGCTCCGCTCCGTACACTTCGCACACACACGGCTCCGCTCCGTACACTTCGTAGACACACGGCTCTGCTCCGTACACTTCGTACACACACGGCTCCGCTCCGTACACCTCAAACACACAGGGCTCCGCTCCGGTACACCTCGTACACACACGGCTCCACTCCATACACCTCGCACACACACGGCTCCGCTCCGTACACCTCGCACACACACGGCTCCACTCCGTACACCTCGTACACACACGGCTCCGCTCCGTACACCTCGTGCACACACGGCTCCGCTCCATACACCTCGTACACATACAGCTCTGCTACATCCACACTGTAAACCCCTCCTGATCCCAAACATAAACTTACCTTCATCCAGCACCATGACAACCAGCACAGCAGAGACCGCACACAGGGAGCCTGACCATGTGACCCCTGACTCCTCCCCCTCCTGTGACCTGAACACAGGTCCTGTGCGCACAGAGGAGGACAGCTAGCAAAGTCATTGCTCTGCTGTAAGAAGCTGAAGTGGAGAGCTGGGAGGGCGAGAAAGGGGTGCATGGGGGGCGTGGCGGCTTCTCTCACTGCCGGACACATAGCACCGTGCGCAGGAGTGTAAACCGACTGTGTGACTCAGCAGGAATTAAGGAGAGCCGGCACCACACCACATGTTCTGAGTTCCACTCTGCCGCCCCCTAGCTTCAGTGAGGAGCCGCCGCCTGAGACAGAAGGCTCAACTCTCCTCATTATAGGCGACTAATCCACCTCTCCCCTCGCTACTCCCCTGCTTCTCCCCTCTGCAAATCCCTCCACTAGCTCCCAATTCCCCAACGAATCCAGTTCAAACTACTAACACTGACCTACAAAGCCGTCCACAACATGTCTCCTCCCTATATCTCTGAACTAATCTCCCAATATCTTCCTTCACGTAATCTTCGATCCTCCCAAGACCTCCTACTATCCTCCACACTTATTCGTTCCTCACACAACCGCCTCCAAGATTTCTCCCGAATATCCCCCATCCTCTGGAATTCCACGCCTCAACATGTACGATTATCCACCACCCTTGGATCCTTCAAACGGAACCTGAAAACCCATCTCTTCAGGAAAGCCTACAGCCTGCAATAACCATTCCGCCTCGCCACCACCACCCGAGCTGCCGCCTCGCCGCCACCACCCTAGCTGCGCCACGCCGCCACCACCAGAGCTGCCACATCGCCGCCACCACAGAGCTGCCGCACCCCCGACCTTCTGTTTCTTCCCCATTATCCCGTAGAATGGAAGTCCGCAAGGACAGGGTCCTCTCCCCTCTGTACCAGTCTGTCATTGTAAATTTGTTTACTGTAAACAATATCTATAACTTTGTATGTAACCCCTTCTCATGTACAACACCATGGAATTAATGGCGCTATATAAATAAATAATAATAATAAATAATAATAATTATAGGTGCGTCCCTGCACGCAGGGAGGTAAAGGGTAATGATGGCAAAGTGAGGTACAATGGTATAAATGATGGCAATACGGCAGTAAACGAACAAGGAAGTCCCAAAACTGCGGCTCCTGCTGTGAACTCAAAGGCGCCAGCAACGGCCGACGCCGTGTCCTTTAATGGGGTTCAGTAGAACAACAATAACACCCGTCTTCTGGTGACAGTGGTCGGTCTCTGGTACCTTCCACTGCCCTTAGTCCATATACCGTGGTGGCTGAACAACAGTGAGGGCCGCGGTACTGCCTAAACCTGACGTGAGCCCTGCACCACTCTCCTCACCATCTCAGTCAAGCAGGCCCAAAGTGGCTGGCAGCAATATAGGTCTTGTACGAGCCCTAGGTGACTCAGCAGGGGCTTACTGGTACAGTCAGGATGCTGGCTTCTGTCCTGTTCCCGACCACTCTTATGGGGCACATGTGTAATACTCACGGACACGGAGCGTTCTGTGCCTCGCTTCCCAACAGTCACCGGACTCACGCTGGACGTCTCTTCCTCTCTGGTCCCCTGTTGGTGGCGGGCGACGACAGGCACTAGCTGGCACTTCTCTCTCAGACTGCTGCACGGCTGGCTCAGCTCTCCTCGGTGTGCACAGCTTAGCTCTGTGCATGCAGCTCGGCTCTGCACGGTTCTGCTCTGCTCTGTACAGCTCTGTAGCGGTCCCTCTCTCCAGAGTGCTGCTGGGCACGCTTGGCTCTGCAGGTGATGGGGCCCCCTCTCTGCGACCCATCACAGCATAGGTACTGCATGCAGGGGACAAGGGAAGCAGAGCGCGCCACTCACTGTTCTGTGCGCTGCTCTGCCCTGTCACCAAACTGCTCTGTTTCACGCGCTTTTCCTTATCTACCAGCTGCTGCGTGCCCTTTTCCTCAGTCTCCTCCCACCTCCCTTGGTTAACAGGAAGGTGTCTCCCTCTCGGGCTACCCTCAGGCTGCAGTGGAAGGTCTGCCTCCTCAAAGCTGTCCCCCGGGAACAGAGGATGCAGCCTTTCTAGTTCCGGACCCGGCATGCAGGTAAACGCGGTCCGGTCTATCTCCTTACACTCCCCCTCTCTTCTAACTCGCCATTCCATGGTTGAGGATTCGTCGTACTCCTCTATACTCTTCTGAGAGCCGACAGATGCCCACAATTTCTGCATCCGCTCCTGCCTCTCCCGCATCACATTCTGCCAGTAAAGCTCGTGAGGGTCACTCCAAACTTCGGGTTGAGTGGTAAGGAACGTGGGTTCATCCAGGTCCCATGGAGTAGCAATCTCCAAGGCCTGTTCCTCTTCTGTGTCAACATCTGACCGGTCGAGAGATTCTCCCTCTTCGTAGTCCAGAGCTGACGAAGGTAATGTCTCAGGACCTTCTTCCTCTTCACGGTCTACCACTTCTAGCAGGGGTAACTCAGAGGCATCTTGCGACTCTTCCACTGGATCAGGGCCCTTTGAGCTGATGAGCGGCAAGCTTTCCATGTCATAGGACGAGATAAGTGGTTCCTTTTCCTCACAATCGGGAACCGTTGAAGCGGGCGTCCCAGAAACACTTGTCACCTTCTCTCTTCCGTCTTGTGGTGGGCAAGGTAGCGATTTACTCTGGTGGGCCTCTCGGGCAGACATCCCTTCTTCTCCTTCGGGTTGAGTCTTACAGATGGGACCTTTGGACCCAGGATGGAGTTCCACCAGACTGCCTCCAAGCGCCTGGACAGCGCAGACATCTCACCGTAGATGGCCGACACCTTCTTCATCTCTTCTCGGCGTCCGACGTTGTGACTCTGTTTGGCTCTGGGTGTGGCCCCCCTCTTCTCGCCGTAACTTTTCACCCAGGGGCAGCGTTCTCTCCAGTTAGTAGGTCCTTCAGAAGGATGAGCGGATTTTCTCCATCGTCTGTCTTGGGTAGGGCAACTTCTGGACAGATGTCTCTTTCCTCCACACGTCCAACACCCGCTTTTGGGCTGGTTTGGTGGACCCCTCAGTCTGGATCGTCGGCCTCTGCGGGAGACCATCCGCGAACGCTCTCCACTCCACGGCCTGGAAACAAACTTTGGGACAACTGCTGGGGCACCTCTTATGTGCCACACCTCTCCTCCAACTTCCTTCTCCTTTTGCTGCAAGTTACCCTGGGCTATGGTATGGGACTCCCTGCATTCCCTGATGTAATTCGCAGGAATACGTCGGCACTTTCTTGTTCAGGCTGGGTACTCCGCAACTCCGGACCATTCCTGTCAAGGCTGCAATCCCCTGCTCCTACTCACCTATGCGTGCCTCTGCGCCAATGTCTGCCAAAGTTAAGCGCGGTTTAGTTTGCAGCCGCTCATGCAAAGCCCACCCAAGCAGTACATCTCCCAAGCGTGTCACTAACTGGTCTCGCAGCACTATGTCAGGGGGTCCTATGCCTATGCCATCTTTTTTAGAATTTCAGTGTGCTGCTCCTATAGTGCGTTCATGTACTGCATCACAGTCTTCCCCTCTCTTTGAAAAAGCCTAAAGAAACTGAGTCGCACGTATAGGGCTTGGGGTACTCGGCACCGAGCCCGTTCACTTTACTGGGGGATGTCACGGGTAGCGCAGCTCGGTCCGTTGCCCTGGGCGCTCACTAAAAAGGGGGGTATTTACAGGGGATTGTAGAAATGTTCGTGACGCCATCTGTGGTTTCTGATCAGGGTGACCAGCGCTGTAGGGTGAATCCTCTGAGGGGTTGTTACTGGGCAGCAAGGTGTTAAGTCTCCCACAGGTAAGACTGATCCCTCGAGGTATATGGCGATGTAGGGGTGCAGGGCAATGAGGCAGACAAACACAAGACAGTCTCTTTCTGTACCTTTACTGGTGATGAAGTTGCAGGCACGTCCCGGGAGGCCGTCAGGGTGGAGGATGCACGTCCAGTAATCACTGAGTAGGTGTAGGGCCTCCTTACGTCTATATGTGTGTGAGTTTCTAACTTGCATGAAACAAAGTTTAACTCCGTTCTCTTTGCTACGCCCGGCTGATCTTGTGGTGAAGCCTTCTTTTGGACACAACTAAGTCTCCAATGGTTGCGCTGACCAGACTCCTGTTCTTCCTGACCCCGGTTACGTATCAGCACTGTTTGGCCCCTCTGTGACCTGAAGTCCAGCAGGGTCTCCGGTTTTTCCCACTAGCCGTGAAGGTACTAGCAAGCTCGGACCCGGTGTCCGGTAGTGCAGAGTGGAGGTAAGCTATCGTTGCTATTTCTCCTCAGTCACTCTCTTTCTCCCTTTTCCACTTGCCTGTCGTCCTACTCACACCTTTAACATAACCACAAGCAGCAGTAGATGTCAGCTTCCTTCTCTTCACCGCTCTCCAAGCGTCGGCACGCTCGCTCTCTAACAATACCTAAGTTGACTCGGTCTTATAAAAACTGCAGTTCCCTTTCCTTCATTTCCTTCTTAGGCTCTGTCCGAAGTAACTATCAGGACCTTCCATCAGACTGATCTGTGCACACTTCGAGAGTCACTTTCCACTTCCCTGGGGAACTATCAGTCTACACGTTCTGAGGTAACTTTCCTCTCCAACACGCTCTGACACAAACTAGTGTAATCTGAGCTCTGACAGGAATCCTCTCACTCTGGTGTTCTGAGGAGATCTGATCTGTCTGGGGTACAACCAACAACTAGCTAACGTTCAGCTAGACTGTCTCCATCTCACTGCTCTATCTCTCCACACCTTATATACCTGCGTATTCTAAAGGGCTCCCTCTGGTGGCACCAGAAAAATGTGAAGTGTGAATGAATATCAGGTGATTGTGAATTACCTTTTTGTGCATCCTCCTGGGTAACATGTGGCACCAAGCGCAGCTGGGCTACACATCCCCCCCCTAGTTAATATCAGCACTCCCGGGCTGAAAAAGAAAACAATTTTTATAACATCAACAAAACATAACTCATCCCTTGGGGGAGGTAAGGACACTTCAAACGTTACAATGTGTACATATTAGAAATAGAAAATATCAAATACTTTCACACAAATAAATACAGGATTCTTGTGGAGGACCCGTACCAAACCTTCCACGGTGGTCCTGGGTGGGCTGCAGGACTTCTTTGCTGCAAACCTCACTCAAGGCCACACCATACGGGTTTTTCTTCTGAGGTAGAATGGCTTACGTAAAACCAAGATGGGGCACTGAGTGCCAACTATTTACAACACAGTTTTTGGGCTGGCAAAGTCCTCAGCCACGCAGTCCTTCATAAGAAAACACATTTCACATATCACTATCACATTACCCAACTGGGGTATACTACTTCAGCATGTAAACATTATCATCATACAACATTCTCAATAAAGTTCAATTCTCCTTTAAAACTTTGTACATTTCAGTAAACCCTGTCCGGGTCCTACTGTTCTTCTTCGAATATGGTAGCATCTTCCACACCTGGGGCTGGAAGCACACTGTGCGTTCTGTAACGCATCACTAAGAGATCGTGTCCTGCTACCAGTGTCTAAGTAGCTACAGTCCTCTTTTCAACTTTTACTTTGCGATTTGCCGGAGGCCTGACAGGTGCCTCTTCTAAGTACAGATTTGGCTCAATAGGGATCGCTGTAGCAGTCGCTGTGCTCTGCAGCGTTTCCAATGGTGACGCATGTACATGCAATGGCTCAGTAGGGGGCGCACTTGCAACTGTTGCGCTCTGTTGCGTTGCAGAATAGGACGCAGGATAGGATGCAGGTGCGCGGCCGGGCGCTGATGTGGCTGGGGCCTGGGACGCTGAGATGCGGGGTGCGTTGCCGGCGTCAGGGACTGGGTCGCTGATTGGGAGACATTCAGGGCATACCACCCCTTCATCCCCCAATGCCGCGTGTAGGAGACTACATCCCCAATTAACAGATCCCTTCCCGGGTGTCTCTCAGGCAGGTGAGACTCTACGTCACAGCAGTGAACGAAGATCTTCTGAGAGAACCCGGGCTCGCGTATGTACCCCCAACCTCCCTGGAGTTTAAAGACACACACCGTCCCCTGGCGCCGCGGTTCCCAGAGCGTACCTTTGTCTCGCCTGACGATCTCCTTGTCAGCAAGATCCTGCTCACGGTACCTCTGGCGAAGCTGCTGCGTCTCACGCTGCTCCCGCTGCTGTCGCAGCTCCTGCTCTCGGCGTCGCCACTCGTTCTCCTTATGGGCGGCGTATTCCACGTCGTCCAGGAGCTCCATCTCCTCTCAGTCGATCTCCATCGCTTCGGGCAGGATCTCCTCCGTCGTCCCTACCGGGGGACTGCATTCCGCTGCGGCCTCTGGTTCCAGGCCTGGCTGGCATTCTGGTCCGGGCAGGGCCTCCTCAGCCTCCTTCCCTCCCGCCGCGTCCTCGGCGGAGTCAGGATCAGCTCTTTTGGGGCCGGCCTCCGGTTGTTCATCAGCCGCTGGGTCCAGTGGTGGCGCGGGTGGCATTTGCGCATCTTGAGGGGAGAGCAGTGGGTCCCACAGCAGCCGCTGTTTCAGGGCACTCCAGCTTTGCTCCATCGCCTCCATCTCTGCGCGGTGTCGGGCTATATCTCTCAGCACCACATCCACTTCTTCCACACGGTAGTTCATTTCTTCATCCTCCCGACCTGGGGTAGGTTCGAGTACAGGCCGCACTTCTTCAGGGGAACGGGGTCTGCGCACCGCCATTCCCCCACACAGTGATTCTGTCCTTCTGCCATCTCACACCAGGCCAGACTGTGCTTCCCATCTGGAACAAAGTCCATTGCTGTGCGTACCAGTATCTCCAGGTTCAGGTCCCCCTGGGCACCTCTCAGACAAACGGCGACCCCATCAAATGAGACACAGTCCATTGCAACTGGAACGGTTTCTTTACTACAGTATAAACTTTGCACAGCATATCCACAGTTGTTACAGTACGGATTACATATTCTTCCATACGAGATTCCTCAACTTTCCCTGCACTGCTGACGCTTCCTTACAGTACACGCCCGGACTGGCCAATGACAATTCCCTCTGCCTGCTTCGCCCCAGGATAGAGATCATCAGTCACTAAGTTAGTGTCACGTTGTGACAATGCATGTCTGTGCTTTAACCCTTTGCTCCTTTTCCCCCTAATTGAGCTGGGATACTGATATCCGTTACCTGTATGGATGATGCTCAGTTCCCAGCTCCGCTGTGTAGCCGTGCATGCGTGGGTGTCTCCGCTGCGCTGCATGACCACCCGCATGTGCGGTCCCTGGCTACTGCTGTGAAAGCTACCCGTAGGTTGCAAGGTCCTCTGCAGTGGTGCATGACTTACTACGTGTGTTTAGGCTGCAGCCATTTCCAGGTGCCCTTGCTGTGCTGATATGTCTGGCTCTCATAGGGTGCGCAGGCCACACCTGCCCTGCTTTTATCAGGGTTAGTGTGTGTACTTGAAATGCTGTCCCCAGCCAATTGCTGAGGGGCAGCTCATATATAAAGGCTCCCTGCCCTATGGGCGGGGCCTTAGCTACTCACATAGCTTCTGAATCTTGCCATGTGTGTTGTGTGTTCCTTTACCCGTCCCTTCGCCTATCCTGGAGGCGGTAATTCCAGGCTTGAATCCTTGATCCTGTACCTGTCCTGTACCTGACTGTCTGAACTGTGTCTGCTGTGTTATGTTCCTGAAGCCCTTCTGTGTCCTGAACCCTGTGCCCAGTGACTGTGATACTTTGCTAACTGACTTCCTTTGATACAACCTGGGTTCATCTTGGAAGGAGGAGTCCGGTGTGGGTGTGCTGAGTTTCTGTTACTCTGTGCTCAGCTTGTTCTTGGTGCAATCTCCGCCCGGCTCCAGTTGAGCCTGGCTGGGCTTGCACCAGACTGCTGGGGTTCCTTTTTAGATCGCTTCCAGATGTCCAGATCCGATCCTTCCCTGCCTGATGTCCGGAGCCTGCCGATCGTTGCCAGATGTCATGAGTCTGATACTGTGGCCTCATGTCCGGAGCCTGATGTCTGCAGGCCGATGTCCGGAACCTGTCGATCGTTGCCAGATGTCCGGAGTCCGATGCCAGTGTTCTGATGTTCCTGAGATCCAGCCCGTGTTCCGGTGTCTGTGTTCCTGATGTCCAGTCCGTGTTCCTGTGTCCGTGTTCCTGATGTCCAGTCCGTGTTCCTGATTCCGTGTTCCTGATTCCGTATTCCTGATTCCGTGTTCCTGTGTCCATGTTCTTGAGGTCCAGTTCGTGTTCCTGAGTTCGTGATTCTGATTTCCTCATGTGTCCTGTCTATGTTCTGATGACCTCGTCTACCCTGATGTTATGCCTGTGTCCTGATGTCTCTGTGTAGCCCTGGTATGTAAGGCACACAACACCAGGAGGATGTGCGGAGAGGTAACGGTTAAGGGCTCGACATTACTCACATACACTCAGACACACCCAGCAGGGGTGTATAGGGGAGTGTCCTGTATCACAGTGCAGTCTGAGAGTTCTCCTGTGAGCGTGCAGACAGGGGAGTCGGAAGGCTTCTCCTGAGTGTGGAGGGAATCAGGACTAGTGTCTGTTGGAGAAACGAGATTCCTGTCAATACAGAGAGACAGTGCAAAAGTGGAGGCTAGTACGGATAACTGAATATTATCCTAGCCTAGTCAGTGCTGATATTAAGAGTTGAGCAGGGCGAAGGGCGCAGTGGAAGAAGTTATAGCAGTGCCTTAAGGATTGGACTATCCTGCACATTGTTTACCGGTCACTGGAGACCGAAGTGTCACTACAGCTTCAGGCGTAGTGGTAGAAAAACCAGAGTCTTGCTGGACCTTAGGTCACAGAAAGCAGCCCTTGGAGTGTCGGTACGTAACTGGAGTCTGGGAGAGTGGGAACCTTGAGTCGATGCAGGACAACAGTAGGAACTCAGCTCTCTCACATTAAAGGAAGACTCCGACCACAAAACTGACCGGGCAGTACAGCTGAGGAGTTAGCTGGAGAAATCGGAGTGAACTTAGCTCTATGCAGGTTGGACTCATCGTATTGGAAAGTTAAGGAGGCCTATAATCTGCTCATCCGTTACCTCAAAACACATCCTCCACCTGACCAGCCTCCCTGGGACCTGCCTTATCATCTGACAAGTAAAAGGTATGGAAAGACGCTGGATGGTGTGAGACTGATTCATTTATCTGCACCCTACATCATTAATACCATAGACTTTGAGGGACCAGTCCACCTGTGGGGGACCCGTCATCTAGCTGCCACAACATCCCCTCAGAGATCTACTGCAGCGCTGGTCTTAGTGATCAGACAACTACAGGTGGCGTCACGAACCGTTATATACCAAATCCCCTGTAAATATTCCCCCTTTAACGCCTGACCGCCAGGGACACGGAACGAGCCACGCTACCAGTGACATTCCCTATAGAAATCTACAGGCTCGGCTCCGAGTACCCCATATCTCTGGTAACCCACAATTGTGGTGCGGGTCACACAACTTGGCGTCACGAACAGGATCCGAAACTTGCAGAATTGCGAGCCCTGTGTGCCTGTGGAGTGTTTTGGTGAAAAAGACTGTTGCTGTTGTTTGGCGCCAAATACCGCCATATTTGCTGCCATATTCGCACCCTAAGGCGCTGGAGAAGAAGGTGGGCGTACCTGAAAGAGCGCGCAAAGTCTTGGACACGCCCCCGGCTCTGACTCAGCGGCAGGTCCTGCGACAGGAAGTGGACGCTCTGACATCAGAGCGCCTGCGACGAAGGTCCTGTTCCCACTGCTGTGCCTGTGAAATAGCAGCTTCTGAAACCGGTAGGCTCCGTTTAACCAAGGGGGCGCTAAGATGTCACAACCGGCCGACAGTGCGGCCCCAGCCGGAGGCCCCGATCCCGCACCGCCTGGCATTGTAGCGCCAGATGGGGGCGCAGGCCCCGCACCTAGTCCGGTAGTCCCGATCATGCCACTAACGCTCCCATATATGCCTGGGGCGAAATGGCTTCCCCAGTACAGCGGTGAGCCAGGCACTTTAGCAGGATTCAAGCGGAAGTTATGCAGCATCCTAGAAATGTACTCCATGCCTGAGAGACAAATAGCTGCTGTGCTGATAGGGCAGCTAACTGGCGCTGCTGAGAGGGAAGTGGAGACTTGGGATACCGTTGATCAGGAGTCGGTACCTGCGATCCTCCTTAAGCTACATGCCATATTTGAAGACCGCACAGAAACGGATCTCCGGATGGCCTTCTACCACTGTTTGCAGCAGCCAGGTGACAGCATCAGGGACTACGCTTGCCGACTACAAGGAGCCCTGAGAGCCCTTAAGCAGATTAATAATATAAATGCTATTGACGAAAATAAGATGCTGAAAGAGCAATTTGTACAGGGATTGAGATCCCAAGAGGAACGCAGAACTGTAAACTGGTGGTCTTTAGATCATCCAGATGCTACCTTTGATGCCCTAAAGGACATGGCAATAAAAGGGCTGCGACCCCTGGGCAAACCTGAGGTGGCCACCCAACATCCCCAGGGTGAAGTCACTCTGGAACCGGCAGTATCCTCCTTTTCTCCGCTAGTGGCGGAAGCCAAAACGCAAGTGACACCCCTAGTGAATTGGACTGTCTGCGCTCAGAGGTGCGCCAGCTGACTAAAAATCTGGCTGCTGTGATGAGTGCCCTGCAGCTGCGGAAAGAGGAGGAAGGGAAGATCTTATTGGCTGACTGCCCAGAAGACGTCCCGTGGATGCATCGGAGAAGAAGGAAGACGTCGCCCCCCCGGAGGAGGACAACGCCACCCCTAGGAGCGACCTCTGATCAACACCCTCCTCGTCGGGAGATCACCTGTTACCGTTGCAACCGGAAAGGTCATATGTCTCCACAGTGTCCTTTAAACGGGCAGAACCTGGGTCCGAGGGCCAACACCCAGGAGGAGACCCGTCAGGCCCCCTAGACTGGAACCGCAGGTATGTGGGTGGGCGACCCTACCTGTCTATCATTCTAGATGGTATTGCAGTTCCGGCATTGTTAGACACTGGGTCTCAGGTGACCCTAATACCTGATGCCCTATATACTAAGTTCTGGTCAATGGACAGTCTTAAACCCCCGAGCCCTGACTTTACCGTGTATGCTTCTAATGGTCTTCCTGTAGAAGTACTCGGGACAAAATGTGTGGATGTGAAAGTGGGCAGAGAGGAGTTAAAAGACCAGGGGCTTCTAGTAGTAAAGACTGTAAATGAAGAGAACGGTTTAAATATAATTTTGGGTACTAACATTATCAGTAACTGTCTGGGAGAAGTTGTGTTCTTACTCCAACAGCTCGCTGAAATTGCCAGACCAAGGCAGAAAGAAGTGATCCAGAGAGAGATCCGGGCTCTGGTGTGTCAGCAGCAAGCGAAGCTTACAGACGGCGAAATTGGTAATGTACGGGTCACTGACTCGAATCCCATTGTGATACCCCCAATGAGTGAAATGATAATCTGGTGCAGGGCAGCCATAGGTCTGAGAGGACAGAACTACCAAGCTGTAGTAGAACCCCACCATTCAGAACATAGACCTACACTTATGACTGCTAGGGGAGTAGTGGAAGTGGTGAATGGAAGAGTACCGGTACGGCTTCTCAATTGGGGAGATGATGAGGTAAACTTACCCCGTTATGCAACCATTGCTAAACTACATGCTGTCGACAATAATTCTATTCTCCCGGCTGAGTCCTTAGACTCCCGCCAAGTAGCGGAGGACAACGACCCGGCAACCCAGGTGGCGGAATGGTGTCAGCAGCTCCATGTTGGGACGGACACCACTCCCGCTCACCAGAAGCAAGGGGTATTACGGGTGGTACAAGAGTATGCTCAAGTGTTTAGCAAGCATCCACTTGATTTTGGGGTAATTAAGGGAGTACGACATCATATCCCTACAGGCAGTCATCCTCCCATCAAAGAGCGGTACAGGCCTATACCCCAGCCCATTATCAGAAGGCTAAAGAAATGTTGCGAGATATGAAAGAAGCCGGAGTAATCAGGGATAGTTGTAGTCCCTGGGCAGCACCTCTAGTCCTGGTTAGAAAAAAAGATGGTAGCTTGAGAATGTGTGTGGATTACAGGCAGGTGAACCGCATAACACATAAAGATGCATACCCGTTACCACGTATAGAGGAATCATTAGCTGCTCTGAAAACGGCTAACTACTTTTCTACCCTCGATCTGACTAGTGGGTACTGGCAAGTGGCTGTGGCTGAGGAGGATCGTGAGAAAACGGCTTTCACCACCCCAATGGGGCTCTGTGAGTTCGACAGAATGCCGTTTGGGCTCAGCAGTGCCCCAGGAACATTTCAGAGAGTGATGGAGAACTGCCTGGGACATCTCAATTTTGAAACCGTGCTGCTATACCTAGACGACGTCATCGTGTACTCCAAGACATATGAGGACCATCTGAAGCACCTGGCAGAAGTATTTGAGTCCCTGTCCAGGTACGGGATGAAGTTGAAACCCTCAAAATGCCATTTACTCAAGCAGAAGGTACAATACTTGGGGCACATCGTCAGTTCGGAAGGAGTAGCGCCGGACCCAGAGAAAGTCACCGCCATCCAGAAATGGCCGGAGCCGAAGAACCTCAAGGAAGTGCGACAGTTCCTGGGACTCACAGGTTACTACAGAAGGTTCGTGAAAGATTACACGAAGAAGGCAGCCCCTTTACAGGATCTCCTAGTGGGACAATCCCTAAAGAGCAGAAACCCTCCCTTTAATTGGGGTAAAGAACAGGCTGAAGCATTCCAAAAGATGAAAGAGATCCTTACAGGTGATGAGATCTTAACCTATCCTGATTACAGCCAACCGTTCCTGCTGTACACCGATGCAAGTAATGAAGGTTTAGGAGCAGTTCTCAGTCAGAAGCAGAATGGCCAAGAAAAAGTAATCGCATATGCCAGCAGAAAACTCAGGCCAACTGAGAGGAATCCGGAAAATTATAGCAGCTTCAAGCTGGAGTTTCTGGCGCTGGTCTGGGCCATTACTGAAAGATTTAAGCACTATCTGGCCTCCAACCAGTTCACTGCGTTTACAGACAACAACCCCTTAACGCATCTGGAAACCGCCAAGCTGGGCGCCATGGAGCAGCGTTGGATGGCTCGGTTGTCCAATTACCAGTTTACCATCAAGTACCGGGCAGGCCGAAAGAATGCTAATGCTGACGCATTGTCCCGAATGCCGCATGAATCTGACACGGAAGAAGAATCGGACGACCTGGAAGAAATTGAGCTACCTGCGTTTCATCGAAATGGGGTAGTCCACGAGCATCGAGTCTACAGAAAGCAGCATGGTGCAACGTTAAATCCCTTACCCCATCACAGCTGGAAAGAGACTCAGGACAGCGATCCAGTGGTCAGCCGTATCAAGGAGTTGTTAAGACAGGAAGGTTCCTCCTTGGAAAAAGATGCACCTATGTCAGCAAAGCTCCTGTGGAACGAGAGAAGCCGGTTGTTCCTATACCGTGAGAAGTTGTGCAGGAGATATGTCAACCCCAGGACCCACGAGATGGTCTGGCAGATAGTGGTCCCCAAGGCAGACGTCCAAATGGTGTTGGAAGCATACCACGATCAAGCAGGACACTTTGGCTGGAGAAAGCTGGAGACCCTGTTGAGGTGCCGGTTCTACTGGGTAGGGATGCGCAGCTCCATCGAGAGGTGGTGTCGGAACTGTGGACCCTGTGGTCTCAGAAGAAAGGACTACGGTAGTCAGAAGGCACCCCTGCAGCCTATCCGGACGACTCGTCCCTTAGAGATTGTGGCCTTGGACCACGTTAAATTGTCGCCAAGTAGATCTGGATACTCATCCGCCCTGACCATGGTGGACCATTACTCTAGATTTCTGGTGGTTGTTCCAGTAAAGGATCAGACAGCAGTGACGGCAGCAAGAACCTTTCAAGCAAGCTTCTGCAGACCGCATGGGTATCCGGAGCAAGTATTAACCGATCAGGGACCTGCTTTCGAGGCTGACCTATTCAAGGAATTCTGTCATATGTATGGGTGCAAGAAAATTAGAACAACGCCATACCATCCTCAAACCAACGGCCTTTGCGAGAAAATGAACCACATTGTCCTTGATTTGTTGAAGTCTATACCATTAGAAGACAGAAATCGGTGGCCGGACTTACTACCTGATTTGGTTGACTTGTATAACCATATACCTGTAAGTTCCACTAACTGCACTCCAGCCTATCTTATGAGAGCAAGGCCCGGAAGACTACCAATGGATTTAGAACTTGGAGTGGTAGAACCGGAGGCAGACGACGCCGTTGAAAACTGGGACATCAATCGGCAAGAGCAGTACAGACGAGTGCAAGTCTGTGTAGAGGAAAGTCTCAACAAGACACGGGAAAAACAGGAAGATATTTACAACAGGAATGCTCCTGCCAAACCTTTGATGCCTGGAGAAGTGGTATTGAAGAGAAAAGGGAAGATGCACAAATTGGATAACCAGTGGGAACAAGAACCCTACGTCGTACAAGATTCCAAATATGACAACAGAAAAGTTTGTATCATCAGTAAGGACGGAGGAAGGACCGTATCCACTGTGTCCAGAGACCATTTGAAATTGTGTCCGGAACCCTTAAAGCTTCGTGAAAAGAACTCTGTCATCAATCGAGAAGAAAGAAAAGAAGAGGTCATACACACGGATCTGGGAGATTTCCCTGCGGATTGGCCCAGACTGGGAGATGCTGTAATCATTCCGGTGTTGCAGTTTTATCAGCCACAAGAGGAAGTTCTACCTCCAGTTGTGCCCATGGTGCCAGTTGAGCCAGTTCAGGAGTTACCTATTCCAGCAACACCCCAGCCTACAGAATCTCAAGAAAGACCATCAGAAGCAGCGCCCCATGCTATGGGATCCCCTGGTGAAGCTGACTCACACCGCCCAGCCATCAGTACGCTTGCCAGATCCATAGAAAGATTGAGACAGTTCTATAGTTTGCCGATACGCAGAGCAGGTAGATCACAGACCAATATACCTGAAGCTACTCCACGTAGATCAGAGCGAACCACGAAAGGGAAGATACCTATTCGATATCAACAGTAATTCTAGCAAAACAATGTAATTTAACCCAGAAAAAGTTTACTTATGTGAATATTGTAAAAAGTATTGTTATGGTATTGTGCATTACTAAATAAGAGGAATATGGACTTCGAGGCTGAGGACTATGCCAGCCCCAGAACTGATATTGTATATAGTTGCACTTTATGCATTTTCGTGGTTCTATATCAAACTGTAACAATTACCTCTGAATATAAAACCCGTGTGGTGTGGCACTGAGTGAGGTCTGCATTCAGATGTCCTGCAGCCCACCCAGGACCCACGTTGAAGGTTTGGTGCGGGTCCTTCACAAGAATATTGTTGATATGATATATTTATGGAAAGTATGTTTTGTATTTTTCTATGTCTAATGTTTGAATGCAACGTTTAAGAAATTCTTACCTCCCGGATGGGAAGAGTTTAATGTTTATTGTTAATCAAAACAAAATGTCTTCTTGTATTTCACAGCCCGGGAGTGCTGTATTTTACCATGGGGGAATGTGTAGCCCTGGTATGTAAGGCACACAACACCAGGAGGATGTGCGGAGAGGTAACGGTTAAGGGCTCGACATTACTCACATACACTCAGACACACCAGCAGGGGTGTATAGGGGAGTGTCCTGTAGCACAGTGCAGTCTGAGAGTTCTCCTGTGAGCGTGCAGACAGGGGAGTCGGAAGGCTTCTCCTGAGTGTGGAGGGAATCAGGACTAGTGTCTGTTGGAGAAACGAGTTTCCCTGTCAATACAGAGAGACAGTGCAAAAGTGGAGGCTAGTACGGATAACTGAATATTATCCTAGCCTAGTCAGTGCTGATATTAAGAGTTGAGCAGGGCGAAGGGCGCAGTGGAAGAAGTTATAGCAGTGCCTTAAGGATTGGACTATCCTGCACATTGTTCACCGGTCACTGGAGACCGAAGTGTCACTACAGCTTCAGGCGTAGTGGTAGAAAAACCAGAGTCTTGCTGGACCTTAGGTCACAGAAAGCAGCCCTTGGAGTGTCGGTACGTAACTGGAGTCTGGGAGAGTGGGAACCTTGAGTCGATGCAGGACAACAGTAGGAACTCAGCTCTCTCACATTAAAGGAAGACTCCGACCACAAAACTGACCGGGCAGTACAGCTGAGGAGTTAGCTGGAGAAATCGGAGTGAACTTAGCTCTATGCAGGTTGGACTCATCGTATTGGAAAGTTAAGGAGGCCTATAATCTGCTCATCCGTTACCTCAAAACACATCCTCCACCCGACCAGCCTCCTGGGACCTGCCTTATCATCTGACAAGTAAAAGGTATGGAAAGACGCTGGATGGTGTGAGACTGATTCATTTATCTGCACCCTACATCATTAATACCATAGACTTTGAGGGACCAGTCCCACCTGTGGGGGACCCGTCATCTAGCTGCCACAACATCCCCTCAGAGATCTACTGCAGCGCTGGTCTTAGTGATCAGACAACTACAGGTGGCGTCACGAACCGTTATATACCAAATCCCTGTAAATATTCCCCCTTTAACGCCTGACCGCCAGGGACACGGAACGAGCCACGCTACCAGTGACATTCCCTATAGAAATCTACAGGCTCGGCTCGAGTACCCCATATCCCTGGTAACCCACAATTGTGGTGCGGGTCACACAACTCACCTATGTGTGCCGTGATGATCCGTTGGTACCTTGGAGTCCTCTGGCTGATACCCTTCTGGAAGGTGTGGAATTGGGAGCCTTGCATAGTCATGTTTGATTTATGTACTGTGTGTCTTCACTCATTTACTTTAGTAAACTTTACTTCCCTATACCTGAAGTTGTGCAGTGTAATCAAGTTCTACGTCTCTTCCTTGTCCACATGCTCAGCTGCCACAGAACCCCGGTCTCTGCCCTTCCCTAGTTTGGGTAGGTCCGGGTCCCCCTCTGTGGTATGAAGGGTCCATATTGCGTCCCGAGGGACGCCCGCCCAACGCCATGGTGGTCGGTCTGCGTGGAGGCGATGATGGGCTAGGCCGCTTCTTGGCGGCTGCAGCCAAATCGTGACAGTTAAGCTGCCTCTGACAAAGCATCCGACCCATCCGTACTGTTCCCTGTGAAGCTTCAGCGTTCCTTTCTTTCTCACTCACTGAATCTGAGCGTTCCTCACTACGTCCAACTCCAGACCTCCGGGCGTCCTCCCAGGCCATCATTTGCTACAATTTCTGCATTCTTTTGTCCCACTGTCCTTCCGTTTTTTAACTGTGGATACCTGGGACTAACACTTGCTGAACGTTACGAGGCTGTCGAGTCGTCCTGGGCCTAGAGCCCGTGTGGACACTAAGGGCACCCTGGCCCTGTCTGACCTAACTTCCTACTTGCTTAGCCTTACCTCTCAGCAGCCCGTCCTATTATATTAACCCTACACTAAACCTATCTCTGACTACAACTAGTGTGTGCTAGGATGCCCCCATCTAGTGGTCATTCCCATGCATTACACTTTCCCTATACTGTACACGAAAATATAGCAAACATTATCACATTATATACAATGAGGAACAATCAAACATGGAAACAAAGCAATGGTAATACCCAGAAGGGGTAGCAGTACCATATCATACATGAGGTAGTACATGTAACATGTAGCAATACCAGTAAGCAAAAAGGCATAAATACAACAATGAACATTATTAACTTAACCCCTTTACACTTGAATCTGTGAATAACATACAGACTGTAAGAGATCAGCTGTGGACCGATCCGAGTGTAACCTACTGCATTGGGTTCTGTGATAATCACCCATGTCAAAGCTGCTGCTGTGTTTATAGCTGTACAAGTAAAAAAGACTATAATTTTGTTAATAGCCAAAACTGCCAAGTTCTGTGCAGTATCGTAACCTACAATCTAACGGACCGTTCTTGTCATAGTGTAACTGACAAGTTTTTTGCCTCAGTATTGATGTGTAACCATCAAGAACTGTACCATTAAGCTGTGCTTTCATTCCAGAGATTGTAACTTTTTTGCTTGTCCGCCTTACTTCGAGAAAAGTTCAATTCAACACTTCTGTGTTCCTGTCCCCACTGCCCATCCTCGTGTTTGGAGCCACGTCTGGGGTCGAGGGGCCACCCATAACTTTTGACATGTTTGCAAGTTACTAGGAACTGCCCTAATAATGCCCAAATTGCCAGTTTGCCCCAAGTGGGTATAAAATGAAGCTATTAAAAGATCTAACAGCAGCCAGCTAATAGATATTAAAATACTGAAACATTATATAATGTCCCTATTAGTTATACTAACATCCTAACGTGCACAAAGAAGGAACGTGGGCTAAGACATAATTCTGGTCACTGCCTAAATCAAGTTCCATCCCTAATTCCTCCCTGCTGCTTGTGTGACTTACTGACCTCAATAGGATGGGATAGAAATGCTGCAGACCACTTCTGCTAAGTGTTACCTCCGACTTTATGGATTCCATCCACTGAAAGGCGAGAGATCCTATAACTCGCTCACTCTTAGAGAAGCATTTAGCTCAGAGTCAGACTTATTGCAGTTGCTTCAAATTAGAAATCTTGGCAAGTGCTGGTATAAAGGAGTGGAGTTTAGTGCAGCGGGGAGAAAGGATCATCTACAAGTTGCAGGATCGTTCTTCACCACAGATTTGCCGCTGAGGTGACACTTTATGCTGGAAAGTTTCATAGGATTTACTCTGGGCAAACCTATGGGAAAGCTGGGCTGCAAGATCTTTCCTGGGATGGTGGAAGACGATACTCCAAGATAAGGTAAGGATATGGGATGAACTAGATGGACTTAAAGTCTTCCTTCAACCTTAATAACTATGTATGTTACCATGTTTCTATGATACACATATATAATGTACCTGTATAGTAGATCCAGTGTGTGACAATTCTACTGCATTATTAGAAAGTTATGACAAATTCTGCATAATCCAAGGGGTGTTCAAGATCCTGCGGATGCAGAGATATCCATAGAAAACATTCAAACTTCTATCATTCTTACAAGGATCTCTGAAATATAAGAGCTGGTTCTAATTGGTTGCAATGGGCAACAGCTTCACCTTTCCCTTGCACCATTATTTTCCTTAAATCTTCCCCACCATAACTAGTTTTAAAGAGTTTTTTTTTGACTCAAATGTATGTATTTTTGGCTAAAAATATTTTTACAATTAGGTCTCTTAACGTTTTTTGCACCGCTTGCCTTCTATAGCCTCTGCGTTGCACTGCCTATTGCCAGATGCAGAATGAGTTAACTGAGGATCCACAAATGATCTTATTATGACCAATCTTTTATCTGTCTCTTTCTGATCTCCTCAGCTGATTTATGACCACAAACAACAAAAAAGGGGAAAACAAAAGGCCCGTGAAAGTCAAATGAAGCAAATTGTTTAATGAAACCCAATTGAAAAATAATTTTTTGTTCACAAATACATGTATTAAAGGAAAAAAAATTATCCTCAGAGGTGGATAACTCCTATAAAAAATATTGTGAAATTTTGGTATTAAAAACATCCAGTTGTCATATATATATTGAGAAAGGATCTTTCTTCTCTATTTCTAGAAGCTTCTTGAGTTTTTCTAATTTTGGTTGAAGGAATTCCAGTTTAAACTTTCCAAAAGACCACCTATTCGCAGACATCGCCCTCCTATCCTGACCAGATTTGCTATGACAGACTGTCTCTTCCACCATAAATATGTATGCCACGTTCTCTGGAAAGACCTCCCTCCTTTTTCATTTTTCAGTGTTGGGTGGTCGTCTCAACAAGATTTCACTGTACAAAGTGAGCAAATCCTTTAAACAAAAAGCACTGTTTTTGCTTACAGGATTTGTGCATCCTCAGCAGAACAATATTTTGCACCAATGTAGGAATCACTATACGGTTAGATGTATGTTGGATGGAATTGTTGAATTTAAAGGGGTTGTTCAACTCCAAATTAAAAAAAAAATCTTCAAAATAATAAACAAAAAATACTTAGCTTGCTAATCCCTTTCCTCTTCTTTCCTAATGCCAGTTTCCCTGTTTGTTACGCTATGCAGAGGGATTGGCTGCAGCGGTCACATACCAGTCACGACTGAACAGGAAGCACAGAGATCCTTAGGGGACCTGGATAGTGTTGAAAGACAATATATTATAGCATTATGGATAGTTTTTTTTTACAAATAGTTTCCAGGAAGACACAACCCCTTTGAGGTGAAATTTTGGTCAAATACCATAGTTCCCATATCAGCATTGTTCTCTTATTTTACTTGCAGACCTCATGATTGTTCCTAGATGGCTTCATTCTATCCTTTATAGTCATTAATCACCTTGTTTCCTGTAAAAAAATACCTTTTCTTACAAATTTTAATGTTAAGATAATATTTATGTATGCATACTCAACAACAGTACCAATATATTCACCTACGGCAGAGGACTTACGGGGAAGTCGCAGCCTGTGCCCCCTTTGGTCCTTGCTTACTCTTCTGGTGGGGCAGCGCATGAATTCTCCAGCCAATCAAGTTGCCCGATTGTAAAAAAAAAAAAAATTACACCTTTTATGGGAGATTCAAAGGACGCTCTGATTGGTAGGAAGAAGGGTTAAAGAATCCTTGGGTTCTAAATTCTAAAAGGCCCCAGGTAAGAACGACGTGTTGTGACAGGTAGACCCTAACCGCAACAGGTAATACTAATTATTAGATTCCCAAGAAAATCAGAAATGGTGCCCTAGTCTTTATTAACAATCATTAGAAGATATGAAAAGGACGTGGTTTTAATGGTTTCTTTCCTTCCTTTCCTAGGCTTACAGACCCTTCTTGAGTGTATTTACTGTACTGTGGGGAGTGGTATGTGGTCCACAATCAATATTGGACAAGAGCATGGACCAAACAGACTATGGCTACATTTACACCGCTAGATTTTATCATAATTATCACCTAACGAATGACAAAACACACATTCATTTGGTGAGACTACATTTTGTGCTGCACAAAAGATCATTGGTCTCGGCAGCACGTTGTTCAAATCATTCCGTGCACATTTAAAAAGCTGGTGTGTAAATAGACTATTAAGCAATCGATTAGTGTCGTTGGTCGGATCATGTAAATGAGCTTAATCCCTGACTCTTGAATCCATTATTATTATTATTATTTATTATTATAGCGCCATTTATTCCATGGCGTTATACATGTGAGGAGGGGTATACATAATAAATACAAGTACAGTAATCTTAAACAATACAAGTCACAACTGGTACAGGAGGAGAGAGGACCCTGCCCGCGAGGGCTCACAATCTACAAGGGATGGGTGAGGATACAGTAGGTGAGGGCAGAGCTGGTCGTGCAGCGGTTTGGTCGATCGGTGGTTACTGCAGGTTGTAGGCTTGTCGGAAGAGGTAGGTCTTCAGGTTCCTTTTGAAGGTTTCCATGGTAGGCGAGAGTCTGATATGTTGGGGAACAGAGTTCCAGAGTAGGGGGGATGCGCGGGAGAAAGCTTTATCTACCACATGATCAATTTCTCTAATGTTATCCCAATGGTCAGTCACCATAAAACTTCTAACAGATTGGACCACTCAGCCATGGGGCCCTTATAACTATGTTTGTTACTTACCCCTGGAAAAAAATAGTAGATAGATAGATAGATAGATATGATGATAGATAGATAGATAGATAGTAGATCGTATTTTTCGATTATACAGACATCCACAATTTTGAGAAGAAAAATAAGATTTTTTTTTTATAAAATGGTACTGCTTCTTATAATCCATGCGTCTTATTGCTTACCGGGGGTGGTGTCTGTGGTGAAGCGGGGTCCCAGGGTCGCTGATGGAGGAGGCAGGAGTGGGGTGATGCTGCAGGATGCAGGCTGGGGTGAGGAGGTGTTCCAATGTGCGGCGCGCTGCTGCGGGTGTCCAGCGCTGCTGCAGGTGTCCAGCGCTGTGGGGGTGTCCAGCAGTGCTGCCGGTGCTGCTGCAGGTGTCTCCGGTGCTGCCGGTGCCCAGCGGTGCTACGGGTGTGTCCGGTGCTGCGGGGGAGTCCTGCGGTGCTGCCCGCTGCTGCTGCGGGTGCCTGCGGTGCTGTGGACGGCTCTGCCAACATTTTGCGAAAGGCCAGAGCCCCCCGCAGTTCCATGGTTTCCTTTGCGGTGGACTTCGGGAAAATGGCCGTTGGGGGCGGCGCATCCGCAGATGGAGATCTCTGCACCAAGATCACGGGAGATGAGATCTCAGCGCTGAAATCTCATCTCCCGAGATCTTGGTGCCGAGATCTCCATCTCCGCCCCGGCAGCCATTTTCCCAGAGTCCACCGCAAAGAAAACCATGGAACTTCGGAGGGCTCTGGCCATTCGCAAAATGTTGGCAGAGCCGTCCACAGCACCAGAGACACCAGCAGCACCACCGGGCAGCACTGCTGGACACCCCTGCAGCGCCGGACACCCCCGAAGCACCACCGGGCACCCGCAGCACCGCTGGACATCCCCTCATCCCAGCCTGCGGCCTGCAACAACGGTACCTGTAAGGTATAAACGCTTTATAAGACGCTTCTATTTCCCCCCAAATATGCAGGAAAAAAATGCGTCTTGTAATTCGAAAGATAGATAATAGATAGATAATAGATAGATAGATGATAGCTAATAGATGGATGATAGATAGAATAGATGATGATAGATAATAGATAGATAATGATAGATATGATGCTAATAGATGATGATAGATAATAGACATAGATAGATAGATGATAGAATAGATAGATGATAGTAATGATGATGATAGACAGATAGTTAGATACATAGATAGATAGATACAATCATAATCTAATGTAACCCTGCGTTTAAGGGTATGCCACACTAAACAACATCGCTAACGGGATCGCTAAAAAACGTCACTATTTAGCGATCCCGTTAGCGATGTTGTTGTGTGCGGCATCTACCAGCGACGTGGCCCCTGCTGTGATCTCGTTCATCACAGCGATCGTTCCGGACCCTATTTTTATCGTCGGCGTCCCGCTGGTATCGCTATATCGCTGAGTGTGGCACCTTTTGTTAGCGATTTAGCGGTACTTTTGTACCGCTAAAGTCGTTAAGGAGATCGCTAACCGGATAGCGTCCTTAACGATATCGCTAAATGTGGCCGACACTAGCGATATAGAAACAATCCCGCTAGCGATCTCATTAGTATGCGACGCTAACTAGATCGCTAGCGGGATTGTGTAGTGTGGCAGTACCTTTAGTCTTTACTGTGAACTATTGATTTTCTTTTGAGGGTTATTTGCAGTGGATTTCGGAGAGGATTACTCATTGTTATCATGTTTTCAATTCTTAATGCTTCCAACAAACTATTGAGAATTTATGTATTATGTGGCAGTTCCAGGTTTTCATGTAACATGAGGATTAAACACATTCACCCAAAAAGAAATTTCATAATGTTTTCTAAGGAAATTCTGATAAAAAACAGTTGGCCGTTGTTCTTACACATAATGGAATCTTCATAGTATCTAATTATTTTAAATCACTGAGCTAGACCCCACCATCTGCCCGAATGGGATACTTCTATACTTTTGTAAGAGCTGGCCAGGGCTATAGACGTGACCACAGACACTAAGATGTCGGTGTCCTGGCCATCCACTACAGAAACATAAAGTCCATTGCTGTGTGTACCTGTATCTCCAGATTCAGGTCCCTCTGGGCACTTCTCAGACAACAGAAATTCCTTCCCACGGCGACCCCCATCAAATGAGACACAGTCCATTGCAAATGGAATGGTTTCTTTACTATAAACTTTGCACAGCATATCCACAGTTGTTACATTTCGGGTTACATATTCTTCCATACGGGATTCCTCAACTTTCCCTGCACTGCTGACGCTTTCTTGCAGTACGCGCCCGGACCGGACCGTCTTAGACTGCTTCCCTGCTTCCTCCCGGCTCAACCTCGCCACAATGACAATTCCCTCTGCCTGCTTCGCCCCAGGATAAAGATCATCAGTCACCAAGATAGGCTGCCTCTGGCAAAGCATCCGACCCATCCGTACTGTTCCCTGTGAAGCTTCAGCGTTCCTTTCTTTCTCAGTCACTGAATCTGAGCGTTCCTCGGTCCGTCCAACTCCAGACCTCCGGGTGTCCGCTCAGGCCATCATTTGCCACCACTTCTGCATTCTTCTGTCCCACTGTCCTTCTGTTCTTTAACTGTGGATACCTGGGACTAACACTTGCTAAACGTTACGAGGCTGTCGAGCTGTCCTGGGCCTAGAGTCCGTGTGGACACTAAGGGCACCCTGGCCCTGTCTGAACTAACTTCCCTTAGACCTACCGCTTACCACCAGGCAGCCCCTCCTATTATGTTAACCCTACATAAACCTATCTCTGAATACAACTAGTGTGTGCTAGGATGCCCCCCATCTAGTGGCCATTTCCGCGCATTACACTTTCCCTATACTATACACAAAAACATAGCAAACATTATCACATCATATACAATGAGAAACAATCAAACATGGAAACAAAGCGATGGTAATACCCAGAATGGGGAAGCAGTACCATATCATACATGAGGTAGTACATGTAACATGTAGCAATACCAGTAAGCAAAAATGCATAAATACAACAATGAACATTATTAACTTAAACCCTTTACACTTGAATCTGTGAATAACATACAGACTGTGTGTTTGACAGAGCCTGTGTGGACACTAAGGGCACCCTGGCCCTGTCTGACCTAACTTCCTACTTGCTTAGCCTTACCTCTCAGCAGCCCATCCTATTATTAACCCTACACTAAACCTATCTCTGATTACAACTAGTGTGTGCTAGGATGCCCCATCTAGTGGTCATTCCCATGCATTCCACTTTCCCTATACTGTACACGAAAACATAGTGAACATTATCACATTATAAACAATGAGGAACAATCAAACATGGAAACAAAGCAATGGTAATACCCAGAAGGGGTAGCAGTACCATATCATACATGAGGTAGTACATGTAACATGTAGCAATACCAGTAAGCAAAAAGGCATAAATACAACAATGAACATTATTAACTCAACCCCTTTACACTTTCACTGTGGGACTGCTGGAGAATGCCAAATACAGCACTATGGTAGTTCCATGAACGAATGGAGCTGCAGTTGAGCATGCGCACTTCTACTCTATTCTGACGGGGATCAAAATGCCTTGATCTAGACCACCACCAATTTAAAAGTTTTCACCTATACCAGTGTTTCCCAAACGCCAGTCCTCACGGCCCCAACAGGTCATGTTCTCAGGATTTCCAGTGTTGCACAGGTGAGAGATTTCTTGATGATACTTCCATCACCTGTGCCATACTAAGGAAATCCTGATAACGTGATCTTCTGGGGGCCCTGAGGACTGGAGTTTGGGAAATATAGACCTACACTTTGAATAGGTAATTACTATTACCTACCAAAACACTCCATAAATACTTACATTATTTGAGACGTTTGCATTGTGGTTCCACATCGAAGGGTCTCAGGAAGCCATGTATAGGTAGATCACTGGCTCAATGGTTAGTTGTGGTTGCTTTGCCAAACTGGGTTCAAATCCAACCAAGAACTGATGTGAATGATGACAATGTGGAATATGTTGGAGCTATATACAATGAGCAATAGTTTTCTAAAACTACGACATTCCGCATGTTACTCGTGTTACTGTGAGTAGACCTTGTGGCCTAGATGTGGTAACATGGCCTGCATTGTCTTCGGAATTGTCTCCCATCAAGCACATCTGGGACTTCATTGGTCGGCAATTAAAAAGGGAGCTGCCAAGAGCAGATCTTGAGGATTTTCTTGCCCAAGTGCATTCAGTGTGGCAGAATATTTCTCCAACAACCACTAATAACCTTTTGATGGCAGACAGGGCAGTAAGTACTTGTATTTCTGAGTGTGGAGCTCATACTCAATACTAAATACATCAAGATGTTTTGGAAATGTTGTTTCCATTTTTTTTTATCATTTATATAATATTATCATGTTTATCCATAACTCCTTGGCTTTTCCTTCTTGGTGTTGCAATTTCAATGTTGAGGAGTGTATATTCTCATATTGGTGACCATAGATCTCCAACATATATTTGGCACATTCCCTAAAAGAACTGAATTTTCTACACAGTAAATAGCAAAAAAACCTTTGTAGGAAGTAGAGCTGTGCACACAATGAATTCTTCAGTAGATCGGCCCAGTACAAGTCAATGATGTCACTACAATAATACTGTTAAGTCAACTGCTCTGATGGCAGTGAGAGATGTGAGGGATGCAGATGCTTGGAAACCAACCCAAGAAAATAAAGTCCTGCCTCTGACAGCAGTAGTAGGTAACCCCAAAGGCGCGACTAGTTTACGATGAAAAGATCTGTGACCATGGAGGTCCTGGACGCAATTAATATAATCAGGACGACACTGCCCTCATTCCCTCACCATTCCTAATCTTTATATGGTCTTCTAAAGTTCTCCTATACTTACGTTTCCAATTTTCACCCTTCGAAAGATCCAAAAATAAGTAGATAGCATTAAGACTATAAGGACGTGAGCACAGAGATTGGGGCCTCAATTGGCGGGGTATGAGTTTAGAGAAATCATAAATTTAAAGGGGCTGTTATTCAGTGCTGAGGATGAGACATGTACATTCGGAGGTGTAACTTAAAGCTTCGGAGGACCAATGCAAAATCTCAGAATTTACCAACCATGTGCTGTTCACATTAGCAGAGATTGGTGACTTTTACTTCTGCTAATTCTTTACCTTAAGTCCTATCTAATAGACTTATTTTTAAAGGGAATATGCCACGTTGTACATGCAGTCCAGTCCAGGAGAAGCTAAACAGAATGATGTGAAGGTTTGTTGGAAAAGAATCAGTATAACTTGTATTTTATTCATTGTAATCCTTGGTGTTTCTATGCACATGAGTCTAGTGGGCGGTGCTACTCACTGATTGACAGCTATCTCTGCATATATGCTTGTGCAGTGAAGACTGTCAGTCACTGAATAGCACCGCCCACTGGACTCATATGCATAGAAACACTGGAAATTGCAATGAATGAAATGAAAGTTTACTGAAATCTTTTCAACAAAAATATACGGTATATCAATATGACCGGCTCCTCTTTCTCTACAACATCCTGACTGCAGATCAGATAACATTTTCAACATGACTGATTCCTTTTTAGCACACAGAAATATAGACTAATTAATTCCTTATATCTTTATAATGGTTTGAATTACCGTATATACTCGAGTATAAGCCGAGATTTTCATCCCATTTTTTAGGGCTGAAAGTCCCCCTCTCGGCTTATACTCGAGTCATATACAGGGGGGAGGGAGAGCGCAGCTGTCCTATATACTCACCCCTCCGCCGGCGCGGTCTCTGCCCTGCTCTTCTCCCACAGTCTCCGGCGCTAGGGTTTAGCGGTCAGGTGGTACCGCTCATTAAAGTCATGAATATGCACATATTCATGACTTTAATGAGCGGTACCACGTGACCGCTGAACACTGGCGCCGGGGACCGCGGGAGAAGAGCAGGGCAGAGACGCGCTGGCGGAAGGGTGAGTATAAGCGATATTTACCTGTTCCTGTTCCACCGCTGCTAGCTGCTGTGTCCTCGCGTCCTCTCTTGCTGCGATGTTCAGGCAGAGGGTGCGATGATGTGGTTACTGCGCACCGCGCCCTCTGCCTGAGCATTCACTGCTGGAGGACCCGGAAGACAGCGGCGCTCAGCGGTGGACCGGGTGACAGGTAAATATCGCAGGTGCCGGGGTCCTGAGCGAGCAGTGACACCGACACCTGTGCCCCATAGCGCGCCGGTGTCCCCGCCTGCTCAGGACACCGGCACCTGGCCCCTAGCGACGAGAGGTGAGTATGTCTTTTTTTTTTTGCCGCAGCTGCGACAGCATAAGGGGCCTATTCAATGCAGCATCTATGGGGGCATAATACATGGGTCATCTATGGAGGCATAATCTATGGAGCATCTATGGGGCATAATACATGGGGCATCTATGGGGGCATAATCTATGGAGCATCTATGGGGGCATAATCTATGGAGCATCTATGGGGCATAATACATGGGGCATCTATGGGGGCATAATCTATGGAGCATCTATGGGGGCATAATCTATGGAGCATCTATGGGGGCATAATCTATGGAGCATCTATGGGGCATAATACATGGGGCATCTATGGGGGCATAATCTATGGAGCATCTATGGGGGCATAATACATGGTGCATCTATGGGGGCATAATCTAAGGAGCATCTATGGGGGCATAATCTAAGGATCATCTATGGGGGCATAATCTATGGAGCATCTATGGGGGCATAATACATGGAGCATCTATGGGGGCACAATCTATGGAGCATCTATGGGGGCATAATACATGGAGCATCTATGGGGGCATAATCTAAGGAGCATTTATGGAGGCATAATCTAAGGAGCATCTATGGGGGCATAATCTATGGAGCATCTATGGGGCATAATACATGGGGCATCTATGGGGGCATAATCTGTGGAGCATCTATGGGGGCATAATCTATGGAGCATCTATGGGGGCATAATCTATGGGGGCACAATCTATGGAGCATCTATGGGGGCATAATACATGGGGCATCTATGGGGGCATAATCTAAGGAGCATCTATGGGGGCACAATCTATGGAGCATCTATGGGTCACAATACATGGGCAGCATATGGGGCACAATCTATGGAGCATCTTGTGAGGCATAATACATGGGGCAGCATATGGGGCACAATACATGGAGCATCTTGTGGGGAATAATACATGGGGCAGCATATGGGGCATAATCTCATTTTCCACCCTAGGCTTATACTCGAGTCGATAAGTTTTCCCAGTTTTTTGTGGCAAAATTAGGGGGGTCGGCTTATACTCGGGTCGGCTTATACTCGAGTATATACGGTATATCTTATACTGTATTTTATATATCTAACATAGACATGGTGTCATGTATAGTGTACAGTTCCTATAGCGTCTTGTGCTTGGGTGCGAGGAAAACACAGGAGACATAGGTTGAAATGAAATGATTGTATTACTTCATACAAGCATGCTGAAAAGTTCACACAGTTTGCAGGAACAGCGACAGGAGACACAGCAGGCCAGAGTAACTTCAAGCACTACAATAAATCTCCAAAGCAGGTTCAGGATCTCTTCTCTGTACCGTAATTCCTCTGCAAACATGGATTCACCAAACAGCAGGTTTCCAGAGTCCAAAAGTGTTCCAAGGTTCCTCAGTAGGGAATAGCTGGAGTACAAGTCCAAGGCTTCCAGGAGTCAGGTCACAGACTGACTGAGGCTTGATTCAGGAGCACTGATTGTTCAGCTGAGGCTGCTTAAGAAGCAAGAGGGAAGAATCAGGGCGGGAACATGAAAACTGGAAACTCCATATTAACTGAGGGCAAGAGCTGCAGAAAGACAGAAAGCAAAATGGCCGACGGAAAACTGAGTTTTCAAGGAACATGTCAACAGAGACAAAGAACCTTACATTACTCCCCCCTTAGGGTCAACCTCCGGATGACCTCAGACCAGGCTTGTCAGGGTACCTCTGATAAAACTGGCGGAGCAGGCGAGGAGCATTTACATTATTGACTGGTTCCCATGAGTTGTCCTCCACTGGGTAGCCCTGCCATTTAATCAAATATTGCAACTGATTTCTGTACAACCTAGAATCTAGAATCCTTTCCACCATAAATTCTTCCTGACCATCGACCAGCACTGGGTCAGGGCAAGGAGAAGAACGTCCAGGAAACGTATTGGGTGTTGCAGCCTTTAGTAGGGATACATGAAAGACAGGGTGGATTCTCATAGTTCTGGGCAGTTGAAGACGACAAGCAACAGCACTTATAATCTTATTGATCTTATAAGGTCCAATGTACTTATGTCCCAATTTAGACGATGGAATCTTTAATTTAAGATTTCTGGTTGACAGCCAGACCAAATCTCCTACCTTGAAAGCTGGTGCAGGTTTACGAAATTTATCTGCTGCTTTCTTGTACCTTTCCTGAGTCAATTCTAGATTTTCCTTTAGAAGATCCATATTCTTTTGTAAAGAAGTGATTCTTTCAGCCACTGCCGGCAAGGGCGTATCTATGGGAAATTGAGGAAGAATGTTAGGATGATAACCTAGATTGGAGTAAAAAGGACACTGCTTAGTGGAGGCGCTCTGAGAGTTGTTATAAGAGAACTCAGCCAGTGGAAGTAGATCCACCCAATCATCCTGTAGGTGGCAGATAAAACAGCGGAGATACTGCTCCAGGGTCTGATTGGTTCGTTCTGTCTGTCCATTAGTCTGGGGATGAAAAGCAGAAGAAAGGTTTACTTTAATGTCCAATGCTGCACAGAAATTTTGTCAAAACCTTGAAGTGAATTGCACTCCTCGATCCGAAATGACCTCATCCGGTACTCCATGTAAGCGAAACACATTCTTAATCATCAAGTCTGATGTCTGTTTTGCAGTGGGTAAGCCGACACAAGGGATAAAATGAGCTGCCTTTGTTAGACGGTCAACCACCACTAGAATGGTGTTCTTCCCTTGAGAGGTTGGTAACTCCACAATGAAGTCCATAGAAATGGATCCCCACGGGCGGGACGGGGTGGGAAGAGGTTGCAACAGACCAGTTGGTGAGGAGCGAGGTGTTTTGCATCTTGCACAGACTTCACATGAAGTGACATAGTTTAAGACATCTTTCCTGTAAGTGGGCCACCAAAAGAAACGAGAAAGAAATTCTTGTGTCTTTAGAATTCCCCTATGCCCGGCTATCTTGGAATCGTGGATGAGTTGCAATACTCTCAATCTGACTGTTTCAGGTATATACAGACGTTGTCCCTGAATCCACACACCATTCTTAAAGACAAGACTTACGTCCCTTGGGGGTTGAGCCAACAAAGAATCTGCATGGTATGCTTCCTTGATGTCCTTAAGTAGGTCTTGATTATGAATCACTCCCAGGAATCTAGAGTCAGGAAGAATAGTCTTAGGAGGAGTAAGTGGACGTGTCTCTGCTGAATGAATCCTAGAGAGTGCATCAGCCTTTCCATTGCGCGATCCTGGTCTATAAGAAATTACAAAATTAAATTGGTTTAGGAAAAGATTCCAGCGAGCCTGGCAAAGAGTCAGGCACTTAGCCGACCTGATAAATTCAAGGTTACGATGGTCTGTCAGGACGACTATTTGCTGTGCAGCTCCCTGAAGAAGGTGTCTCCATTCTTTGAAGGCGGCAATAATGGCCAACAATTCTCTATTGCCCACATCGTAGTTCCTCTCAGCCGAAGACAACTGCTGGGAAAAGAAGGCACAGGGATGCAAGACATTCTTCTCACCTGTTCTCTGAGAGAGTATAGCTCCAACGGCACAGTCTGAAGCATCCACCTCTATTATGAAGGCAAGCTCGGGGTTGGGATGTACTAAGATAGGTGCGGTGGTAAATTTATCCTTTAAACAGGAAAATGCTTCCTGAGCTTGCGGGGTCCAGGAGAACCTAGACTGTTTCCGGGTAAGTTGGGTGATAGGTGACACTACCTCAGAAAAATTCTTAATGAAACGTCTATAGAAGTTGGCAAACCCGATGAAACGCTGCACCTCCTTCACATTTCTAGGAATTGGCCAATCCTTGATGGCTTGGGTCTTGCTTCCATCCATACTAATCCCTTGCGTAGATAGTACATACCCCAGAAATTGAATTTCGGTCCTATGGAATTCACATTTTTCAAGTTTGATGTAGAGATGGTTTTGTCTTAGGCGTTCTAAGACCATTCTCACATGTCCATGATGTTCCTCTGTGGAGTTAGAAAAAATTAGAATATCATCCAGATAAATCACCACAAATGTATCTAGGAGATCCCTGAAGATATCATTCACGAAGTGTTGGAAAGTGGCTGGGGCGGTACTCAGACCAAAAGGCATAACTAGATATTCAAAGTGTCCATAGCGTGACCTGAAAGCAGTCTTCCATTCATCCCCAGGTCTAATACGGACCAAGTTATAGGCCCCACGGAGATCCAGTTTAGAGAAAATTTTGGCATGCCGCACTCTCTCCAACAACTCAGGGATTAAAGGCAATGGATAACGGTTTCTAATAGTAACCTTATTGAGTTCCCTATAGTCTATGCAGGGTCTCAGAGATCCATCTTTCTTCTTCACAAAGAAGATGGGTGCACCTGCGGGAGATGAAGAGGGGCGTATGAAGCCCTTGGCTAAATTTTCGTCTATATAATCCTTCAAAGCTTTTAGCTCGGGCCCCGCTAAGGGGTAGATCTTACCAAAAGGTATCTCGGCTCCAGGCAATAATTCAATTGGACAATCATATGGACGGTGAGGAGGAAGCTGATCAGTGTTCTTCTTGTCACATAAATCCACATAGTCCTGGTATACAGCTGGTAGTTCAGGGACTGACATGGTTCCTTTAGGAACAGAGCAAGCTGAAACTCCTTGACTCATCTGTTTCTCCGGAAAGTGTAATTCCTTGGTCTCCCAGTTAATCGTAGGATTCTGCGCCTGCAGCCATGGTAGCGCTAGAATAATGGGAAAGTGGGGAGAAGAGATAAGCATAAAAGACATTTTCTCCTGATGATCTTTACCCATAAGGACCCTCAAAGGCTCTGTTTCTTGATCCACTGGTCCAGAAGTCAGTAGAGAGCCATCCACAGTCTCCATCTGTACTGGAGTAGCCTTCTTCACTGAACGTATCCCCTGTTTCAGAGCAAAGGAGATATCCATAAAATTTCCACTTGCTCCTGAGTCGATCATAGCAGAGCTAGACACCCAGACTGAGTCAACCCAGAGTTTGATGGAAAGGAAGCAATGAGAATTGTTTCTTTTACAACTCAGCTGGGACACCGCTGAGGAAACTTGAAAAATTGCAGCGTTTATACCGTCATCGTCCCCAGAACTAACAGAGTTTAAGTCCGAGAAATCAAGATCTCTTGCAGCAGATCTCTCTGGAGCCTGAGGCTCGGACATGACAGAGCTCCTCTCGCAACACTCACAGTGAATGACTGCTGCAGTAGTCTTACGAGAACGGCTGGGGCAGTTTATAATGAAGTGCCCTGACTTACCACAGTAGAAACATAGATTTTCCTTTATACGATGTTCTTTGCGTGCATCACTAACCCGTCTTTGTAAAGAGTCCACCTGCATGGGTTCAGGTTCTGGTTCCCTTGTGATCCTACTCAAAGGTTCCTTAGCTGAGGAGGGAGGTAGTAAAAGGTTAGTGCGATTATTTTCGAACCATCTCTCTTGTCTGCGTTCAGTCAGACGAGCATCAATACGGATACAATAGTTAATAAAGTCACCTAACGCAGTGGGAGGGTCGGCACGAGCAAGTTCATCCTTAATCAGTGGAGACAACCCTTTTCGAAAAATAGATTTTTTAGCGGAAGTGTCGCAAGTGGTATCAAGAGCCCATCTCCTGAAATCCAGGGCATATTCGGCTACTGAACGCTTACCTTGGCGCAAACTTAACATGGCTGCTTCAGCTGTTGCACCTCGATTGGGGTCATCAAACACCTGCCCCATGGCTGAAATAAAAGCATCAAGGTGATTCAAACAATCATCCTCAGTCTCAATCAGAGGGTTTGCCCACATAAAAGCCTTATTGGTAAGCAACATGATTATAGTAAGCACTTTGGATCGTTCAGTGGGAAATTGTGAAGCATGTGCAGAGAAAAATAAATTGCATTGATTAATAAATCCCCTGAATTTCTCACGTTCACCGCCAAAACGAAAAGGAGGTAATTTGGGGATCCCAGAACTTGGGGTTATGGCAGGAGCCTGGGCTCGTTCCTCTAGAGCCTCAATCCTGGCTCGCAATTCCTGGGTAGTCTGTCCAAACACTTGCAAATTATGATTAGTGAGGTCCTGTAGGCTTGCAAAACGGGTTTTTAAAGTCTGTACATCTGAAAGGATTGTATCAGTCACTCCGCAAAGTTCCTTTATGCGGGCCTCCATCTTCCAGATCTTTTAAGGCAGAAGTGCTGGAAGGAGACTTGTGTTTTGAAACTGTTAAACTGTAAAGCGCTGCGGAATATGATGCGCTATATAAATAAAGATTATTATTATTATTAAGGAAAAAAAAAAAAAAACAATAGTGTTTACCTGTGGTAACACTCCAGAGTAAAATTTTAAGGGAATGCGCTCACCTGGAATGGTTGTGAGAAGTCACAACCACTGTCATCACATAAGGTATTAAACGGACATCTGATATCCACAGTCACAGCAGACACGGCTTTCCCAGACCCAGCAGACATTGGCTCCTGAATCTTGTCATGTATAGTGTACAGTTCCTATAGCGTCTTGTGCTTGGGTGCGAGGAAAACACAGGAGACATAGGTTGAAATGAAATGACTTGTATTACTTCATACAAGCATGCTGAAAAGTTCACACAGTTTGCAGGAACAGCGACAGGAGACACAGCAGGCCAGAGTAACTTCAAGCACTACAATAAATCTCCAAAGCAGGTTCAGGATCTCTTCTCTGTACCGTAATTCCTCTGCAAACATGGATTCACCAAACAGCAGGTTTCCAGAGTCCAAAAGTGTTCCAAGGTTCCTCAGTAGGGAATAGCTGGAGTACAAGTCCAAGGCTTCCAGGAGTCAGGTCACAGACTGACTGAGGCTTGATTCAGGAGCACTGATTGTTCAGCTGAGGCTGCTTAAGAAGCAAGAGGGAAGAATCAGGGCGGGAACATGAAAACTGGAAACTCCATATTAACTGAGGGCAAGAGCTGCAGAAAGACAGAAAGCAAAATGGCCGACGGAAAACTGAGTTTCAAGGAACATGTCAACAGAGACAAAGAACCTTACACATGGATGTAAGGCTTTTCATCTTATAAAAAATTGTAGTTAAATGAGATACTTGCAAACTGTCAACTTCTTAAAAAATCATGCAGGTTCACATATTCTTTTATTTCACAGATTGTTTTATAAAGACATTGCAGATCGTACAAGAGGAGCAGGGAGCCGAACGATTGCTCTGTATACAGTTTAGGAAGCGCTAACAGCATTCATCCTCCAATCCTAGGAATCATGTGGTTAGCAATTACTGGGAGTGAACTGGAGCTGCTGGGCTATAGCAGACCTAGATCAGCTCTGCAGTGCAGGGAAAAGGATGAATTTTTCTCTGTAACTGGGGCTAGTATAACAGCCCCAAGTTGCAGGGAAATCAGTCAATAATAATAAAAAATTTCAGTAGACACAATGTGTGAAATAAGTAAAGAACGAACAAAAAGACAGAATAAAATAGATAAAAAAAAACAAAAGAAAGCTACTGCTAGTCTGAATCATTGATTCTAGCCGTACACTCAACTAAAAAATAAACATGTCTGAAAAATAAATTGTTGCAGAAATGGAAAAACAATATAAAATGTTTTTTAGTGGTCATAAAGATGTAAAGAGTTGCCATAATTTACTTTTTTTCCTCTATAAATAAATGGTACACATACAAATATAAAACTTTGAAATATATATTTGGAATAATTTGCTTTTTTCCCTTCCTAGGATGATCTTTTATTCTCAATAATCTCAATTCACAGACCAAATGTGTCCTAAGTGAGAACAGATTTCCCCATTACTGAGACAGGAGGTGACAGTTGGTGCTCATAAAGTTCTATGGAGAGGGGAGGAGAGAGGGAGGAGCTGGAGGCAGACGCAACCATTCTGCTGCAAGTTCTCCTAAAGCTGAAATGGACACAAGTTTTCTTTTTTCTCCTTTGTATTTTATCCCAAAATTATATATAAAAATTAAATAAAAATATAAAAAATGGCATAAAAATTAGGCTCCACTTATCGCAAAAACATAATTTGAATAACTGAATAAAGAAAACAAAAATGTACCGGGTCACGAACAGGGAAAAAATGATCAGGTCTTGAACTAGTTGAGGAATTCATAGGGGCTGTTTTTTTTTTTTTTTGGGGGGGGGGTTTAGAGTTAAAAGAACAAAATGTTACTCAGCGGTAGACACTGACTTTAAAAAAGAGCTTTAGACATGAAAGACTAGCTGATAAAAAAGACTAAAGTAAAGCAGCAGTACGATGGTAATGATGTAACCCAAGTATAGCTGGATCCTTGAGGAAAACATTAAAAATAGGCAGAAAAATATGTACTAATATTTCTCCATTGCATGTAGATAATTTACTTCTTGTTTTATCTGGCTGAAAGGAACTATTCAGAAACTTTTACCAACTCCCCACCCCAGACCGTTTTTATGATTGTGTAGCCCTTCAAAAGATGAGTTAATCTTGTTATTATGATCCCAAAGCAAGAGATCACATTTTTAAGCTGTGTCTGGAAGTGCATTGTGGCATGAGGATGCACTTACAGCTTCTCAGCCACATGCTGCATTTCCTACCTAGCAGCAACCTGCCCTGGCTGATTGACAGATGGATTGCTATGGTACATGATCACTGACCTGTCAATCAGCCAGAGGAGGTTGGAAAGGTAGGAAATGCAGCGTGTGGCTATGAAGCTGTAAGTGCCTCCTCATGCCCCTATGCATTTCCAGACAAAACTTCAAAACACGATTTCTCGCTGTTGGAGCAGCTCTTTGAGGTCATAAAGGGATCAATTGGCTCATATTTTAAAGGGCTACCTAGTCATATAACTGATTTAGAAAGGTTAAAGATTCTGACAGGTTCCTTTTAAGCAATAACGATGGCTTTCATCAACATTTATTATCAATAACCTCACATACGCATAAGCCAAGTAAGGTTAGGTCATAGCACAGCAATGTAGCATTACTTCAAATAAGAGGTTTTCATCATCATGTGGAATCAGAGCACATTACACCAGCAAATGCCAAAGTTTCATGCTTTGTGATGACTTAAATGAGTTTGCACACATCAAAGAAGATTTGCTGTGAATATTTCATTTATGCAAAATATATCACAAGCAATGTTTTCGGTCAACCATTATCTGAATTTTTGGATGAAGCCTCCAATCCTGTAATGCGCTCTATTGTTGTGTTCATTACTGCCGCAGCTGCATTTCATGTGATGTTCTTCATTGTCACTTAGTTTGTTGCCACTTTGTTGTACCGTGTATGAAGAAATTGAGGAAAATGGAACTTCTATCCAGTAGATATGAGTGGATCAATCGGCAGAGGATCGAGTTCGAGTAAAAAAAAATTTAAAATTGCGGTTTCACATGAATTTGAACATTTTGAAATTTAATTCACATTTCGCAAAGCAAAAACTTGCTCGGCACCATTTACCACACTGCTGCAGAATCAGAAATCAGGCTACTGACACTTTGCGCCCATGGGCCTCCCCTTAGTGCCATGCAGCAACGACATAGAGCAGATTATCATACCTTGTTCAGTGGTGGTCAGTACCTGGGCCATCAGATCAGCGGTTCCCAGCACAGCACAGTTTATACAGCAGTCGTTTTCCATCACCAGAGTCACTGAGTAAGTCTCTGTCCCCTGTAGAGTGTAACCTCTTATGGACAGCAGGGTCCTCTCTCTCCTATAGAGTATAAACCCTTATAATCAGCAGGGTCCTCTCTCTCCTGTAGAGTGTTAGAGTGTAAGCTCTTATGGTCAGCAGGGTCCTCTCTCTCTCCTGTAGAGTGTAAGCTCTTATGGTCAGCAGGGTTCTCACTCTCTCCTGTACTGAGTAAGCTCTTATGGTCAGCATGGTCCTCTCTCTCTTTCTCCTGTAGAGTGTAACCTCTTATGGTCAGCATGGTCCTCTTTAACCTGTACAGTGTAAGCTCTTATGATCAACAGAATCCTTTCTCTCCTGTCGAGTTTAAGCTATTATGATCAGCAGGGTCCTCTCTCACCTTTAGAGTGTAAACTCTTATGGTCAGCAGAGTCCTCTCTCACCAGTAGGGTGTAAACTCTTATGGTCCGCAGAGTTCTTTCTCTCCTGTAGAGTGTAAGCTCTTATGGTCAGCACGGTCCTCTCTCACCTGTAGAGTGTAAGCTCTTATGGTCAGCGGGGTCCTCTCCTGTAGAGTGTAAGATCTTATGGTCAGCAGGGTCCTCTCTCTCCTGTAGAGTGTAAGCTCTTATGGTCAGCAGGGTCCTCTCCCTCCTGTAGAGTGTAAACTCTTATGGTCCACAGAGTCCTCTCTCTCCTGTAGAGTGTAAGCTCTTATGGTCAGTGGGGTCCTCTCTCCTGTAGAGCATAAGCTTTTATGGTCAGCAGGGTCCTCTCTCTCCTGTAGAGTGTAAGCTCTTATGGTCAGTGGGGTCCTCTCTCTATCTCTTCTACAGTGGAAACTCTTATGGCCAGCAAGGTCTTCGCTCTTATTTTTCCCATGTGTATTTTCTGAGCTACTACAATATCATGAATGTGCTGCAACCTGCTGGGACCTGTGGTCCGTCTGGGATTAGAAGATCACACTCTGCTGAGTTTTCCATTGGCTCCTGTGTCAGCTGCGGCTTATTGGGACTACTTTCCCCTTTCATTATTTAAACCTTCTCCTAGCTTTCTCCCTTGCCAGCAATAGAGTTTCTACCCTGTGCCTTACTTCTCTGGAGAAGATGATCCTGGAGAAGCTGTTGTGTTCCTTTTGATACATGTGAAGTTCCATTTATTTGTGTGTTTTCCCCTGCCTGTCCCATTCCCTGTTTTGTCTTTTTGTAGCAGTAAGACTAGTGTCTTTCTGTCCTTCACATTATCCAGGGCTAGCCCAGGGTCAGCCAGGGCTTAGGCACGTGGTGGCACATGGAGGGGAAGGACCCGTCTAGGGCGACAGGGAATGAAGGGTTCAGCATTAGGTGAGTGTTTAGCGGTCACCATCTTCTCCCTCTCCTACTGTCAGGGCTCCCCTTCACTTGTTTCCCGACCTCTCCCTTGGCATCGCACACCTGACATATTTTTGCCCTGGTGTGACACGCAAGATTTCCATTATTGAGATTCAGACAAATTTATTTGTAGCAAATTGAATTTTTGCGGAAAATTTGCTGATGTCGACAAATTTGAATTTCGAAAGATCCGCTTATTTATACTATGGCATGTGCACACATTTTTTTCAGGATAGTAATCTCCGGAACTTGCCTGAAAAACCTCTCAAAAATGGTCAAAATAATGAATTTACATTTTTCAGTATAAAGGACTTGCAGTTCATATGTTTAGTCTTTTGAGCGTTTTTTTAGTTGCTTCAGGTTCCTAAAGAAGCCAAATAGGTAAAAGAAGTGAGCGGACCATTTGTCATCTGAAGACGCTCTATAATTTACAATACAAGTAAATGGGAAGTCTTAAAAAATTTTCAAAAGAGGCATGGGTGTGGTTTCTTCATTGTTGAATCCAGTTAAAAAAAGCTAAAAAATGTCTGGAGAATGTAAAAAAGACTCCACAAAAATCCTGTGAAAAATAACTTATAAAGGGTAAAAAATGCGCTCACGGAACAACAACAAAACGCTAAAATAGATGCTTTACGATAAAAACAACATTAGCGTTTCCTGTAGCATCTTCCTCTTGACAAATTTAGTGGTTTTCCAGTTGAATAAAATCACTTAATAATGGCGGGGGACGGTGTAGTATTAGGCCTACAACAAAAAAAAATCAGCTTTTTTCACATTTTGGAAAATATGGAATTTTATGGGTCTGCTACCATCTACTATGCCCATTATATTGTATATAGTGGATATAAGGAGACATATTTTGCTCACAGTATAAGAATTAGGCACTATTTATACCGGTGTGTTATGCTAGGTAGCTGTGGAGGACAGGAACAACAGCCGGGCAGCCGAACACCTGAGATGTTGGTAACTAATGGGTTGCAGATTCCTAAACTAACCACACAACTAGAGGTAGCCGTGGAGCGTTCCTACGTTGATCCTAGACGCCTCATCACAGCCTGAGAGATAACTACACCTAAAGGCAGAAAGATGAAAGCTATCTGCCCCGGAGCAGATCCCCAAAGAAAATAGGAAGCCCCCAAACATGTAATGGCAGATAGACAAGAAGAAAGCATGGACACAGACAGAAAATAGAATGAGCAAACGCTGGGGCCACAAGCTGACTAAATAGGATAGGACAGGAGAGATTACTTTCTGCAACCAGAAAACCCTACAAAAATCCAACAATTCTGATTACAAAAATACTGAGATCACACGCTCTCGCCACCCACTAAATCAGATCTCAGTGTGAACAAAACCAAGCCGCAGCCGCTGAAAAAGCAGGAAAAAGCAAATGAAAAAACAACAGTGGCTACAGACAAACTGTGAGGAGCACAGGCCCCAGGAGGGGACCC
>JARQOD010000001.1:46621528-46693928 GCA_033576555.1 Oophaga sylvatica | reverse complement strand
TTTTTTTCTCAGACCGATTTCAGCTGAGAAAAAAAAATCGCAATTGAGAAGTCCCCTATTGAATAACATTGGTCCGATTGCAATCCGATCTTTTATCGGTTTGCAATCGTCCGTTTTTGTCTCCAGTGGGTATGAGCCCTTAGAATGACATTCTGTCTCTATCTGATTGACAGCTCCTCATTGTCCCTCCTCCCTCATCGGCTCTAAGAGATCTACTTAATATTGTATGCAGTTTGCATTATGAAATCCAATGATATATCCACATTGATTAGGCCATTGCTGTGACATCACTGTTTGTTATTCTTATGCAGTACTATCACTGTGTTAATTTTTAAGGGTTATAGTATATAAAATGCTGAGGATCTATGATTATTATTGTCAGGTAGATATACTGAAATTCTGCCCAGAACAGTAAGATGAGCCACTTATTCATATTTTCAGCAGCCTTCAATCTCTTTGTGAGGTCCAGACTTCATCATGTTCTTGCCAATGAAACCCCAGAAGAATAATCCTGAGGAGTCCTACACTAGACCTTTACATTCTATACCGCAGAGATAATTAAATCTGTTCCTCTCCTTCTTGCCCATTTAGAACATAATATTAGACTCATGGCTAGATGCTAAAACACCACAATAAATGACTTTTTGGCTGAGATTTGCAATGAATATTCTATTTCCCACACAATGAGATTATGTAATGTCTCCATGAGATCCTTGGGTGTATTCCAGCAATATAATTCACCATCTGTGTTACGAGTAATCTGAGATAGTAGAGCATGTGAATGTTGTACGTAATGAGGACCAATGAGGCACTGCTACTAATCTTTACATTCTTTAAACTTTCATTAGAATATCCTTCAAGCCGAATATCACTTCCACTGGAAGTCTGTTCAACAAATTGTAGCCAACTAACCAATGACATTGCCACACAGTATCCTAGTCCCAAGCCTGTATTTGGACTTTTGATATACAAATGACTCAAAATCTGAACCAAAGCAATCAACAGAACAAATAAACTGAATTTTGGAAAAAATAAGAAGTAAGGCTTCTTTATAGAGTTGCCAAGGTGAGACGCACAACTCAAGCTGCAATGGAGATGTTCCCGAATTGTTGTGCATGGTCATGATTTTATGTACAATCTCCCGTGTTTCCTCGTTCCACTTTAATTACCCCCAAAAAAGAACCTGTTGTCTTTGTTATGGTAGTCCAATGATTCAGAGTATTTTTAATCATAAAACGAAAGGCAGTGAAGTTTCTGATCTTCTAGAGGACTGTCACAGGGTTACCGCAGCAGAGAGGAGCCAGAAGACTGCAGCATCTCATTGTTCCTACTCCTGTGCTGAGAAGAAGCACTTAGTTTTACTGGTGTTTCTTTGGCAGAACAGGGGTTAATCGGCCATGTTGGAAACTCTGAGCTCTCAGCTGAGCTCAGTTAGCCACTCCCATCCCCTTTATAGTCTGGGTCCTGTTTCTAATCCATATCAGAACCAGCATTTGCTGCATGGCTTAGGAAGAGAGGTATTCATATGAGGAGTTTTGGAGGAGTTATCTATAACTGTTGCGTGGTTTGTAAGTGTGATAATTCCCTTCCTTCTCCTACTTTGTTTTTTCCCCCATCCTCCACTCTCCGGTGCATTCCTCTGTTATATGTGAGTGAATATTTGTGTGCCTGCTATTTTCAGTTTCCCTTGTTTGTGCTGCCTTCTTTGTCAGGTTGGTGTACTGCGGTGCACAGTAGCGTCCCTCTTTCCTGGGTGGGGGAAGAGAACAGAAGGAGAGCTAACTCAGGAGATAAGGCAAGGGTGGAGGCCCCGACATCTTCACCTTCAGAAGTATCCTGGGGAATAAGACAAGTTAGGACCACCCTAGTGGTAGGGACAGGGAAGGAGCCCCTGGTCACTGGTCTCCTGACAGCTGAATCATGACAAGGACTCTAATGATTGTACAAATAAGATATTCTAAGTATTTTGAGAAATTCAGCATCTTTCAGTACAAACCATAAGCACATAGTCATTCCGTAATTTATCATAATAATGAATATTTTCCAAGTATAAAACCATCAAAAAATGCTACAAATAATTAAACAAGTGACCTCATTGATAGTCACTTGTTTTTGAGATATGAGCTGGGTATGTACAGAACATTTGTACCATTAATTTTCAGCCCTTGAGGGCTCCTCAGAGAAAAATAGAAACATCTGGATACATAATAAAGTGGTTTTATCCCACCATAAAATATCATATTTGTCTCTTATATTCATAGAAATGAACAATATTTGCCATTTGGATGATGCTAAAAAGGAAATAGTCAAGAGTATGACATTGAGGACAGTGATATTCATCCGGGCCACTAGCCATTACCAATACAGCATTTTAATTTACTTTGTTCTCCCCTTGTTCTATGGCTGTCTGTCTGATGATGGTCTGAGGTTTAAAACTGAAAGTTATTGTGGTTGTATTGCACTAAAAAAAATATCATACTTCTTTGTTCATTTGGAGTTCCGGGTGCCTTTGTCTTTGCATTAGCTATAGAGTGGTATCCTATCTGAGTGTAAGATGCCCAAGCAAGGTAGTCATGGGCGAGCTTCAGTCCCCACTTGCTTTGGCATACTACAGACATCTCGTGTCCCTGTCCCGGTGTGCTGCTATGTGTGAGGGGAATCACACTTACTTTGCTGTCCCTAGCAGCCCCAGACCTGCTACTTCACTCACTGCTGTCCACACACTGACTGGCCCTGTCACTTCCTGGACCTGCTACCAACTCTCAGTTACTTCTCCCAAACTGGGCCGGCCACTACAGTTAACCCTGTCTCAGCTAACAGCAGCCCCAGGGGCCAGGGTACCATACCTTTATCACATATATGAGCATCAAATGCATTTAACCCTTGAAGTGTCAGGGAGCAATCCATCATTCCCCACCACTGGTACACAAGCACTCAATTACACGTATCTAACCTGATTGAATATACTTAAATTCTCATAGTATAGCGCCGCATGGAGTTCAATGCGTATAGTAGTGTGAATGTCCAATTGCTGAGTATGCGTAGTCATTCTCCCCACAGCCATAATGATCTTCTCAGTGGTCTTCTTAGGCTGGTTTCACATTAGCGTTGCACTGACCTGCGTCGGTCAGCGCACGGCCGCCGCTAAGCTCCGCCCCTGGTCGCGCCTCCTCCCAATCGATACGCCTATGGGCGCATGACGCTGCATGCGACCTACGCACCCTATCTTTAGCATTGGGTTCGCAGGCCGTACGCAGATTGTGCGCAGGTATGCGTTTGCCGGCGCATGCGTACTTTTGACGGTGCGCCGACCTGCGCCCAATGCACCATGTTGCAGTTTGGTGCGCTCAGCGCACCGTCAAAAGGACGCATGCGCCGGCAAACGCATACCTGCGCACGGCCTGCGTACTCAATGCTAAAGATAGGGTACGCAGGTCGCATGCAGAGTCATGCGCCCATAGGCGGAGCAATCGGGAGGAGGCGTGGCCGGGGTGGAGCTTAGCCGCGTCCGTGCGCTAACCGACGCAGGTCAGTGCAACGCTAGTGTGAAACTAGCCTCAGGGTGTAAAAAGATCACAAGTGCAAAGGTCTATATTTTGGCCCTCACCTGTCTAAAAATAGGTATTGAAGACTGAACAGCTGTGAGACTTTTTTTTAGAACATGACAGGCTATGATATACCGCCACATCAATGCAATGTTCCTAGGTAGAACATTACTCCAAATTATTTTGTGTAGGTATTGCCCATGATTGGATTTGAACCCCTGACCTTAGTCATAGTAAAGGACCAGTGCAAACCACTGCTTATTATTATTCATTTTTATAGCGCCATTTATTCCATGGCACTTTACATGTGAGAAGAGGCGAGTATAGACAAGTACAATAAATATGAGCAATACAGGACACACATAAGTAGGAGGGAGGACCCTGCCCGTAAAGGCTCACAATCTATAGGGGATGGGTGAGGATACACTAGGAGAGGGTAGAACTGGTTGTGCGGTGGTTCAGTAGACTGAGGATCACTGCTGGTCGTAGGCTTGTCGGAAGAGGTAGGTCTTCAGGTTCTTTTTGAAGATTTCCATGGTAGGCGCGAGTCTGATGTGTTGGGGTAGGGAGTTCCAGAGTATGGGGGAGGCACGGGAGAAGTCTTGTATGCGGTTGTGGGAAGAAGAGATAAGGGGAGAGTAGAGAAGGAGATCTTGAGAGGATCAAAGGTTGCGCGAGGGTAAGTAACGGGAACCATGTCACAGATGTATGGAGGAGACAGGTTGTGGACGGCTTTGTATGTCATAGGTAGGGTTTTGAACTGGTGAGTTGTTGGCATGGGGGATTCCCTGTTGAGAGGAACAGAGGCCGCTATCTGCAGACCGGATTTAACCTCAAGAGAAATGTGCTGTCTTCCAGGTGCAAAAATTAAAGATGTGTCTGACAGGATATCAGGACTCTTCAGACCTACAGATGACTACCCATTCCTGCTAATACATGTGGGGACAAATGACACCGCAAGAAACGACCTGGAAAACATCTGCAGTGACTTTAAAAACTTAGGTAAGAAAGTGAAAGAACTGGGAGCGCAGGTGGTCTTCTCTTCCATCCTTCCAGTGGATGTCCATGGAACAAGGAGGTGGAAGAAGATTCTACAGGTGAACAACTGGCTACGTCGATGGTGCCGTCAGCAAGGATTTGGATTTGGAGGCAAAATCTTCAGCAGTAATGAGATGAGAGGGGGGAGGTGGGGGGAAGGAGTAGAGAATTGAAAGTGTTGAAGAGCTGTTTAAGGTTGTGAGACAGGGAGGATATGAGAGATGAAAAGTAAGTTTGCTTTGCGGCAGTGAGTGTGGACTTGAAGCTGGTGAGGGACTGCTTGTATGCGGTTAAGTGCTCAGCAGAGCGGGATTTCTTCCATCTCCGCTCAGCAACCCTGGAAGCCCGTCTCAGTTCTTTGGTGTGGCTGGTCAACCAGGGCTGTCTGTTGATTGTGCGAGTTTTGCTATGTGCGAGGGGGGCGGCCGAATCAAGTGCTGCTGTTATTGTGGTGTTATAGAAGGTGGCAGCAGCATCTGTGTCATGAAGTGAGGCTATATACATACAAAAAGAGGCTGCACTCAAGCATACTAAAGCATGACAATATGGAATACATGAAATTTAGAATAGCAATATGGCTTTGGAATATAAGGAAAAATTTGAGACGCTTAGTATAAACATTTGGCCAAACATTTTAAAGCCCACCAACCATCGTCAAGGTGGTCTCAATACTGGTGAGTCCCTGACCTAATGTGAACATACCTCTATTAGGCTGATATCTGAATTTCTGGGTGAATATGCACCTCTGTCAGCAATGCCTGCATTTATGGGTAAAGTAGGGACCTGGTGTAATTAAAATCACCACCTGGTGGGGGCGGAGTGCTCGGTCAGCAAGCTAACATTCAATAGACAAAAAAACATGACTGGCACATCCAGACTAATGTGAACTAGGTGCAAACCAAGGGAAGCTACCCCCATGTAAAACATACAAAAAGAGGCTGCACTCAAGCATACTAAAGCATGACAATATGGAATACATGAAATTTAGAATAGCAATATGGCTTTGGAATATAAGGAAAAATTTGAGACGCTTAGTATAAACATTTGGCCAAACATTTTAAAGCCCGCCAACCATCGTCAAGGTGGTCTCAATACTGGTGAGTCCCTGACCTAATGTGAACATACCTCTATTAGGCTGATATCTGAATTTCTGGGTGAATATGCACCTCTGTCAGCAATGCCTGCATTTATGGGTAAAGTAGGGACCTAGTGTAATTAAAATCACCACCTGGTGGGGGCGGAGTGCTCGGTCAGCAAGCTAACATTCAATAGACAAAAAAACCTGACTGGCACATCCAGACTAATGTGAACTAGGTGCAAACCAAGGGAAGCTACCCCCATGTAAAACATACAAAAAGAGGCTGCACTCAAGCATACTAAAGCATGACAATATGGAATACATGAAATTTAGAATAGCAATATGGCTTTGGAATATAAGGAAAAATTTGAGACGCTTAGTATAAACATTTGGCCAAACATTTTAAAGCCCACCAACCATCGTCAAGGTGGTCTCAATACTGGTGAGTCCCTGACCTAATGTGAACATACCTCTATTAGGCTGATATCTGAATTTCTGGGTGAATATGCACCTCTGTCAGCAATGCCTGCATTTATGGGTAAAGTAGGGACCTAGTGTAATTAAAATCACCACCTGGTGGGGGCGGAGTGCTCGGTCAGCAAGCTAACATTCAATAGACAAAAAAACCTGACTGGCACATCCAGACTAATGTGAACTAGGTGCAAACCAAGGGAAGCTACCCCCATGTAAAACATACAAAAGAGGCTGCACTCAAGCATACTAAAGCATGACAATATGGAATACATGAAATTTAGAATAGCAATATGGCTTTGGAATATAAGGAAAAATTATACTATATATTATAGGTCAGGGACTCACCAGTATTGAGACCACCTTGACGATGGTTGGTGGGCTTTAAAATGTTTGGCCAAATGTTTATACTAAGCGTCTCAAATTTTTCCTTATATTCCAAAGCCATATTGCTATTCTAAATTTCATGTATTCCATATTGTCATGCTTTAGTATGCTTGAGTGCAGCCTCTTTTTGTATGTTTTACATGGGGGTAGCTTCCCTTGGTTTGCACCTAGTTCACATTAGTCTGGATGTGCCAGTCAGGTTTTTTTGTCTATGAAGTGAGGCTATGTCTGTAAGAGGGAGGAGGGACTCAGAGAGCGATTGTAAGTTGAGGTGTTTGAGATTTCTGCGAGGATGAGCGAGTTTGTGGAGCGGGGGGTTGCGTACTAGGAGAGGAGAGGGAAGATAATGTCAGTAGGTTGTGGTCAGACATGGGCAGGGGTGAGTTAGTGAGATTAGTAAGGGAGCAGAGGCGGGTGAAGATAAGGTCCAGTGTGTGACCATCTTTGTGAGTGGCCGCGGAGGACCATTGAGTGAGGCCAAAGGAGGCAGTGAGCGATAAAAGTTTGGAGGCAGCGGAGGTGGAAGTGTCAATGGGGATGTTAAAGTCACCCATGATGATAGTGGGGATGTCAGCAGAGAGGAAATGAAGCAGCCAGATGGTGAAGTGATCGAGAAAGGTGGAGATGGCTAGTTCTGGGGGGCGGTAGATGACAGCTAGCTGGAGGTTGGAAGGGGAGTAGATGCGGACGGAGTGCACCTCAAACGAGGGAAGAGTAGCGGAGGGGGTAGTGGAATTGGGGTAAAGGAGCAGGTATCAGACAGGAGCAAACCAACTCCTCCACCACGTTTCTTGCTGGAGCGGGGGGTGTGAGAGAGATGGAATCCGCCATAAGAGAGTGCAGCTGGAGAGGCTGAGTCAGAGGGGGTGAGCCAGGTTTCAGTGATAGCAAGGAAGGAGAGTTTGTTGGTGATGAAGAGGTCGTGGATAAATGTCAGTTTATTGCAGACTGAGCGTGCATTCCATAGAGCTCCAGGTAGTGGGACCGGGGGAGTGGGGGCTGGGTGAATGGGTATATGAGGTTATCATGGTTGCAGAAACGTGTAGAGGATCATGGCAGGGTGTTAGAGATGAGTATGGGGATGTGCTGAGGAGGACCAGGATTTGGGGATACGTCGCCAGCAATGAGGAGTAACAGACAGAGTGTTAGAAGGTGGGAGCAGGATAAGCCATGGTGTGGCCGTGTGTGTCTGGACAGAGAGGCTTGTATGTAGAGGAACAGTTCTGAGGAGAAGGTGAGGTGGCTGGGGAGGATGGAGGGGGAAATGATTAGTTCCTTACTAGGTGGGGGGATTAATGGAGAGGAGGCAAAATAGAGAAGTATGGGGGTGAAAGTGAGAAGAAGCCGAAACATTGTTTCACTTATCGTTCCAGCCAACCATCCATCCATGCTGTGACAACTTATCCCAGTAACGACTTGTTTCTGCAGAATTTTCTGCTAAAAAAATATTTTGTTTCTCACTTCCTACCAACAGAAATAAAGCCCCCTTAGGGTACGTGCCCACGATCAGGAACTGCTGCGTGTTTATGAAGCGTTAAACCTGCATTGTCCAGATGTTACAGCATAGTGGATGGGATTGCAAGAAATCCCATGTCCACTATGCGTACACAGACGCCCATGGCTCACCCACTGAGATGGACATGCGGCGCGTCTTTCCAGACCGCACAATGTCAATTTCTCTTGCAGAGACGCGAGTCTCCGCAAGAGAAATTCTATCAATAGAAATGCATTGGATGCGGTAAATCCGCACTGTCCAGTGATCACATGCGGAATCACCTGCGTTCAATAGCCAGCAGCGCTTTGGACACAGCAAACATACGCTGCTTCCAATGCGCTGCTAGTTCTGGATCATGGGCACCCGGCCTTAGATTTAACCAAAACAGTAATGGCACTCTCTTTACAGCAATGATGACCCCTTAGTGCTCCCACAACATACACACAAACACGTCAGTGGTGCGCCAGAAAATTAGTAAATAAATAATATTTCGTAGCCTTGTTCCCATAATGAGGAAAGTGTGCATTCCTCTCCTGACCTAAGTAATAGGTGTCGTGCATTCTCCCGGCTGGAAGCTTATGAGACTGGATGGGACCCACTAAAGCTGCCAACAGCAACAATCACAAATGAATAGTGGAGCAGGGAACTGACACTGAGCAGCTAAGGCCTCTTTCACACATCCATTTTTTTACTTCAGGCACGATCCGGCGTGTTGTTAAAAAACGGATCCGGTACCGAATGCGTTTTTTTAGCATTGACTTTAATTAGCACCGGATCGCGCCTGATGTCATTGCGTTGCATCCGTTTTTGTCAGGATCAGGCGGAAATGTACATTCCGGCGGCTGGAAAAAACGGTGACTGCAACGCTTTTATTTTTTTCCAGAGCCGCCTGATAGTGCCTGAATCGGCGCACCAGGCGGCCGGAAATAATAGAAGTCTATGGAACCGGACCAGTCTTTTGTGGAATCCGACAAAAGACTGATCCGGATTCTGGAAATCTACTACTACTACTACTACTACTACTACTACTAATACTACTACTACTACTCGGTCCGGACATGCGTACCTGCATTTTCCGGCTGCAAAACTTCTTTTTCCGGGTTCAAAAGTTCAGGTCGGATCCAGCAAAAAAACTGATCCGTTGCATCAGTTTTTTCATTTCAGCGCCGGATCCGTCCCTTCAGGTATTCGACGGATTATGCCCGACACAAAAAAACGTATGTGTGAAAGAGGCCTAATAGACATAGCTTTTTGCTTTACCTTTTGACTAAGGCTCATTTCACAGGAGTAGTAAGAAAGTAGTATATTATCAGCTGCCAGGGGGGAAGGAGACTGAGTCAGCTTGGAGCTCACACCAAACTTCACAAATTAGCCTTAAGGGCACATGGATGCAAAAAATCCTGAAAAATAAATTAACCCTGTTAACTATTTTAAACTAGCAATTTACAGTATATAAGGTGATTCTGACGGCTGATACATGCTGCCCATTACAATCTACTTTTTATGAACATGAGGATATCCACTACTGGACAACCTCTTATTAATCTTTTCCAATCCAATTTTTTCTGATTTTTCAAAATACATGGCCACATATTGGGTAAGTGTAATTAGTGATGAGTGAACGTGCTCACAGAGTGTCTTCGGCGCGCTCGAAAACTGTGTTCGAGTCCACGAGGCTGCATGTCTCGCGGTTGTTTGACAGCCGTGACACATGTAGGCATTGTTTGTTTGTTATGCACTCCTTGCATGTGTTGCGGCTGTCAAACAGCCACGAGACATGCAGCCGCAGGGACTCGGACATATTTTTCGAGTACGCCAAAGTCATTCGGTTATCACACAAGCAAGCTTTGATTACACCTTATCTGAGCACATTCGCTCGTCACTAATTGTAATCTACATTTTATGTTCCTTTTGGCTAGCAAAAGTAGTAAAATTTATTATATTTCATAATGTTATCTATGCAGATGTGCCAGCAGTGGAAATAATATCCTGATAAGGAATTAGTCCTGGAAAAGCAGAAATGCACAGAAGCCAATTATCTCTGCTCTGGATTACTGCACATTGTTCCCAAAAATAAGAAATAAAATAGAACATTCTGTGAATTGGGGAGGACCTGGTGTTCTGACAAACACGGCTTCTGTGTGTACCGCTATTATCATAAATTATAAACATCCCTTGAGTCATTACATGTTAGTATCACCGCGCTCATCCATGTATCAGGAGGTTGATTTACAGGCCCTTAAAATTGACTATAAATGTTCACTAGCTGACAAGTAATTCTCCAGCCAGGTTTTTGTTATGAAACAGAAAATCAAACCATGAATAATCGTTTCAGAACTTTTTCCACCTGAACGTCACCCATAATCTGTACAAATCCATAGAGTAACAAACTGAAATAATTTTGAGGTGGAGGGGAATAACAAAACTATAATAATGTGGTTGCATAAGTGTGAACATCCTCTTCTATCTGGAGATAGGGTTGTCTTAATACCAAGCTCAGGGACCTTTGATTAGTTGCACCACTTCAGTGCTGCAATAAAAAAGGCCGGAGTAGTGCTTTAAGTAGCATTCAGTACGCAGCTGCCATCATTCTGACTCTCCCCATATAACTTTAATCTGTTCAAGTAGGATTTTCCTGACATTTCCTTAGTTGCATTTAAAGCTAAAGCCATGGTCCGTAAACAGCTTACAACACAGCAAAAGGATCTCATTGTTGAAAGTTATTAGTAAAGAAAAGGGTGCAAAACTGTTTCCAAGGCATTAGATATACCATGGAACACTGTAAAGAAGTGGCCTTAAATTTGGCACAACAGTGACATTACCAAGAACTGGAGCTCCCTCAAAAATTGATGAAAAGAGACAAACAAAATTGGTATGGGATGCTGACAAGTGCCTTACAGCAACATAAAAGAGGTTGTCTGGCTTTGGAGACTTGTGAATGCTTACATCATGTGCACTTCTTGTTGTGAGGATTCTCCAGTCCCAGTGTCAGGAATGTGAGGTCATGTGATCGCAAATATACGATTTGCATACTTCCTGCCACATATCGACTAGACATGTCCAACCTCGCTCAATACACTTGCATTGATCGAGTTCACTCACATCTAGTTGGCAAGTGACCGCATGTATGCAAATCACATACTTGCGGTCACACGCCCACAGCTCTCGGTGCCGGCACCAGAGAAACCTTACAGCACGCGTATAGAGTGACTGCAGACTCGTACTTGTGGGCCGGACAACTACTTTCAAAGAACTGTAGAAATTTCTGGCAAGTGCTGATTGTGTACTGCATGTGACAACAATCTCTCATATTCTTCATATGTCTGGAATGTGGGGTAAGGTGGTAAGATGGAAACCTTTTCTTGCAAAGCAAAACATCAAATCTAGGCTATGTTTTGCCAAAACCTACATCAAGACTGCCAAAAGCATTTGGGAAAACGTGCTATGGTCTGATGAGTTCAAGGCTGAACTTTTTGGCCATAATTCCAAAAGTATGCGCAGCTGATCGCGGCTGGGTGTCAGCTGATTATCACAGCTGACACCCGGCACCATGTTCCAGGAGCGGTCACGGACCGCTCCCGGCACATTAACCCCTGGCACACTGTGATCAAAGATGATCGCAGTGTACCGGGGGCACAGGGAAGCATCGCGCAGGGGGGGCTCCCTGCGCGCTTCCCTGAGACCCTCAGAACAGCGTGATGCATCGCGCTGTTCCAAGGGACCCTCCTCCCTGCAGGACCCCGGATCCAAGATGGCCGCAGGGTCCTTCTGGGTCCTGCAGGGAGGCTGCTTCCTTAGTGCCTGCTGAGAGCAGGCACTGAGAAAGCCTGCAGCACTGCCAGTCAGATCGCTGGTCTGACAGAGTGCTGTGCAAACTGTCAGACCAGCGATCTGATATAATGCAGTGATGTTCCACCCTGGGACAAAGTAAAAAAGTCAAAAAAATAAAAATAACATGTGTAAAAAAATATATTCCCCAAATAATTCCTTTCTTCATGTAATTAAAAAAAAAACAAAACAATAAAAGTACACATATTTGGTATCAACGCGTCCGTAACGACCCGCCCTATAAAACTGTCCCATTAGTTAACCCCTTTAGTGAACCCTTATAAAAAAAGACTAAAAAACAATGATTTATCATCATACCGCCGAACAAAAAGTGGAATAACACGCGATCAAAAAGATGGATATAAATAAACATGGTACCGCTGAAAACGTCATCTTGTCCCGCAATAAACGAGCCGCCATTCAGCGTCATCAGCGAAACAATAAAAAAGTTGTAGCTCGCAAAATAAAGCGATGCAAAAATAATTATTTTTATATATAATCGTTTTTATTGTATAAAAGCGCCAAAACATAAAAAAATGATTACAGAGGTATCTCTGTAATCGTACTGACCCGAAGAATAAAACTGCTTTATCAATTTTACCACAGAACTGTATAAACGCCCCCCCCAAAGAAATCCATGAATTGCTGGTGTTTGTTCATTCTGCCTCACAAAAATCGTAATAAAAAGCGATCAAAAAAGTCATGTGCCCAAAAATGGTATCAATAAAAACGTCACCTCGTCCGCAAAAAATAAGACCTCACATGACTCTGTGGGCCAAAATAGGAAAAAATTATAGCTCTCAAAATGTGATGATGCAAAAACTATTTTTTGCAATAAAAAGCGTCTTTTAGCGTGTGACAGCTGCCAATCATAAAAACCCGATATAAATAGTAAATCAAACCCCCCTTTATCACCCCCTTAGTTAGGGAAAAATAATAAAATTAAAAAAATGTATTTATTTCCATTTTCCCATTAGGGTTAGGGTTGGGGCTAAAGTTAGGGTTAGGGTTGGGACTAGGGTTACGGGTGTGTTAGGGTTAGGTTTGTGGTTAGGGTTATGATTAGGGTTGGGATTAGGGTTAGGGTTAGGGGTGTGTTGAGGTTAGGGTTGGAGTTAGAATTGGGGGGTTTCCACTGTTTAGGCATATCAGGGGCTCTCCAAACGTGACATGGCGTCTGATTTCAATTCCAGCCAATTCGGCGTTGAAAAAGTCAAACGGTGCTCCTTCCCTTCTGAGCTCTGCCATGCGCCCAAACAGTAGTTTACCCCCACATATGGGGTATCAGCATACTCAGGACAAATTGCACAATAACTCTTGGGGTCCAATTTCTTCTGTTACCCTTGGGAAAATAAAAAACTGGAGTCAAAAATATCAGTTTTGTGGAAAAAATATGATTTTTTATTTTTATGGCTCTATCTCATAAACTTCTGTGAAGCACTTGGGGGTTCAAATTTCTCACCATACATCTAGATAAGTTCCTTTGGGGGTCTAGTTTCCAAAATGGGGTCACTTGTGGGAGGTTTCCACTGTTTAGGCACATCAGGGGCTCTCGAAACGCGACATGACACCCGCAGAAAATTCCATCAAAGTCTGCAATGCAGAACGTTACCACTTCACTTCTGAGCCCCGACGTGTGCCCATACAGTAGTTTTCTCCCACATATGGGGTATCAGCGTACTGAGGACAAATTGGACAACAACTTTTTGGGTCCAATTTCTCCTGTTACCCTTGGGAACATAAAAAACTGGGGACTAAAATATCATGTTTGTGGAAAAAATATGATTTTTTTATTTTCACTCCCGGGCGTTATAAACTTCTGTGAAGCACTTGGGGGTTCAAAGTGCTCACCACACATCTAGATAAGTTCCTTGGGGGGGTCTAGTTTCCAAAATGGGGTCACTTGTGGGGGATTTCCACTGTTTAGGCACATCAGGGGCTCTCCAAACGTGACATGACACCCGCAGACCATTCCATCAAAGTCTGCATTACTAAACGTCACTACTTCTATTCTGAGCCCCGACGAGTGCCCACATAGTAGTTTTCTCCCACATATAGGGTATCAGCGTACTCAGGACAAATTGGACAACAACTTTTGGGGTCCAATCTCTCCCCTTACCCTTGGTAAAATAAAAAAAATGGTGACTAAAAGATCATTTTTGTGGGAAAAAAATAGGATTTTTTATTTTCATGCCCTGGCATTATAAACTTGTGTGAAGCACTTGGGGGTTCAAAGTGCTCACCACAGATCTAGATAAGTTCCTTAGGGGGTCTAGTTTCCAAAATGGGGTCACTTGTGGAGGGTTTACACTGCTTAGGCACATCAGGGGCTCTGCAAACTGAACATAACACCCATCAAAGTCTGCATTCCGAAATGTCATTACTTCCTTTCCGAGCCCTGCCGTGCGCCCAAACAGTATTCTCCCCCACATATGGGGTATCAGCGTACTCAGGACAAATTGGACAACAACCTTTGGGGTCCAATTTCCTTGGGAAAATCAAAAATTGGAAAATTGGGGACTAAAAAATCATTTTTGTGGAAATTTTTTTTTTCACACCAAGGCATTATAAACTTTAGTGAAACACTTGAGGGTTGAACGTGCTCACAACCAATCTAGATAAGTTCCTTAAGGGGTTTAGTTTCCAAAATGGTGTCACTTGTGGGGGGTTTCCACTCTTTAGGCACATCAGGGGCTCTCCAAACGCGACATGGCATACAGCCAATTCTGCGTTGAAAAAGTCAAACTGCGCTCCTTCCCTTCCGAGCTCTGCCATGCACCCAAACAGTGGTTTACCCCCATATATGGGGTATCAGCGTACTCAGGACAAATTGCACAATAACTTTGAGGTGTTGTTACCCTCGGGAAAATAAAAATTGGGGTGAAAAGATCATTTTTGTGGAAAAAAATATGATTTTTTTATTTTACGGCTCTACGTTATAAACTTGTGTGAAGCACTTGGGGGTTCAAAGTGTTCACCACAGATCTAGATAAGTTCCTTAGGGGGTCTAGTTTCTAAAATGGGGTCACTTGTGGGGGATTCCCACTGTTTAGGCACATCAGGGGCTATCCAAATGCGACATGGCGTCCAATCTTGATTCCAGCCAATTTTGGTTTGAAAAAGTCAAATGGCACTCCTTCCCTTCCGAGCTCTGCCGTGCGCCCAAACAGTGGTTCCCCCCCACATGGGGTATCAGCGTACTCAGAATAAATTGGAAAACAACGTTTATGGTCCAATTTCTCATGATAACCTTGGGAAAATAAAAATTGGTGACTTAAATATCATTTTTGTGGGAAAAAAATAGGATTTTTTATTTTCATGCCAGGGCATTATAAACTTGTGTGAAGCACTTGGGGTTCAAAGTGCTCACCACAGATCTAGAAAAGTTCCTTAGGGGGTCTATTTTCCAAAATGGGGTCACTTGTGGGGGGTTTCCACTGTTTAGGTACATCAGGGACTCTGCAAACTGAACATGACACCCATCAAAGTCTGCATTCCAAAACGTCATTACTTCCTTTTCGAGCCCTGCCGTGCGCCCAAACAGTATTTCTCCCCCACATATTGGGTATCAGTGTACTCAGGACATATTGGACAACAACATTTGGGGTACAATTTTCTTGGGAAATATCAAAAATTGGGGACTAAAAATCATTTTTGTGGAAATTTTTTTTTTCACACCCAGCCATTATAAACTTTAGTGAAACACTTGGGGTTTCAAAGTGCTCACAACAGATCTAGATAAGCTCCTTAGGGGTTTAGTTTCCAAAATGGTGTCACTTGTGGGGGTTTCCACTGTTTAGGCACATCAGAGGCTCTCCAAACACGACATGGCGTATAATCTCAATTCCAGCCAATTTTGGTTTGAAAAAGTCAAACGGCGCTCCTTCCCTTCCGAGCCCTGCCGTGCGCTCAGACAGTAGTTTTCCCCCCCATATGGGGTATCGGCGTACTCAGGAGAAATTGCAAAACAACTTTTTCTGTCCATTTTCTCCTTTCACCTTTGTTAAAATAAAAAAATTGTTTGTAAAAGATAATTTTTGTGACTAAAAAGTTAAATGTTCATTTTTTCCTTCCAAGTTGCTTCAGCTGCTGTGAAGCACCTGAAGGGTTAATAAACTTCTTGAATGTGGTTTTGAGTACCTTGAGGGGTGAAGTTTTTAGAATGGTGTCACTTTTGGGTATTTTCTGCCATATAGACCCCTCAAAGTGAGTTCAAATGTGAGGTGGTCCCTAAAAAATATGGTTTTGTACAATTTGTTGTAAAAATGAGAAATCGCTGGTCAACTTTTAACCCTTATAACTTTGTAACAAAAAAAATTGATTTCAAAATTGTGCTGATGTAAAGTTGACATGTGGAAAATGTTATTTCTTAACTATTTTGTGTGACATATTTCTCTGTTTTAAGGGAATAAAAATTCAAAGTTTGAAAATAGCAAAATTTTCAAAATTTTCGCCATATTTCCATTTTTTTCATAATTAACCTGCAAGTTATATCGAAGAAATTTAACCACTGTCATGAAGTACAATATGTCACGAGAAAACAATCTCAAAATCGCTAAGATCCGTTGAAGCGTTCCAGAGTTATAACCTCATAAAGAGACAGTGGTCAGAATTGTAAAAATTGGCCCGGTCATTAACGTGCAAACCACCCTTGGGGGTTAAGGGGTTAATCAAAGTGGAAGGAATTATGAACAGTTTGATATATCAGTCAACTTTGCTTCCAAACCTTCAGATCTCTGCAACAAAGATGAAGAGGAATTTCACATTTCAACATGTCAACGACCCTAAGCATACCTCAAAACCAACAAAAAAATTGCTTTGTACACAGGAGATGATCTCATAATTTGACCGATTTGGAGCTACCACAGGGAAGAGTGGGAAAAGATTGCCAATTCTGGATGTGCTAATATTGATAAACCCTTACCTAAAATTACTGAATGCTGTCATAATTTCAAAGGGTTTCTTCAGCAAAATATTAGTTTATTCATGCAACCACATTATTTTAGTTCTTTACTTTTTTTCCATCCAAAAAGATTTAAGTTTATTTTTTAATTGAAGTGTAAAGATTATAGGTGACATTAAAGGTACAAAAAGTTCTGAAAAGTTTCTCCTTTGTGTGATTTATTTACATGTCAAAAACCTGCTATTTTAACAGGGCATGTAGACTTTTTATATCCACAATACATACATAGTTTGACCGAGCATGCATGTGTTTTCAATGGGGAGAGTGGAGTCAGCCACTGCCATGTACCTCTGCTGATGTCATATCTCCCCTGAGAACATTCAATGGGGAGAGTGGAGTCAGCCACTGCCATGTACCTCTGCTGATGTCATATCTCCCTGAGAATATTCAATGGGGAGAGTGGAGTCAGCCACTGCCATGTACCTCTGCTGATGTCATATCTCCCCTGAGAATATTCAATGGGAGAGTGGAGTCAGCCACTGCCATGTACTCTGCGATTCATATCTCCTGAAACATCAATGGGAAGTGGATCAGCACTGCCATGTACCTTGTGATCATTCCCCTGAGAAATTCAATGGGGAAAGTGGAGTCAGCCACTGCCATGTACCTCTGCTGATGTCATATCTCCCCTGAGAACATTCAATGGGGAGAGTGGAGTCAGCCACTGCCATGTACCTCTGCTGATGTCATATCTCCCCTGAGAACATTCAATGGGGAGAGTGGAGTCAGCCACTGCCATGTACCTCTGCTGATGTCATATCTCCCCTGAGAATATTCAATGGGGAGAGTGGAGTCAGCCACTGCATGTACCTCTGCTGATGTCATATCTCCCCTGAGAATATTCAATGGGGAGAGTGGAGTCAGCCACTGCATGTACCTCTGCTGATGTCATATCTCCCCTGAGAATATTCAATGGGGAGAGTGGAGTCAGCCACTGCCATGTACCTCTGCTGATGTCATATCTCCCCTGAGAAATTCAATGGGGAGAGTGGAGTCAGCCACTGCCATGTACCTCTGCTGATGTCATATCTCCCCTGAGAACATTCAATGGGGAGAGTGGAGTCAGCCACTGCCATGTACCTCTGCTGATGTCATATCTCCCCTGAGAACATTCAATGGGGAGAGTGGAGTCAGCCACTGCCATGTACCTCTGCTGATGTCATATCTCCCTGAGAACATTCAATAGGGAGAGTGGAGTCAGCCACTGCCATGTACCTCTGCTGATGTCATATCTCCCCTGAGAACAAAAGATTCAGATGTTAAAATTCAATATGCCAAATCCTGTTGTTCCCTGGCATCATCTGTCAAGGTGTGGACCCCCATAAACATAAGCTAGTTGGCCATTCATACCAAAATCAGTGACTTAGGCTGATTTTCCTTTAATGTGTGACTTTGGCATTTCTCCTTTGAGCAGTGTATATCTAATGGCTTGTGAATGCCTTTTCCCATTCGCCAAAAATAAAGCCAGGTGGGCCTTGACTATGTTCTCTCTGCCACTAGTCTACCTAAAAGTAGAATTTTTTAATAAACACATTTTCATCAAGGAAACCGATGAACAGTCCCCTAGGAGGAGTGAAATATGCCAGATTTATGAATGCCATACACTATTTATTTTCACAAAATATTGGCTTCAAATAAACCAGCCAAAATGAGAGATAAAAATCTGGTCCTTTGAAGAACTACGTAATGATCCAACAATTTCATAATAAAAGAACACTTTAGATATGTACATACTGTATGTAAAATAAATTGTGCATATACGACAAGGGTTGTACCTTTTGGTCAATTCCTTAAAGAACTGAACTAAGGTTTTTCTACTGCATGAAACCCGTCTGATCGACTAGGATCCAGTGTTTAATTTCTCGACAGTGCCACTGCTGGAGGAATTAAGTATTACACTATGTCCAATGAAATCAGTCTAATGCATGGCCATGATAGGTCCTCCAAAGACTCATTTCATAGCTGTTCTTTTAGAGCAACCCCCTATATTAACTTAAAATTCCTTAATAGAGTATTTAAAAAAAATGTTTTTCTGAATCAGTCAACCCATTTTGCAGCAGCAATGGAGATCTAACTATGAGAACATCCTTAGTCTATCTGCTCATGTTACTCTTTGCCAATGTGAATACGAAAGACTCTAAAATCTGTAAAGCACAAATCAAAACAAAATGAAAAGACTTAAACCCGGTGAGAGCCGTCAACAGCCAATATTCTGGAAAACTATATCCACAGTATGAAGAACACACTCCTCAACAGGAAATATCTATTACTTTGGATTTGTGTATTTGCCAAAATCTATCTTTTTTGAACAGTTTACAAAAAAAATATTATACTTATAAAGATGAGATAATTAAAAACATAATTCAGGGATATATATATATATATATATATATATATATTATATATATATATATATATACACAGTATATATGGATATTTTATTCTCCAAGACATTTAATATTGGACTTTTATTAAAAGGCATAGTATTCTTAATAACAAAAATCTAAAACAAATATATTGTGCAATATGTGCAAATAAATATTGGCTCTGTAATGCTACAAACTATACCAACAGTTAAACATTAGCTAAACTTTTTATTTAATTCTCCTCCAGTTATTTCATTTTTGAATTTTGCTCAGGTCATGCTCCTTTAGAAGCTGCTTTGAACTGCTGCTCAGCAAGATCTGTATACTAAATTCAAAAAGTCTGTTTATGGAATCTTCCGTGTTTAAGTGTCTTTTCTCTCCTCAGCCATACTCAAAATGACGAATTCCCATACTTAGAGTGTTTGAATACAGAGTAGGGGTTTTTCAGAGTAGCAGTTCAAAGCAGCTTTTGAAGGAGCATAAACTGGCCATTAAAACAGCACTGCCTAATGGTGTAATGGAGAGAAGGCAAAATAAGGTAATGCATATTAATTCATTACTAGAGGTGATTGAATATGTTCGGGTTCGCTCTTATTCGGCAAGCTATAGCGCTTACCGAATAAGCTGCAGAGGGAACCCGGATACCAGGATCGCGCGGGCCGATAAGCTAATCGGCACTGCAGCTGCATGTGTTTCGGCTGTGTCACTGTCACAGCACATGCACGGAGAGCCTGTTTGTTGGGATCTCCATGCATGTGCTGTGACTGTGAAACAGCCGAAACAAATGCAGCCGAAACCAAATTACAAGAGCCGCCAGAATATCAAGGAATCACCTGCTACATTACAAAGCTAAAGATAAAAATAACCAGGTGCCTCTAGTGGTCACCTACAATCCAAGTCTGGAGATGCTAAGAGGAGCTGCATGGAAATTACAACCTCTACTACAAAAAGATGCCCGATTACAATCCATATTTCCAGACCCCCCCAATACTGTGTTTTAGGCAGCCCCCAAATTTAAGAAGCATCATTGTCAGAAGTTCCATGTCCTCCCCAACAGCTGCAGTAACCTTTCCTTGCAGGAAAAATGTAAAACTTGTCTTTTTATAATGACCACGGACAAGATAAAGATCCCCAACTCCCATCAGGACTACAAGATCCCAGGTACTTTCAGCTGCATCACATCTAATGTGGTGTACCTAATTATTTGTACTAAATGTCCAACTGGGGGTCTGTATGTGGGGGAGACCGGGCAAAAACTGAGAACAAAGATGAATTCTCATCGCCACACATTAAGAGAAAAAAGAATGGATCTACCTGTGGCAAAACACTTTTGTATCCCCGGTCATAGCATGATGGACATTAAATTACTTGTTTTAAAAAGTAACTTCAAGTCTCGGAGAGACAGAAAGGTCTGGGAGTATAAACTCATGACGACCTTTGACACACTCAATGCGGGAATGAATGTGTCGCATGGATTTATGTCTTTTTACCTTGATGTTCTGGAGAGCGTTCTGTAAACTAGTGAAAATAGAACTAGACTTCTCTTCTTCATACCACCCCCAATCCAATGGGTAAGTGGAGAGGACCAATCAAATCTTGTCAGGATTCCTGTGCCACTTCGTCAACTTACATCATGACGACTAGGTCGAGTTACTGCCTTGGGCAGAATTCTCTTATAATAATCAAGTAAGTGAATCCTCTGGAAAATCTCTTTTCCAGATTGTGTTTGGACTCCAACCTGGAATTATTCCTCTTCCCATCTCTGGACCGTCTGGCGTTCCTGCAGCCAATATCTTTGCAGAGGAATTCTCGAAGGTGTGGAGCAACACCAAAATCGCTTTGGAGAGAGCCTCTCAACGTATGAAGAGGCATGCGGACAGAAGACGCCTGGAAGCTCCAATGTTTCGTCCCGGAGATAAGGTATGGCTCTCCTCCAAGTACATCCGCTTGAAGATGCCCTCCTACAAATTGGGTCCTTGCTTCATTGGCCCCTTTGAAGTCCTGAGACAAATCAACCCGGTTTCATACAAACTGAAATTGCCCGCTTCTTTACGTGTGCCTAACTCTTTTCATGTTTCCCTCCTCAAACCAGTAGTTTTGAGCTCCTTCTTTAAAGACCCGGGTACCACTCCTGATCCTGTCTCTGAGGATGATGTCTTTGGAGTAGAGCATATCTTGGCCACTAAGAAAGTAAGGGGCAGGACCTTTTATCTGGTGAACTGGAGGGGCTTTGGTCCTGAGGAGAGGTCATGGGAGCCTAAAGAGAACATTCAAGCCCCTCTCCTACTAAAGAAATTCTACGCAGGCTTGAAAAAGAGGGGGCGTAAAGCGGGGGATACTGTTACATCTGTGCCCGTACCTCAGCGAGACCCTCGGCGGGGTCCCTGTCCTGATGCTGTGAGGGCTGTACCTCAGCCAGACCCTCAGCGGGGTCCCCGTTCACAAGCTGTGGTGGCCATACCTAGGCAAGACCCCCAGCGGGGTCTTCGCTCTTAAGGGTATGCCACACTAAACAATATCGCTAACGGGATCGCTAAAAAACGTCACTATTTAGCGATCCGTTAGCGATATTGTTCAGTGCGGCAGCTTCCAGCGACGAGCTTCCTGCTGTGATCTCGCTCGTCGCTGGAATCGCTCCGGACCCTATTTCATCGCTGGCGCTCCCGCTGGGTAAGTATCTAATCGCTGTGTGGCACCTTTTCTTAGCGATTTAGCGGTACTTTTGTACCGCTAAAGTCGTTAAGAAGATCGCTAACGGCGATAGCGTCGTTAACTATATCGCTAAATGTGGCCGCATTTAGCGATATAGAAACAATCCGCTAGCGATCTCATTAGTATGCAACGCTAACGAGATCGCTAGCGGGATAGCTTAGTGTGGCAGTGTGTAGCCCTGGTACACAATACCAGGAGGATGAGTGGAGAGGTAACAGTTAAGGGCTCTTCATAACATCACGTACACTTCGGACACACCCAGCAGGGGTGTGGAGGGGAGTGATTCATTCAGTCAGTTTCCTGTCCTTGGACAGAGCAGACGTGTCCAGTCTGAGCCTGTTAGCAGTTCAGAAAGTGGAGGCTAGTATAGGTGGCCTAGTTCACCTCAGCCTAGTCAGAGCTGTGCCCCACTGGAAGACAGACTGAGATATCTATTAAGAGTGTGAGCAAATCGAAGGGCAAAGTGGAAGAGAACAGAGAAGTGCCATAGGTAAAGAATACCTGCACATTGTAACCGGTCACTGGGGACCGAAGGATCACTATAGCTTCAAGCTTAGTGGTAAGAAAACCAGAGGCTTACCGGACCTTAGGTCGTGGCAAGCAGCCCTGAAGAGTCAGTACGTAACTGGGGTCAGGGAAGTGAGGACCTTGAGTCTCTGCAGGACAAGATAGGAATTCAGCTCTCCCACAGGAAGGCTCCGACCACAAAACTGACTGGGCAGAACAGCTTTGGAATAGCTGGAATTATAGAGGGAACTACGCTTCAGGCTGGTTGGACTCATCATTATTGGACAGTAAAGGAGGCCCCTAACTTGCTTAACCGTTGCCTCAAAGCTCATCCTCCATCAACCCCATCAGCCTCCCTGGGAACTGCCTTACCATCTTACAAGTAAAGGTATGGAAAGACGCTGACTGTGTGAGACTGTGTTATTTACTTGCATGCTTGCACAACCCTGCTTTAACTACCGACCTGAGGGAAGAGTCCCACCTGTAGGGGACCCGACATCTAGCTGCCTCACCATCCCCTCAGAGATCTACAGCAGCGCTGGTACAAATTACCAGAAGACTACAGGTGGCGTCACGAACTGTAAATATACTTATCCCCTGTAAATATTCCCCCAACATACGCCAGACCGCCAGGGCCACAGACCGAGCCACCGCTACCTGTGACAAACCCCATAGACTTCCATGGGCTCGGCTCTGAGTACCCCATTGCCCTGGTAATCCACAATTGTGGTGGCGGGTCGACACAAAAACTTTGGCGTCACGAACAGGATACGAAACTTGCAGCATTGCGAGCCCTGTGTGCCTGTGGAGTGTTTTGGTGAAAAAGACTGTTGCTGTTGTTTGGCGCCAAATACCGCCATATTTGCCGCCAGATTCGCGCCCTAAGGCGCTGGAGAAGAAGGTGGGCGTACCTGAAAGAGCGCGCAGAGTCTTGGACACGCCCCCAGCTCTGACTCAGCGGCAGGTCCTGCAACAGGAAGTGAACGCTCTGACATCAGAGCGCCTGCGACGAAGGTCCTGCTCTCACTGTGGTGCCTGTGAAATAGCAGCGTCTGAAACCGGTAGGCTCCGTTTAACCAAGGGGGCGCTAAGATGTCACAGCAACCGGCTGACAGTGCGGCCCCAGCCAGAGGCCCCAATCCCGCACCGCCTGGTATTGTAGCGCCAGATGGGGGTGCAGGCCCAGCACCCAGTCCGGTAGTCCCGATCATGCCACTAACGCTCCCATATATGCCTGGGGCGAAATGGCTTCCCCAGTACAGCGGTGAGCCAGGCACTTTAGCAGGCTTCAAGCGGAAGTTATGCAGCATCCTAGAAATGTACTCCATGCCTGAGAGACAAAAAGCTGCTGTGCTGATAGGGCAGCTAACTGGCGCTGCTGAGAGGGAAGTGGAGACTTGGGATACCGTTGATCAGGAGTCGGTACCTGCGATCTTCCTTAAGCTGCATGCCATATTTGAAGACCACACAGAAACGGATCTCCGGATGGCCTTCTACCACTGTTCACAACAGCCAGGTGACAGCATCCGGGACTACGCTTGCCGACTACAAGGAGCCCTGAGAGCTCTCAAGCAGATTAACAATTTAAATGCTATCGATGAGAATAAAATGCTGAAAGAACAATTTATACAGGGATTGAGATCCCAAGAGGAACGCAGAACTGTAAATTGGTGGTCCTTAGATCATCCGGATGCTACCTTTGATGCCCTAAAGGACATGGCAATAAAAGGGCTGCGGCCCCTGGGCAAACCTGAGGTGGCAACCCAACATCATCGGGGTGAAGTCACTCTGGAACCGGCAGTAAACCCCTTTTCCCCGCTAGTGGCCGAAGCCAAGACGCCGGTGACACCTCCTAGTGAATTGGACTGTCTGCGCTCAGAGGTGCGCCAGCTGACTAAAAATCTGGCTGCTGTAATGAGTGCCCTACAGCTGCGGAAAGAGGAGGAAGGGAAGATCTTGTTAGCTGACTGCCAGAAGACGTCCCGTGGATGCACCGGAGAAGAAAGAAGACGTCGCCCCCCCGGAGGAGGACAACGCCACCCCCAGGAGCGACCTCTGATCAACACCCTCCTCGTCGAGAGATCATCTGTTATCGCTGCAACCGGAAAGGTCATCTGTCTCCACAGTGTCCTTTAAACGGGCAGAACCTGGGTCCAAGGGCCAACACCCAGGGGAATACCCGTCAGGCCCCCTAGACTGGAACCACAGGTATGTGGGCGGGCGACCCTACCTGTCTATCATCTTAGATGGTATTGCAGTTCCGGCATTGTTAGACACTGGGTCCCAGGTGACCCTAATACCTGATGCCCTATATACCAAGTACTGGTCAATGGACAGTCTTAAACCCCCGAGCCTTGACTTTACCGTGTATGCTTCTAATGGTCTTCCTGTAGAAGTACTCGGGACAAAATGTGTAGATGTAAAAGTGGGCAGGGAGGAGTTGAAAGACCAGGGGCTTCTGGTAGTAAAGACTGTAAATGAGGAGAACGGTTTAAATATAATTTTGGGTACTAACATTATCGGTAATTGTTTGGGAGAAGTTGTGTTCTTGCTCCAACAGCTCGCTGAGATTGCCCGACCAAGGCAAAGAGGAGTAATCCAAAGAGAGATCCGGGCCCTGGTGTGTCAGCAGCAAGCGAAGCTTACCGACGGCGAAATTGGTAATGTACGGGTCACTGACTCGGATCCTATTGTGATACCCCCAATGAGTGAAATGATCATTTGGTGCAGGGCAGCCATAGGTCTGAGAGGACAGAATTACCAAGCTGTAGTAGAACCCCACCATTCAGAACATAGACCTACACTTATGACTGCTAGAGGAGTAGTAGAAGTGGTGAATGGAAGAGTACCGGTACGGCTTCTCAATTGGGGAGATGATGAGGTAAATTTACCCCGTTATGCAACCATTGCTAAACTTCATGCTGTCGACAATAATTCTATTCTCCCGGCTGAGTCCTTAGACTCCTGTCAAATAGCGGAGGACAATGACCCAGCAACTCAGGTGGCGGAATGGTGTCAGCAGCTCCATGTTGGGACGGACACCACTCCCGCTCACCAGAAGCAAGGGGTATTACGGGTGGTGCAAGAGTACGCCCAAGTGTTTAGCAAGAATCCACTTGATTTTGGGATAATTAAGGGAGTACAACATCATATCCCTACAGGCAGTCATCCTCCCATCAAAGAGCGGTACAGGCCTATACCTCCAGCTCATTATCAGAAGGCTAAAGAAATGTTGCATGATATGAAGAAAGCCGGGGTGATAAGGGATAGTTGTAGCCCCTGGGCAGCCCCTCTAGTTCTGGTTAAAAAGAAAGATGGTAGTATGAGAATGTGTGTGGATTACAGGCAGGTGAACCGCATAACACACAAGGATGCATACCCGTTACCACGTATAGAGGAATCATTAGCTGCTCTGAAAACGGCTAACTACTTTTCTACCCTCGATCTGACTAGTGGTTACTGGCAAGTGGCTGTGGCTGAGGAGGATCGTGAGAAAACGGCTTTCACCACCCCAATGGGGCTCTGTGAGTTCGATAGAATGCCGTTTGGGCTCAGTAGTGCCCCAGGAACATTTCAGAGAGTGATGGAAAACTGTCTGGGACATCTCAATTTTGAAACCGTGCTGCTATACCTAGACGACGTTATCGTGTATTCCAAGACATATGAGGACCATCTGAAGCACCTGGCAGAAGTGTTCGAGTCCCTGTCCAGGTACGGGATGAAGTTGAAACCCTCAAAATGCCATCTACTCAAACAGAAGGTACAATACTTGGGGCACATCGTCAGTTCGGAAGGAGTAGCGCCAGACCCAGAGAAAGTCACTGCCATCCAGAAGTGGCCGGAGCCGAAGAACCTTAAGGAAGTGCGACAGTTCCTGGGACTAACGGGTTACTACAGGAGATTCGTGAAAGATTACACGAAGAAGGCAGCTCCTTTACAGGACCTCCTAGTAGTACAATCCCTAAAGAGCAGAAACCTTCCCTTTAATTGGGGTAAAGAACAGGCTGAAGCATTCCAAAAGATGAAAGAGATCCTTACAGGTGATGAGATCTTAACCTATCCTGATTACAGCCAACCGTTCCTGTTGTACACCGACGCCAGTAATGAAGGGTTGGGAGCAGTTCTCAGTCAGAAGCAGAATGGCCAAGAAAAAGTCATCGCATATGCCAGCAGAAAACTCAGGCCAACTGAAAGGAATCCGGAAAATTATAGCAGCTTCAAGCTGGAGTTTCTGGCGCTGGTCTGGGCCATTACTGAAAGATTTAAGCACTATCTGGCCTCCAATCGGTTCACTGCGTTTACAGATAACAACCCCTTAACGCACCTGGAAACCGCCAAGCTGGGTGCCATGGAGCAGCGATGGATGGCTCGGTTGTCCAATTACCAGTTTACTATCAAGTACCGAGCAGGTCGAAAGAATGCTAATGCTGACGCATTGTCCCGAATGCCGCATGACTCTGACACGGAAGAAGAATCGAGACGACCTGGAAGAAATTGAGCTACCTGCGTTCCATCGAAATGGGGTAGTCCACGAGCATCGAGTCAACAGAAAGCAGTATGGTGCAACATTAAATCCTTTACCCCATCACAGTTGGAAAGAGACTCAGGACAGTGATCCAGTGGTCAGCCGCATCAAGGAGTTGTTAAGACAGGAAGGCTCCTCTTTGGAAAAGGATGCACCTATGTCAGCAAAGCTCCTGTGGAACGAGAAAAGCAGGTTGTTCCTATACCGTGAGAAGTTGTGCAGGAGATACGTCAACCCCAGAACCCATGAGATGGTCTGGCAAATAGTGGTCCCCAAGGCAGACGTCCCAATGGTGTTGGAAGCGTACCACGATCAAGCAGGACATTTTGGCTGGAGAAAGCTGGAGACCCTGTTGAGATGCCGGTTCTACTGGGTAGGGATGCGCAGCTCCATCGAGAGGTGGTGTCGGAACTGTGGACCCTGTGGTCTCAGAAGAAAGGACTATGGTAGTCAGAAGGCACCCCTGCAACCTATCCGGACGACTCGTCCCCTGGAGATTGTGGCCCTGGACCACGTCAAATTGTCGCCAAGTAGATCTGGATACTCATACGCCTTGACCATGGTGGACCATTACTCCAGATTTCTGGTGGTTGTTCCAGTTAAGGACCAGACCGCAGTGACGGCAGCGAAGACCTTTCAAGCAAGCTTCTGCAGACCGCATGGGTATCCGGAGCAAGTATTAACCGATCAGGGACCTGCTTTCGAAGCCGATTTATTCAAGGAATTCTGTCACATGTACGGGTGCAAGAAAATTAGAACAACACCATATCACCCTCAAACCAACGGTCTTTGCGAAAAAATGAACCATATTGTCCTTGACTTGTTGAGATCCATACCGTTGGAAGACAGGAATCGATGGCCGGATTTACTACCTGATTTGGTTGACTTGTATAACCATATACCTGTAAGTTCAACTAACTGCACTCCAGCTTATCTTATGCGAGCAAGGCCCGGAAGACTACCAATGGATCTAGAACTTGGAGTGGTAGAACCGGAGGCAGACGACGCCGTTGAAAACTGGGACATCAATCGGCAAGAGCAATACAGAAGAGTGCAAGTCTGCGTGGAGGAAAGTCTCAACAAGGCACGGGAGAAACAGGAAGATATTTACAACAGAAATGCTCCTGCCAAGCCTTTGATGCCTGGAGAGGTAGTATTAAAAAGAAAAAGGAAGATGCACAAATTGGATAACCAGTGGGAGCAAGAACCCTACGTCGTACAAGATTCTAAATATGACAACAGAAAAGTTTGTGTCGTCAGTAAGGACGGAGGAAGAACAACAACCACTGTGTCCAGAGACCATTTGAAATTGTGTCCAGAACCCTTAAAGCGTTGTGAAAAGAACCCTGTCATCAATCAAGAAGAAAGAAAGGAAGAGGTCATACACACGGATCTGGGAGATTTTCCTGCGGATTGGCCCCGACTGGGAGATGCTGTAATAGTTCCAGTGTTGCAGTTTTATCAGCCACAAGAGGAAGTTCTACCTCCAGTTGTGCCCGTAGTGCCAGTCGAGCCCGTTCAGGAGTTACCCATTCCAGCAACACCTCAACCTATGGAATCTCAAGAAGGATCATCTGAAGCAGCGCCCCATACTATGGGATCCCCTGGTGAAGCTGACTCACACCGTCCAGCCATCAGTACGCTTGCCAGATCCATAGAAAGATTGAGGCAGTTCTATAGTTTGCCGTTACGCAGTGCAGACAGATCGCAACTTGATATACCTGAAGCTACACCACGTAGATCAGAGCGAACCACCAAAGGGAAGTTACCCATTAGATATCAGCAGTGATTATAACGAATTAATGTGAATATTGTAAAAAGTCTATATATATATGTGTTTTTCCCTATTATGTCTTATAATGGACTCAGAGGCTGAGGACTGAGCCAGCCCAAAAACTGTATCTTGTAAATAGTTGCACTAAGGTGCCTTTTAATGGTTTCATACGAAGCCTTGACTTACCTCTGAACAGAAAACCCGTGTGGTGTAGCACTGAGTGAGGTCTGCATTTGGATGTCCTGCAGCCCACCCAGGACCCACGTTGAAGGTTTGGTGCGGGTCCTTCACAAGAATACTGTGTATTTATTGAATGTTTTGATGCCTTAATACTTTTTGTATTTTTCTATATTTGATGTTTTATCGCAACGTTCAAGACATCCTTACCTCCCGGATGGGACGAATTAATGTTTAATGTTGATGTTTAATGCATAAACAAAATTGTCTCTTTATATTTTACAGCCCGGGAGTGCTGTCGTTTACCATGGGGGAATGTGTAGCCCTGGTACACAATACCAGGAGGATGAGTGGAGAGGTAACAGTTAAGGGCTCTTCATAACATCACGCACACTTCGGACACACCCAGCAGGGGTGTGGAGGGGAGTGATTCATTCAGTCAGTTTCCTGTCCTTGGACAGAGCAGACGTGTCCAGTCTGAGCCTGTTAGCAGTTCAGAAAGTGGAGGCTAGTATAGGTGGCCTAGTTCACCTCAGCCTAGTCAGAGCTGTGCCCCACTGGAAGACAGACTGAGATATCTATTAAGAGTGTGAGCAAATCGAAGGGCAAAGTGGAAGAGAACAGAGAAGTGCCATAGGTAAAGAATACCTGCACATTGTAACCGGTCACTGGGGACCGAAGGATCACTATAGCTTCAAGCTTAGTGGTAAGAAAACCAGAGGCTTACCGGACCTTAGGTCGTGGCAAGCAGCCCTGAAGAGTCAGTACGTAACTGGGGTCAGGGGAAGTGAGGACCTTGAGTCTCTGCAGGACAAGATAGGAATTCAGCTCTCCCACAGGAAGGCTCCGACCACAAAACTGACTGGGCAGAACAGCTTTGGAATAGCTGGAATTATAGAGGGAACTACGCTTCAGGCTGGTTGGACTCATCATTATTGGACAGTAAAGGAGGCCCCTAACTTGCTTAACCGTTGCCTCAAAGCTCATCCTCCATCAACCCCATCAGCCTCCCTGGGAACTGCCTTACCATCTTACAAGTAAAGGTATGGAAAGACGCTGACTGTGTGAGACTGTGTTATTTACTTGCATGCTTGCACAACCCTGCTTTAACTACCGACCTGAGGGAAGAGTCCCACCTGTAGGGGACCCGACATCTAGCTGCCTCACCATCCCCTCAGAGATCTACAGCAGCGCTGGTACAAATTACCAGAAGACTACAGGTGGCGTCACGAACTGTAAATATACTTATCCCCTGTAAATATTCCCCCAACATACGCCAGACCGCCAGGGCCACAGACCGAGCCACCGCTACCTGTGACAAACCCCATAGACTTCCATGGGCTCGGCTCTGAGTACCCCATTGCCCTGGTAATCCACAATTGTGGTGGCGGGTCGACACAGCAGTACCTTTAGGCCTTCCCCTGTTTCCTGGCACACGGCCAGCACATCCCCTGGTATAAGATTAAAGCCGCGCGCATGCTCTCTAGGTCTCTTAAAGAGACAGCGTGCATTTTTCAAAAAAGTAATTAACCAATGATTTATTTGTGTGCACTACTTCTGGCCCCTCTGCCATAGAGAGGGCGCCCGAGCAACGAGTATCCACTCTTGCTAGTTCCGGTTCCGCTGTCTGTGCTTCTGCAATTTTCTGCCAAATGCTTCACTTATACTGTTTGTTTCCACAGACTGTCAGTTACCTGTTATCCGGCTATCTAAGGCAACGTCTGTACCGTCTGCCCCAGTTCCGTCTTGTTTCGCCACTCAGCCATCCGAACCTCTGGACAACGCCAGTACCTTTAGAGCCAGCTTCCACCCGAATACTCGAAACCCGCCGGTTACCACCAGTGCCAGCTTCTACCCGAATACCCGGAATCCACCAGTCAGCTCCATCATATCTGTTAATACTGTCTCTCCGTCTGTCCCCCTGGGACAGCTGCCACCTGTCTGGGGTCTAACTGGAGGTAGCACCTGTGTCCCCCAGGCATCCCATTCTGACCCTGTTCAAGGGGTTTTACCACGGGTGCCTGGGGCTCCCTTAGTCACGCCCCCTTCGGAGCCCCCGGACCGTGGTCCTGAGGTTCCACTCATAAAGCAATAAACGAATGTGAACTTCAGCACCTGTGCCTCTGCTTTCATTCATTACATGGGACCCACTTCTGGGCTCTACTACTTTTGGTATCCCATCTACCTGACTTTGAGATTCCCCTTTTCATGCTGATCCTTAGGTATACATAAGATCCAACCTGCACGCCTTCCTCTGCTTGCTGTCACTGAATAGAAACACTGATTCCTGAGGATGAACTGACGAGCAAGCAAATCATTAAGGCTGCTTTCACACATCCGTCTTTTTGAATCAGGCGCGATCCGGCGTGTTTTAAAAAAAACGGATCCGGTACCAGATGCGTTTTTTTAGCATTGACTTACATTAGCGCCGGATCGTGCCTGATGTCACTGCGTTGCATCCGTTTTTGGCCGGATCCGTCGGAAATGTACATTCCGGCGGCCGGACAAGACACTTGCTGCAACGTTTTTTTTTTTTTCCGGAGCCGCCTGACAGTGCCTGTATCGGCACTTCAGGCGGCCGGAAACAATGAAAACCTATGGAGCCGGACCAGTATTTTGACAAATCCGTCAGAAAACTGACTCCTCTCTCTCTCTCTCTCTTTCTCTCTCTCTCTCTCTCTCTCCATTCAAGCCTGCATTTTCAACATAGAAATTTTCTCTTTCCGGGTTGAAAAGGTCAGGACGGATCAGGCAAAAAACCTGATCAGTTGCATCAGTTTTTTTAAATCAGCGCCGGATCCGTCCTATCAGGCATAGGACGGATTATGCCTGATTCAAAAAAAACTGATGTGTGAAAGTAGCCTAAGAAATCACAGCATGCAAATATCTAATAAAATACAATAATATCGATGCAACCGTTGCTCCGTGCTGGAAAAAGTCTGTATTCCTTAGAGCAGCAGCCTCCGCTCTACGTCCATTTGTCCTATAGTCTTTATTAAGTGGCCAGCTCCTCACAAGTACAATATCTGTTAATCATCTATCAATGATTTGAGCTGATTTTTAGTTTTTGCATTTATTCAGGGTCGATAGTTGGAGTTGCCTTGAGTGGAGTCTTATAGTCTTTTACAGGGTTGATAGGCCAAATTAGTGTTGCAGGAGCTTTTTTTCCTGACCATTGCCTGCCTAAATATGGCAGTGATCAACTGACAAAAGCACAAACTCTTACAGTATTATTGTATTTGGTTTCATTTCAGACTCAGAATAATATAATATTTTTGCAAAACAATGAACAGTTTTAAAAACAGACGAGCAGCATATATTGATACTAAATCATGTGCAATGAAAGTGCAAATACATTATCTTCTGCCTCTTTCTCGACGGATTCTTTATGTCTCTGGACGGTTGTCATTGCCAAGAGTTTATAATGTGCTTGTGTGTGACTGATAGACTGTGCTTTGTATAAGGCAGCTGCTGTCCAACCAAGGAGATTCATTTAGGTCCAAATGTTTAAAAAGAGATAACATCCAGGTCAATGTAGTCATAACTTACCAAACCGAGACCAAAGAATATTAGGGTAAAAAAGTAGTTTGGGTCTTCTCTTCACAGTCATTTCTTAATCAGAAACTGTCTACATTGTTTTACATATGAAAGTAGTGGCATGGTTGTGAAGGCACTTGTCCCCCAATAAAAAAAATATACTTTTTACTGTATGTGAAAGTCAAATGTGCCAGTCATGAGTAATCCAGCATAAAAGCAATATGGAAATCAGGCTGGAAGGACAGTGGGGGTGTCAATGTATTGATAATGGCGTGGCAGGCCTTGGCGTCACATGGCAGTGACATCATACATCATACGTCACCATATCAAGCACGCCGATGTCTGCTGAAGGCCTCTGCGTCGGCTGCAGCAGAGGATGCTACTCGTCGTCGGATCAGTGGAAGGTGAAGTAGAATGTTTTTTTTTTTATGAAGAGGCAGAACAGGGACATATATCCCAGAAACGGGCCCAGGATGGGGACATATATCAGGAAGGAGCCAAGGGTTGTGGACATAAATACCAGGAAGGGGCCCAGGATGTGGAACATAGTAACATAGTTATTAAGGTTGAAGGAAGACTTTAAGTCCATCTAGTTCAACCCATATCCTATCCTAACCTGCCCTAACTGTTGATCCAGAGGAAGGCAAAAAAAACCCAAGTGGCAAACAGTAAGCTTCACATTGGGGAAAAAAATTCCTTCCCGACTCCACATACGGCAATCAGACTAGCTCCCTGGATCAACGCTTTATCTAGGAAACTAGTGAATATAGCCTGTAATATTATACATTTCAAGAAAGGCATCCAGTCCCTTCTTAAATTTTAGTAGGGAATCACTCATTACAACATTAGACGGCAGAGAGTTCCATAGTCTCACTGCTCTTACAGTAAAGAATCTGTGTCTGTGATTATGACTAAACCTTCTTTCCTCCAGACGTAGAGGATGCCCCCTTGTCCCCGTCACATGTCTAAGAGTAAAAAGATCATTAGAAAGGTCTTTGTACTGTCCCCTCATATATTTATACATTGTAATAAGATCACCCCTAAACATTAGTTTTTCCAAACTAAATAACCCCAAGTGTAATAACCTGTCTTGGTATTGCAGACCCCCCAGTTCTCTAATAACCTTGGTCGCTCTTCTCTGCACCCGCTCCAGTTCAGCTATGTCTTTCTTATACACCGGAGACCAGAACTGCACACAGTATTCTAAGTGTGGTCGCACCAGTGACTTGTATAGAGGTAAAATTATGTTCTCCTCATGAGCATCTATGCCTCTTCTAATGCATCCCATTATTTTATTTGCCTTGGCAGCAGCTGCCTGACATTGGCCACTAAATGTGAGTTTGTCGTCCACCCATACACCCAGGTCTTTTTCAGTGACAGTTTTGCCCAGTGTTTTACAATTAAGCACATAATTATACATCTTGTTTGTTCTACCCAAGTGCATGACCTTACATTTATCCCCATTAAAGCTCATTTGCCATTTATCAGCCCAAGCTTCTAATTTACATAAATCCTCCTGTAATATAAAATTGTCCTCCTCTGTATTTATTACCCTGCAGAGTTTAGTGTCATCTGCAAATATTGAAATACTACTCTGTATGCCCCATACAAGGTCATTAATAAATATGTTAAAGAGAAGCGGCCTCAATACTGACCCCTGTGGTACCCCACTGCTAACCGTGACCCAGTCCGAGTGTGCTCCATTAATAACCACCCTTTGTTTCCTATCCATGAGCCAGTTCTTAACCCACTTCCACATATTTTCCCCTATCCCCATTGTTCTCATTTTATGTATCAATCTTTTGTGTGGCACTATATCAAAAGCTTTTGAGAAGTCCATGAACACCACGTCCACTGCGTTCCCTTGGTCCAGTCTGGAACTTACCCCTTCATAAAAGCTTATCAGATTATTCTGACAAGAACGGTCCCTCGTAAACCCATGCTGATACTGTGTCATAAGGTTATTCAGCTTCAGATACTCCAATATAGTATCCCTTAAAAAACCCTCCAGGATTTTACCCCCAGTAGATGTTAAGCTCACTGGCCTATAATTTCCAGGTTCAGTTTTTGCCCCCTTTTTGACACCACATTTGCTATACGCCAGTCCTGTGGTACAAACCCCGCTATTATGGAATCTTTAAAGATTAAAAATAATGGTCTATCTATGACTGTACTTAATTCCTACAGTACTCGGGGGTGTATCCCATCCGGGCCCGGGGATTTGTCAATTTTAGTGATTTTTAGACGCCGCCGTACTTCCTGCTGGGTTAAGCAGGTGACATTTAATGGAGATATTTTTTTTATCACTGATCATGTTATCTGTCATGGGATTTTCTTGTGTAAATACAGTTGAAAAAAAGTCATTTAGCATATTGGCTTTTTCCTCATCCTCATCCACCATTTCACCCAGACTATTTTTAAGGGGACCAACACTATAATTTTTTAGTTTCTTGCTATTTATGTAGTTAAAGAATATTTGGGGATTATTTTTACTTTCTCTGGCAATGAGTCTCTCTGCCTCAATCTTTGCTGTCTTGATTTGCTTTTTACAGAATTTATTCAGTCTTCTGTATTTATTTAATGCCTCATCACTACCTACTTGCTTTAATTCCCTAAACGCTTTCTTTTTGTCCCTTACTGCGCCCCTTACAGCTCTATTTAGCCATAGTGGTTTCCTCCTATTTCTAGCATGTTTATTCCCATAGGGTATATACTGTGCACAGGTCCTATTCAGGATGCTAATAAACGTCTCCCATTTTCTTTGTGTATTTTTATGTCTCAGGATATCGTCCCAGTTTATTGCACCAAGATAATCTCTCATCCGTTGGAAATTTGTGACACGCACCACATGTGTGGGTACCAGGGCTATGGGGTACTCGGATCCGAGCCCATGGAAGTCTATGGGGAATGTCACTGGCAGCAGAGCTCGGTCCGTGGCCCTGGCGGTCATGCAATGGGGGATATTTACAGGGGATTGTAGATTAGAATAGTTCGTGACGCCACCTGTGGTTTCTGATCTGATTGACCAGCGCTGCAGGGTAGATCTCTGAGGGGATGTTATGGCAGCTAAGTGTTAGGTCCCCCACAGGTGGGACTGGTCCCTCAAAGTCTATGGTGATGATGCAGGGTGCAGATAAGAATTCAGTCACACACAATGCAGTCTCTTTCCATACCTTTACTTGTAGATGTTGCAGGTATGTCCCGGGAAGCTGGTTAGGTTGGAGAATGCACATTCAGGAAAACTGTTGAGCAGGTTAGAGGCCTCCTTTATCCTTTTTCTGTGTGTGAGTACAACTTGCATAAAGTCAAGTGCAACTCTTTTAATAGCAACTGCGCCCGGCCAACATTGTGGTGGAGCCTTCTATGTCTCTGATTATCAGATGTTGAGAGAACTAAGTCCTTACTTTTGTCGTGCACTTGACTCAAAGTCCCCGTTCTCCCTGACTCCGGTTACGTATCAGCACTTAGGGCTACCTTCTGCGACTTGTAGTCCAGAAAGCCTCCGGTTTTCTTATTACTAGGCGTGAAGCACTAGCAACGCTTCGGACCCCGGTGTCCGGTTTAATTGAGTGAGGGTGATTTGTCCCTTTGTCACTCTTACTTCTCCACTCGCCCTTCGCCCTGCTCTCGCCCTTAACATAAGCACATGTAGCAATCGTGCCAAGGTCAGCTCTCCTTCAGTGCTCACTGACCTGTTCTCAGTTGACTCGTTGGTATAACTGCTGTAATTCCTTTCCTTCCTTCTTTCTTGGGAACACAGGCAGCTTGTTCTGAGTAGCAGGTTAAGGGGTAGCTCTGACTAGGCTAGGATGATTCACTTCACCCGTACTAGCCTCCACTTTCTTGTCAGATGAGCTACACAAGCTCGGTCAGGATTCAGACTTCTCTCCTCTCCCTCCGTCTGTCTGACTGGAATGAAACTAAACTCAACTTCTCTGTCCAAAGACAGGAACTTGACTGGGCTGACTCACTCCTGAGCCCCCCGGAGCTTGACTGACTAGAAAGACTCGACACTGACTGCTACGTCACACTACTTAAATAGTCTGATATGCCTCTAGTGGCAATGCTGAGAAGTGTGCGTGAATGAATATCAAGCTTTACAGTTACCTTCCTGTGCATTTTCCAGGAGACAGGTGTGCCTTGCGAAGCTGGGCCACACATCCCCCCCTAGTTAAACTCAGCACTCCCGGGCTGAAATAGAAAAGAAAAACATTTTTGTTTTGCATATAACATCAACATAATAACTCATCCCTTGCGGGAGGTAAAGACTCTTAAACGTTACAATTTTGTACATAGATCAGTAGAAAATTATCAAAATACTTTTCAATAAATACATAGTATAAGACAAGATTCTTGTGGAGGACCCGCACCAAAAACCTCCCACGTGGGTCCTGGGTGGGCTGCAGGACTTCATTGCTGCAGACCTCACTCTAGGCCACACCATACGGGTTTTTCTTCAGAGGTAGATAGGCTTTATGTAAAACCAAAATGGGGCACCGAAGTGCGAACTATTTACATAAAAGTTTTTGGGCTGGCAAAGTCCACAGCCACGCAGTCCTTTGCATGGGAAAACACATTTCAAGTAAAATCACATTAATACTTTAACTCTTCTTTACCCTGCCGGGTATTCTACTTTAAATAAGCAAAGTAATAAACATCATTCAACATTTCTATAAAGTGCAAATTTTTCATAAAACTTCTTCAAACTTTGTACATGTTCAGTTGCAGTAAACCCCTGTCTGGGTCCTACTAAACTAGTTTACTAGGACTACTCTTGATAACGAATAGGTAACCTTCCTTTCGTTGTACGTACTGACCTACGTGGAGTGGTGTCAGGTATAGTAGTCTCTAGCCTATCTGTTCTGCGTGCCGGCAAACTGTAAATACGACTCCACCTCTCTAGGGATCTGGCAAGCATGCTAGCGACTGGGCGATGCGGTACTGCTCCGCTAGGGGATGCCACTTCTTGTGGTGCTGCCTCCTGTGGTCCGCTTCTTGGGATCCCACTGGTTGAGGTTCTGCTGGAACAGGTTCTTCTGGAACTAACTCTACTGGCACAATTGGTATGACTGGATGTAGAGATTCTTCTTGCGGTTGATAAAACTGCAGCATAGGAATGATTACAGCTTCTCCCATTCTGGGCCAATCTGCAGGTAAATCTCCCAAATCCGTATGTATGACCGCTTCATCACTCTCTTCCTGATTGACAACAGGTTCTTCCTCACGAAGCTTTAATGGGCCCGGACACAACTTTAGATGATCTCTAGACACAGTTGCAGTCGTTTTTCCTCCATCCTTGCTGATGGTACAGGTTTTTCTGTTATCAAATTTGGAATTTTGCACGACATATGGCTCCTGTTCCCACTGATCATCCAATTTGTGCATTCTTCTTTTTCTTTTTAGCACAATTTCTCCAGGCATAAAAGGCTTAGCGGGAGCATTTTTGTTGTAGTTCTTCTCTTGCTTTTCCCTTACTTTATTGAGGCTATCTTCCACGCAGGCTTGTACTCTCCTGTACTGTTCCTGTCGATTCGTGTCCCAATCTTCAGCAGTGTCATCAGCCTCTGGTTCCACCACACCAAGTTCTAAATCCATTGGCAGCTTCCCTGGTCTTGCTCTCATAAGGTAGGCTGGAGTGCAGTTGGTGGAACTGACTGGTATGTGGTTGTACAAGTCGACCAGGTCAGGTAACAAGTCTGGCCACCGGTTTCTTTCTTCCAGTGGTACAGATTTCAGTAAATCAATGACAATGTGATTCATCTTTTCACAAAGGCCATTGGTTTGAGGGTGGTACGGTGTTGTTCTGATCTTCTTACACCCATACAAGTGACAGAATTCCTTAAACAGTTCAGCTTCAAAGGCAGGACCTTGATCAGTCAGCACCTGCTCCGGATATCCGTGTGGTCTGCAGAAACTTGCTTGGAAGGTCTTTGCTGCTGTCTCTGCTGTCAGATCTTTGACAGGGGCGACCACCAGAAATTTGGAATAGTGATCCACCATGGTCAGGGCGTATGAGTATCCCGACCTGCTTGGTGACAACTTGACATGGTCCAAAGCCACGATCTCCAAGGGACGAGTCGTCTGGATAGGCTGCAGGGGTGCCTTCTGACTACAGTAGTCTTTTCGTCTGAGGCCACAGGGTCCACAGTTCCGGCACCACTTCTCGATGGAGTCTGCGCATCCCTACCCAGTAAAACCGACACCTCAACAGGGTCTCCAGCTTTTTCCAGCCAAAGTGTCCGCTTGATCGTGGTAGGCTTCTAACACCATTTGGATGTCTGCTCTGGGGACCACTATCTGCCAAACCATCTCATGGGTCCTTGGGTCGACGTACTCCTGCACAACTTCTCACGGTAGATGAACAACCGGCTTCTCTCGTTCCACAGGAGCTTTGCTGGTATAGGTGCATCCTTCTCCAAGGAGGAACCTTCCTGTCTTATCAGCTCCTTGATACGGCTGACCACTGGATCGCTGTCCTGAGTCTCCTTCCAGCTGTGATGAGGTAAAGGGTTTAACGTCCTACCACACCGCTTTCTGTAGGCTTGTTGCTCATGGATCATCCCATTTCGTGGAAGCAGGTAGCTCAATCTCTTCCAGGTCAGTCCGATTCTTCCTCCGTGTCGGATTCATGCGGCATTCTGGACAAGGCGTCAGCGTTGGCATTTTTACGGCCGCCCTGTACTTGATGGTAAATTGATAGTTTGACAGCCGAGCCATCCAACGTTGCTCCATGGCTCCCAGCTTGGCTGTTTCAAGATGCGTCAAGGGGTTATTGTCTGTATACGCAGTGAACTTGTTGGAGGCAAGGTAATGCTTGAATCTTTCTGTAATGGCCCAGACCAACGCCAGGAACTCCAACTTGAAGCTGCTATAGTTTTCGGGGTTCCTCTCAGTTGGCCGGAGCTTCCTGCTTGCATATGCGATGACTTTTTCTTGGCCATTCTGCTTCTGACTGAGGACCGCTCCCAATCCTTCGTTACTGGCATCGGTATACAGCAGGAACGGTTGGCTGTAATCAGGGTAGGCTAAGATTTCATCGCCTGTCAGGATCTCTTTCATCTCTTTGAATGCCTCAGCTTGTTCTTTACCCCAGTGGAATGGAGGGTTTCTGCTCTTGAAGGGTTGTCCCACCAGGAGGTCCTGCAGAGGCGCTGCTTTCTTGGTGTAATCTTTTACAAACCTCCTGTAGTAACCTGTTAGTCCCAGGAACTGGCGCACCTCCTTGAGATTCTTCGGCTCCGGCCATTTCTGGATGGCCGTGACCTTCTCGGGGTCCGGCGCTACTCCTTCAGAGCTGACAATATGTCCCAAGTACTGTACCTTTCGTTTGAGCAGATGGCACTTTGAGGGCTTAAGTTTCATCCCATACTTGGACAGTGACTTGAATACCTCTGCCAGGTGCTTCAGATGATCTTCATACGTCTTGGAGTACACAATTACGTCGTCCAGGTACAGCAACACGGTTTCAAAGTTGAGATGTCCCAGGCAACTCTCCATCACTCTCTGGAATGTTCCCGGGGCACTGCTGAGTCCAAACGGCATTCTGTCAAACTCACAGAGTCCCATTGGGGTGGTGAAAGCCGTCTTCTCCCGATCCTCCTCAGCCACAGCTACTTGCCAGTACCCACTAGTGAGGTCGAGGGTGGAAAAGTAGTTAGCCGTTTTCAAAGCAGCTAAGGATTCCTCAATGCGTGGTAATGGGTATGCATCTTTATGTGTTATGCGATTTACTTGTCTGTAATCTACACACATTCTCATGCTTCCATCCTTTTTCTTAACTAGGACTAGAGGTGCTGCCCAGGGACTACAACTATCCCTTATCACCCGGCTTCCTTCATGTCACGCAACATTTCCTTAGCTTTCTGATAGTGGGCTGGAGGTATAGGCCTGTACGCTCTTTGATGGGAGGATGACTGCCTGTAGGGATATGATGCTGTACTCCCTTAATTGTCCCAAAGTCAAGTGGGTGCTTGCTAAATACCTGTGCGTACTCCTGTACCACCCGTAGTACTCCCTGTTTCTGGTGGGCGGAAGTGGGTCTGTCCCGACATGGAGCTGCTGACACCAATCCGCCACCTGGGTTGCGGGTCATTATCCTCCGCTGGTTGGCGGGAGGCTAAGGACTCGGTTGGGAGAATAGAATTGTTATCTACGGTATGTAATTTAGCACAGTGGCATAACGTGGTAAATTTACTTCATCTTCTCCCCAGTTGAGAAGTCGTACTGGTACTCTCCCATTTATTACTTCCACTACCCCTCTAGCAGTCAAGAGTGTAGGTCTGTGCTCTGAACGATGGGGCTCTACTACTGCTTGGTAGTTCTGTCCTCTCAGACCTATTGCTGCTCTACACCATATTAGCATTTCACTCATTGGGGGTATCACAATGGGTTCGGGTCCGTTACCCGTACATTACCAATTTCACCATCTGTAAGCTTCGCTTGCTGCTGGCACATCAGGGCCCGGATCTCCCTCTGGATCACTCCCTTTTGCTTTGGCTTGGCAACTTCAGCGAGCTGTTGGAGCAAAAACACAAACTTCTCCCAGACAGTTACTAATTATGTTAGTACCTAAAACCACATTTAAGCCATTTTCCTCATTTACAGTCTTTACTACTAAGAGTCCCTGATCCTTCAGCTCCACTCTGCCCACCTTTACGTCCACGTTTTTGGCTCCGAGTACTTCAACAGGGAGACCATTAGAGGCGTACACTGTAAAGTCAGGGCTCGGGGGCTGGAGACTGTCCATGGACCAAAACTTATTATAAAGGACATCAGGTATGATGGTCACCTGAGATCCAGTGTCTAGCAGTGCAGGGATTGCGATCCCGTCCAGGATGATGGACAGTAGGGTCTTCCTCCCACAAACCTGCGGTTCCAGTCTAAGGGGCCTGATGAGTCTACTCCTGGGTGTTGGCCCTCGGACCCAGGATCTGCTCGTTTAAAGGACACTGCTGAGCCATATGACCTTTCGGTTGCAGCGGTAGCAGATGATCTCTCGGCGAGGATGGTGCTGATCAGGGGTCGCTCCTGGGGGTGGCGTTGTCCTCCTCCGGTGAGGCGACGTCCTCCATTTCCTCCGGTTCATCCAAGGGACATCCTCTGGACAGTCGGCTAGCAGGATCTTTCCTCCTTCCTCTTTCCGCAGTTGCAGGGCACTCATTACAGTGGCCAGGTTTTTAGTCAGCTGGCGCACTTCCGAGCGCAGACAGTCCAACTCAGTAGGGGGGCCACCTGCGTTTTGGCTTCTGCCACAGCGGGGAAAAGGTGGGTACTGCCGGCTTTAGAGTGGCTTCACCCGGGTGATACTGAGTTGCCACCTCAGGCTTTTCCAGGGGTCCAATCCTTTTATAGCCATATCCTTTAGGGCATCAAAGGTTGCATCAGGATGATCCAAGGACCACAGTTCACAGTCCTGCCTTCCGCTTGGGACCTCAGTCCCCGTACAAATTGTTCTTCAACATTTTGCTTTCATCAATGGCACTTATAGGGTTAACCTGTTTGAGAGCTCGCAGGGCCCCCTGTAGTCGGCAGGCGTAGTCCCTAATACTGTCACCTGGTCTCTGAGAGCATTGGTAAAATGCCATCCGGAGATCTGTTTCTGTGCGGTCCTCAAAGATAGTCTGTAGCTTTAAGAGAATCGCAGGCACTGATTCCTGGTCTGCAGTGGTCCAAGTCTCCACTTCTCTCTCAGCAGCACCAGCTAACTGCCTATTACCACTGCAGCTCTTTGCTTCTCTGTCATTGAGTACATGTCCAGTTACTGCATATTTTCCGTTTGAACCCTGACAGGGTGTCTGGCTCGCCGCTGTACTGAGGGAGCCACTTCGCTCCAGGCATGTATGGGAGCGTTAGCGGTATGAGCGGGACCACAGGACCAGGTGAGGGGCCCACATTTCCATCCTGCGCTACAACGCCAAGCGGTAAGTCATTGGGGCCACCGGCCGGGGCCGCGCTGTCTGCCGGTTGCTGTGACATGTTTGCGCCCCCTTCTTTAATCGGAGCCTACCTTTTCCAAAGGCTGCAGCTCTCCAGACACAGCGGTGGAGACGGGACCTGAGTCGCTGGCGCTCTGATGTCAGAGCGTTCACTTCCGCTCTTCCAGGACCTGCCGCCGCGTCAGCGTTGGGGGCGTGTCCAGGAAACAGCGCGCTCTTTCAGGTACGCCCACAAATGCACGCCCACCTTCTTCACCAGCGCCTCAGGGCGCGAATATGGCGGTAAAAATGGCGGTATATGGCGCCAAAAATGACAAAACAGCAAACAGTCTTTTCTGCACAAAACAGTCAATATAGGCAACACAGGACTCACAATTTGCAAGCTTCGTATCCTGTTCGTGACGCCAGATTAGATGACGCGCACCACATGTGTGGGTACCAGGGCTATGGGGTACTCGGATCCGAGCCCATGGAAGTCTATGGGAGTTGTCACTGGCAGCAGAGCTCGGTCCGTGGCCCTGGCGGTCATGCAATGGGGGATATTTACAGGGGATTGTAGATTAGAAAAGTTCGTGACGCCACCTGTGGTTTCTGATCTGATTGACCAGCGCTGCAGGGTAGATCTCTGAGGGGATGTTATGGCAGCTAGGTGTTAGGTCCCCACAGGTGGGACTGGTCCCTCAAAGTCTATGGTGGTGATGCAGGGTGCAGATAAGAATTCAGTCACACACAATGCAATCTCTTTCCATACCTTTACTTGTAGATGTTGCAGGTATGTCCGGGAAGCTGGTTAGGTTGGAGAATGCACATTCAGGAAAACTGTTGAGCAGGTTAGAGGCCTCCTTTATCCTCTTTATGTGTGTGAGTACAACTTGCATAAAGTCAAGTGCAACTCTTTCAATAGCAACTGCGCCCGGCCAACATTGTGGTGGAGCCTTCTATGTCTCTGATTATCAGATGTTGAGAGAACTAAGTCCTTACTTTTGTCATGCACTTGACTCAAAGTCCCCGTTCTCCCTGACTCCGGTTACGTATCAGCGCTTAGGGCTACCTTCTGCGACTTGTAGTCCAGAAAGCCTCCGGTTTCTTATTACTAGGCGTGAAGCACTAGCAACGCTTCGGACCCCGGTGTCCGGTTTAATTGAGTGAGGGTGATTTGTCCCTTTGTCACTCTTACTTCTCCACTCGCCCTTCGCCCTGCTCTCGCCTTAACATAAGCACGTGTAGCAATCGTGCAAAGGTCAGCTCTCCTTCAGTGCTCACTGACCTGTTCTCGTTGACTCGTTGGTATAACTGCTGTAATTCCTTTCCTTCCTTCTTTCTTAGGAACACAGGCAGCTTGTTCTGAGTAGCAGGTTAAGGGGTAGCTCTGACTAGGCTAGGATGATTCACTTCACCCGTACTAGCCTCCACTTTCTTGTCAGATGAGCTACACAAGCTCTGTCAGGATTCAGACTTCTCTCTCCCCCTCCGTCTGTCTGACTGGAATGAACTAAACTCAACTCTCTGTCCAAAGACAGGAACTTGACTGGGCTGACTCACTCCTGAGCCACCCGGAGCTTGACTGACTAGACTATTGCTACGTCACACTACTAAATAGTCTGATATGCCTCTAGTGGCAATGCTGAGAAGTGTGCGTGAATGAATATCAAGCTTTACAGTTACCTTCCTGTGCATTTTCCAGAGACTAGGTGTGCCTTGCGAAGCTGGGCCACACATCCCCCCCTAGTTAAACTCAGCACTCCCGGGCTGAAATAGAAAAGAAAAAACATTTTTGTTTTGCATATAACATCAACATAATAACTCATCCCTTGCGGGAGGTAAGGACTCTTGAACGTTACAATTTGTACATAGATCAGTAGAAAATTATCAAAATACTTTTCAATAAATACATAGTATAAGACAAGATTCTTGTGGAGGACCCGCACCAAAAACCTCCCACGTGGGTCCTGGGTGGGCTGCAGGACTTCATTGCTGCAGACCTCACTCTAGGCCACACCATACGGGTTTTTCTTCAGAGGTAGTAGGCTTTATGTAAAACCAAAATGGGGCACCGAAGTGCGAACTATTTACATAAAGTTTTTGGGCTGGCAAAGTCCACAGCCACGCAGTCCTTTGCATGGAAAACACATTTCAAGTAAAATCACATTAATACTTTAACTCTTCTTTACCTGCCGGGTATTCTACTTTAAATAAGCAAAGTATACTATGTAACATTTTCAATAGTAAAGTGCAAATTTTTCATAAAACTTCTTCAAACTTTTACATGTTCAGTTGCAGTAAACCCTGTCTGGGTCTACTAAACTAGTTTACTAGGACTACTCTTGATAACGAATAGGTAACCTTCCTTTCGTTGTACGTACTGACTACGTGGAGTGGTGTCAGTTAGTAGTCTCTAGCCTATCTGTTCTGCGTGCCGGCAAACTGTAAATACGACTCCACCTCTCTAGGGATCTGGCAAGCATGCTAGCGACTGGGCGATGCGGTACTGCTCCGCTAGGGGATTCCACTTCTTGTGGTGCTGCCTCTGTGGTCCGCTTCTTGGGATCCCATGGTTGAGGTTCTGCTGGAACAGGTTCCTTCTGGAACTAACTCTACTGGCACAATTGGTATGACTTGATGTAGAGATTCTTCTTGCGGTTGATAAAACTGCAGCACAGGAATGATTACAGCTTCTCCCATTCTGGGCCAATCTGCAGGTAAATCTCCCAAATCCGTATGTATGACCGCTTCATCACTCTCTTCCTGATTGACAACAGGTTCTTCCTCACGAAGCTTTAATGGGCCCGGACACAACTTTAGATGATCTCTAGACACAGTTGCAGTCGTTTTTCCTCCATCCTTGCTGATGGTACAGGTTTTTCTGTTATCAAATTTGGAATTTTGCACGACATATGGCTCCTGTTCCCACTGATCATCCAATTTGTGCATTCTTCTTTTTCTTTTTAGCATAATTTCTCCAGGCATAAAAGGCTTAGCGGGAGCATTTTTGTTGTAGTTCTTCTCTTGCCTTTCCTTACTTTATTGAGACTGTCTTCCACGCAGGCTTGTACTCTCCTGTACTGTTCCTGTCGATTCGTGTCCCAATCTTCAGCAGTGTCATCAGCCTCTGGTTCCACCACACCAAGTTCTAAATCCATTGGCAGCTTCCCTGGTCTTGCTCTCATAAGGTAGGCTGGAGTGCAGTTGGTGGAACTTACTGGTATGTGGTTGTACAAGTCGACCAGGTCAGGTAACAAGTCGGCCACCGGTTTCTTTCTTCCAGTGGGTACAGATTTCAGTAAATCAATGACAATGTGATTCATCTTTTCACAAAGGCCATTGGTTTGAGGGTGGTACGGTGTTGTTCTGATCTTCTTACACCCATACAAGTGACAGAATTCCTTAAACAGTTCAGCTTCAAAGGCAGGACCTTGATCAGTCAGCACCTGCTCGGATATCCGTGTGGTCTGCAGAAACTTGCTTGGAAGGTCTTTGCTGCTGTCTCTGCTGTCAGATCTTTGACAGGGGCGACCACCAGAAATTTGGAATAGTGATCCACCATGGTCAGGGCTATGAGTATCCCGACCTGCTTGGTGACAGCTTGACATGGTCCAATGCCACGATCTCCAAGGGACGAGTCGTCTGGATAGGCTGCAGGGGTGCCTTCTGACTACAGTAGTCTTTTCGTCTGAGGCCACAGGGTCCACAGTTCCGGCACCACTTCTCGATGGAGCTGCGCATCCCTACCCAGTAAACCGACACCTCAACAGGGTCTCCAGCTTTTTCCAGCCAAAGTGTCCCGCTTGATCGTGGTAGGCTTCTAACACCATTTGGATGTCTGCTCTGGGGACCACTATCTGCCAAACCATCTCATGGGTCCTTGGGTCGACGTACTCCTGCACAACTTCTCACGGTAGATGAACAACCGGCTTCTCTCGTTCCACAGGAGCTTTGCTGGTATAGGTGCATCTTTCTCCAAGGAGGAACCTTCCTGTCTTATCAGCTCCTTGATACGGCTGACCACTGGATCGCTGTCTTGAGTCTCCTTCCAGCTGTGATGAGGTAAAGGGTTTAACGTTCCTACCTTCACACCGCTTTCTGTAGGACTTGCTTGCTCATGGATCATCCCATTTTCTGGTGGAACTGCAGGTAGCTCAATCTCTTCCAGGTCGTCCGATTCTTCCTCCGTGTCGGATTCATGCGGCATTCTGGACAAGGCGTCAGCGTTGGCATTTTTACGGCCCGCCCTGTACTTGATGGTAAATTGATAGTTTGACAGCCGAGCCATCCAACGTTGCTCCATGGCTCCCAGCTTGGCTGTTTCAAGATGCGTCAAGGGGTTATTGTCTGTATACGCAGTGAACTTGTTGGAGGCAAGGTAATGCTTGAATCTTTCTGTAATGGCCCAGACCAACGCCAGGAACTCCAACTTGAAGCTGCTGTAGTTTTCTGGGTTCCTCTCAGTTGGCCGGAGCTTCCTGTTTGGCATATGCATGACTTTTTCTTGGCCATTCTGCTTCTGACTGAGGCCCGCTCCCAATCCTTCGTTACTGGCATCGGTATACAGCAGGAACGGTTGGTTGTAATCAGGGTAGGCTAAGATTTCATCGCCTGTCAGGATCTCTTTCATCTCTTTGAATGCCTCAGCTTGTTCTTTACCCCAGTGGAATGGAGGGTTTCTGCTCTTGAAGGGTTGTCCACCAGGAGGTCCTGCAGAGGCGCTGCTTTCTTGGTGTAATCTTTTACAAACCTCCTGTAGTAACCTGTTAGTCCCAGGAACTGGCGCACCTCCTTGAGATTCTTCGGCTCCGGCCATTTCTGGATGGCCGTGACCTTCTCGGGGTCCGGCGCTACTCCTTCAGAGCTGACAATATGTCCCAAGTACTGTACCTTTCGTTTGAGCAGATGGCACTTTGAGGGCTTCAGTTTCATCCCATACTTGGACAGTGACTTGAATACCTCTGCCAGGTGCTTCAGATGATCTTCATACGTCTTGGAGTACACAATTACGTCGTCCAGGTACAGCAACACGGTTTCAAAGTTGAGATGTCCCAGGCAGCTCTCCATCACTCTCTGGAATGTTCCCGGGGCACTGCTGAGTCCAAACGGCATTCTGTCAAACTCACAGAGTCCCATTGGGGTGGTGAAAGCCGTCTTCTCCCGATCCTCCTCAGCCACAGCTACTTGCCAGTACCCACTAGTGAGGTCGAGGGTAGAAAAGTAGTTAGCCGTTTTCAAAGCAGCTAAGGATTCCTCAATGCGTGGTAATGGGTATGCATCTTTATGTGTTATGCGATTTACTTGTCTGTAATCTACACACATTCTCATGCTTCCATCCTTTTTCTTAACTAGGACTAGAGGTGCTGCCCAGGGACTACAACTATCCCTTATCACCCGGCTTCCTTCATGTCACGCAACATTTCCTTAGCTTTCTGATAGTGGGCTGGAGGTATAGGCCTGTACGCTCTTTGATGGGAGGATGACTGCCTGTAGGGATATGATGCTGTACTCCCTTAATTGTCCCAAAGTCAAGTGGGTGCTTGCTAAATACCTGTGCGTACTCCTGTACCACCCGTAGTACTCCCTGTTTCTGGTGGGCGGAAGTGGTGTCTGTCCCGACATGGAGCTGCTGACACCAATCCGCCACCTGGGTTGCGGGTCATTATCCTCCGCTGGTTGGCGGGAGGCTAAGGACTCGGTTGGGAGAATAGAATTGTTATCTACGGTATGTAATTTAGCAACAGTGGCATAACGTGGTAAATTTACTTCATCTTCTCCCCAGTTGAGAAGTCGTACTGGTACTCTCCCATTTATTACTTCCACTACCCCTCTAGCAGTCAAGAGTGTAGGTCTGTGCTCTGAACGATGGGGCTCTACTACTGCTTGGTAGTTCTGTCCTTTCAGACCTATTGCTGCTCTACACCATATTAGCATTTCACTCATTGGGGGTATCACAATGGGGTTCGGGTCCGTTACCCGTACATTACCAATTTCACCATCTGTAAGCTCGCTTGCTGCTGGCACATCAGGGCCCGGATCTCCCTCTGGATCACTCCCTTCTGCTTTGGCTTGGCAACTTCAGCGAGCTGTTGGAGCAAAAACACAACTTCTCCCAGACAGTTACTGATTATGTTAGTACCTAAAACCACATTTAAGCCATTTTCCTCATTTACAGTCTTTACTACTAAGAGTCCCTGATCCTCAGCTCCACTCTGCCCACCTTTACGTCCACGTTTTTGGCTCCGAGTACTTCAACAGGGAGACCATTAGAGGCGTACACTGTAAAGTCAGGGCTCGGGGGCTGGAGACTGTCCATGGACCAAAACTTATTATAAAGGACATCAGGTATGATGGTCACCTGAGATCCAGTGTCTAGCAGTGCAGGGATTGCGATCCCGTCCAGAATGATGGACAGGTAGGGTCTTCCTCCCACAAACCTGCGGTTCCAGTCTAAGGGGCCTGATGAGTCTACTCCTGGGTGTTGGCCCTCGGACCCAGGATCTGCTCGTTTAAAGGACACTGCTGAGCCATATGACCTTTTCGGTTGCAGCGGTAGCAGATGATCTCTCGGCGAGGCTGGTGCTGATCAGGGGTCGCTCCTGGGGGTGGCGTTGTCCTCCTCCGGTGAGGCGACGTCCTCCATTTCCTCCGGCTCATCCAAGGGACATCCTCTGGACAGTCGGCTAGCATGATCTTTCCTCCTTCCTCTTTCCGCAGTTGCAGGGCACTCATTACAGTGGCCAGGTTTTTAGTCAGCTGGCGCACTTCCGAGCGCAGACAGTCCAACTCAGTAGGGGGTGTCACCTGCGTTTTGGCTTCTGCCACTAGCGGGGAAAAGGTGGGTACTGCCGGCTTTAGAGTGGCTTCACCCGGGTGATACTGGGTCGCCACTTCAGGCTTTTCCAGGGGTCTCAATCCTTTTATAGCCATATCCTTTAGGGCATCAAAGGTTGCATCAGGATGATCCAAGGACCACTAGTTCACAGTCCTGCCTTCCGCTTGGGACCTCAGTCCCCGTACAAATTGTTTCTTCAACATTTTGCTTTCATCAATGGCACTTATAGGGTTAACCTGTTTGAGAGCTCGCAGGGCCCCCTGTAGTCGGCAGGCGTAGTCCCTAATACTGTCACCTGGTCTCTGAGAGCATTGGTAAAATGCCATCCGGAGATCTGTTTCTGTGCGGTCCTCAAAGATAGTCTGTAGCTTTAAGAGAATCGCAGGCACTGATTCCTGGTCTGCAGTGGTCCAAGTCTCCACTTCTCTCTCAGCAGCACCAGCTAACTGCACTATTACCACTGCAGCTCTTTGCTTCTCTGTCATTGAGTACATGTCCAGTACACTGCATATTTTCCGTTTGAACCTGACAGGGTGTCTGGCTCGCCGCTGTACTGAGGGAGCCACTTCGCTCCAGGCATGTATGGGAGCGTTAGCGGTATGAGCGGGACCACAGGACCAGGTGAGGGGCCCACATTTCCATCCTGCGCTACAACGCCAAGCGGTAAGTCATTGGGGCCACCGGCCGGGGCCGCGCTGTCTGCCGGTTGCTGTGACATGTTTGCGCCCCCTTCTTTAATCGGAGCCTACCTTTTCCAAAGGCTGCAGCTCCTCAGACACAGCGGTGGAGACGGGACCTGAGTCGCTGGCGCTCTGATGTCAGAGCGTTCACTTCCGCTCTCGCAGGACCTGCCGCCGCGTCAGCGTTGGGGGCGTGTCCAGGAAACAGCGCGCTCTTTCAGGTACACCCACAAATGCACGCCCACCTTCTTCACCAGCGCCTCAGGGCGCGAATATGGCGGTAAAATGGCGGTATATGGCGCCAAAAATGACAAAACAGCAAAACAGTCTTTTCTGCACAAAACAGTCAATACAGGCAACACAGGACTCACAATTTGCAAGCTTCGTATCCTGTTCGTGACGCCAGATTAGATGACGCGCACCACATGTGTGGGTACCAGGGCTATGGGGTACTCGGATCCGAGCCCATGGAAGTCTATGGGAGTTGTCACTGGCAGCAGAGCTCGGTCCGTGGCCCTGGCGGTCATGCAATGGGGGATATTTACAGGGGATTGTAGATTAGAATAGTTCGTGACGCCACCTGTGGTTTCTGATCTGATTGACCAGCGCTGCAGGGTAGATCTCTGAGGGGATGTTATGGCAGCTAGGTGTTAGGTCCCCCACAGGTGGGACTCGTCCCTCAAAGTCTATGGTGATGATGCAGGGTGCAGATAAGAATTCAGTCACACACAATGCAATCTCTTTCCATACCTTTACTTGTAGATGTTGCAGGTATGTCCTGGGAAGCTGGTTAGGTTGGAGAATGCACATTCAGGAAAACTGTTGAGCAGGTTAGAGGCCTCCTTTATCCTTTTTCTGTGTGTGAGTACAACTTGCATAAAGTCAAGTGCAACTCTTTTAATAGCAACTACGCCGGCCAACATTGTGGTGGAGCCTTCTATGTCTCTGATTATCAGATGTTGAGAGAACTAAGTCCTTACTTTTGTCATGCACTTGACTCAAAGTCCCCGTTCTCCCTGACTCCGGTTACGTATCAGTGCTTAGGGCTACCTTCTGCGACTTGTAGTCCAGAAAGCCTCCGGTTTTCTTATTACTAGGCGTGAAGCACTAGCAACGCTTCGGACCCCGGTGTCCGGTTTAATTGAGTGAGGGTGATTTGTCCCTTTGTCACTCTTACTTCTCCACTCGCCCTTCGCCCTGCTCTCGCCCTTAACATAAGCACGTGTAGCAATCGTGCCAAGGTCAGCTCTCCTTCAGTGCTCACTGACCTGTTCTCAGTTGACTCGTTGGTATAACTGCTGTAATTCCTTTCCTTCCTTCTTTCTTGGAAACACAGGCAGCTTGTTCTGAGTAGCAGGTTAAGGGGTAGCTCTGACTAGGCTAGGATGATTCACTTCACCCGTACTAGCCTCCACTTTCTTGTCAGATGAGCTACACAAGCTCGGTCAGGATTCAGACTTCTCTCCTCTCCCTCCGTCTGTCTGACTGGAATGAAACTAAACTCAACTTCTCTGTCCAAAGACAGGAACTTGACTGGGCTGACTCACTCCTGAGCCACCCGGAGCTTGACTGACTAGAAAGACTCGACACTGACTGCTAAGTCACACTACTTAAATAGTCTGATTTGCCTCTAGTGGCAATGCTGAGAAGTGTGCGTGAATGAATATCAAGCTTTACAGTTACCTTCCTGTGCATTTTCCAGGAGACAGGTGTGCCTTGCGAAGCTGGGCCACACATCTGCCTTCCTGAAGTTTAGTGTCCTTGTAACCCTTCGACTACACATCTTATTAAAGGATACATGAAAGCTTACTATTTTGTGATCACTATTACCCAAGTGACCCCCAACCCTTATATTTGATATGCGGTCTGGCCTGTTGGTTAATATTAGGTCTAGCAGTGCCCCCCCTCTTGTTGGGTCCTGAACTAGTTGTGAAAGGTAATTGTCTCTCATAGTTGCCAAAAACTTATTACCTTTGCTGGAACTACAGGTTTCTGTTCCCCAATGTATTTCAGGGTAGTTGAAGTCCCCATAATAATGACTTCTCCTTGAGTCGCTGCTTCATCTATTTGCTTTACGAGGATATTCTCTGTTGCTTCCATTATTTTTGGAGACTTATAACAAACCCCTATCAGTAATTTATTATTTTTCCCCCCCTCCCTAATCTCCACCCACAGAGTCTCTACATCTTCATTAGATTCACAGATATCAAGCAGGATGGGTTTTAAGGATGATTTTACATATAAACACACACCCCCACCTCGCTTATTTTTACGGTCTTTTCTAAACAGACTATAGCCTTGTAAATTTACCGCCCAGTCGTGGCTCTCATCCAGCCAAGTCTCAGATATCCCCACCATGTCATCATTATGTTCCAACAAAATTAATTCTAATTCCGCCATTTTGTTGGTGAGGCTTCTGGCATTAGTATACATACACTTTATGTATCTCTCTGAACCTCTAATCTTTCTTAAATTATTAACTGTTCTAACCCCACCCCCCATGCCACCCCCACCCCCAATTTCAATATTTGTGCCCAGGTCTCTATCTGCACTGCCTTCCCCTCCTATAAAATGAATACCCTCCCCCCTAGTCCCTAGTTATATAGACATATATACCAGGATGAGGCCAGGATGTGGGATCTATATACCAGGCTTGTGGACATATATATACCAGGATGGGGTACATATATACCAGGCTTGTGGACATATATACCAGGATAAGGCCCAGGATGTGGGACATATATACCAGGATGTGGGACAGATATACCAGGATGTGGGACAGATATACCAGGCTTGTGGACATATATACCAGAATGGGGCCAGGAGGGGGGACATATATACCAGGCTTGGGGACATATGTACGAGGATGGGGCCCAGGATGTGGGAAATATATACCAGGCTTGTGGACATACAATATATACCAGGATGGGGATATATATATATATATTATATATATCAGGAAGGAGCCAAGGATTGGGGACATAAATACCAGGATGTGGGACATATATACCAGGATGGGACCCAGGGTGTGGGAAGTATATACCAGGCTTGTGGACATATATACCAGGATGGGGCCCAGGATGTTGGACATATATACCAGGATGGGGGACGTATAATCCAGGAAGGGGCCTATGAAATATAGGAATGGTAGGATGAACTGTAAGGAACCATTTTTTACACAGTATCAATAGATTCCACCACAACTTCCTCCTCAAAAATAATAAGATAATTAAACGTATCATTCAAATAAATCTGCCTGTGACACTTTAAGACAAATTATTTCAGGGGTTATAGATGTGTAGTGAAGAAGGGGCGATCCCTAGGCAATATCCTGTCTCCTATCTTATTTTAAAGCCCTCCCATTACGATAACCGGTCTCAAACCCAAAGGTTTCTATAAATGTGCGTGGAGACGATCTAATTGTGCACCATTGTAACTGACTAAACACATTCTTTTTCTTTTTCACATGGTGATAATCGCCATATTACTGATTTCATCAATTGTGATACACACCACGTGGTGTGCTGTATAAAATGTGACCTAAGTAAAGTCCGATACATAGGTAGCACGATTAGAAAATTAAAACAACGTATTGCAGAACATCTCGCCAATATATGTGAAAAGAATGGATCCTACTCTGGTGCTGTCAAGTATTTTGTACATAATGGTGACACCAGACTTTTCAGTTTTTTTGGCATGTTTCTGTGTCATTTTTTTAACTTCCCTTGTTCCTCTTCATTTTTAATGGATTACCACCAAAAAATGATTGCTGACGTTTTACATTACGGACGCAAGTGCCGACCTCTTTTCCTCTTGCTGTATACACTGCATCTATACAAGTAGCAATAATATAAAGTTCTAATACAAATACAGCAGTAATAACACAATAACACCATAAGCTGTGCACTACGTAGAGCACTCATGTATGATCTCATGTCTCGGCCCCTCTAGTTGTCCATGGTTGGTTGCTGACAGGAATAGTTCAGCACCAGCACATCTGACTGGAATGAATAAATGATGTGTATATTTTATTTTATTATCCAGACATCCCCACTTCTTCCTATGTGGAAAATCTGTTTACTTACATTGGACTCAAGATGTAGTCACAGCTGCAGGGAATGGATTATTTTCTGGGCAGATGTTTAGAATTAGGAAAGTCTGTCTCTGTGTCACTTGAGACATCACTAGACGTGTTTAGAGCCCATGAGCGATTTCCTCCTCTGTCCCATGAATGAATCTTAATTTATTCTGTCACATCACACAAAAAAAATACGCTTTGCTATTAAACTGATTTTTGACAAAAATCAGCTTTTCAGGTGCCCCTTAGTGTTTTTTTTTGGAGAGGATACATCTAGTTTCTTAGGTGTTGGTGGAGATACATGATCAGAAGCTCAGTACCTGGATCTTTTTCTTATCAGAGTGGACTGATTTCTTTGTGCAGGTCAATAAGAATCAGCACTAGAAGAGGCTTCTTCATACTAAGTTCATTAACTACTCAGCGCAAAATGTCAGAGCTGGGGTCACCTTGTGTAGAGAAGGCTCACAAGCTGAACTACATCTACACAAGATAGATGTTGAGGTAGATGGCTATGTTACATAGTCACCATCTTTCTCTAAGGCTATGTGCACACGTTGCGAAATTGCCGTGGAAATATTAGAGGTATGCGTATTCCCACTAAAAACTAGCATTTTCCAAGCGATCTGTAGCATCGCTTGGAAAACAGGTTGGTCACACGAGTCAAACAAGTGTTTGACAAGTGTGACCAACTTTTTACTATTGATGCCGCCTATGCCGCATCAATAGTAAAAAGATCTAATGTTAAAAATAATAAAAAAAATAATAAATCGTGCTATTCTCAACTTCCGGCGGCCCCCGCAGCTTTCCCACCTCTCAGTGACGCTCCCGGCAAATCCCGTTCCCAAGGATGCATAGCGACAATGACCCCAGATGACGTAGCATCACGCGAGACCGCTACGTCATCTGGGGTGATTCTCGCAATGCATTACTGGGAACGGGATTGGCCGGGAGCGTCGCTGAGAGGCGGGAAAGCTGCGGGGGCCGCCGGAAGGTGAGAATATCACGATTTTTTATTTTAATTATTGTTTTTACATGGATATGGCACCCAGGGCCTGGAGGAGAGTCTCCTCTCCTCCAGGCCCTGGGTGCCATCCGCACTTGAACCGCTTACTTTGCGCATGGTGGGCACAGCCACATGCGGAAAGTAAGCGGTTCAATGCATTCCTATGACGGCGGAATTGCCGTGATTCCGCAAAAAAGAATGAGCATGCTGCGTATTCTTCCGCGATGCGATTCTGCAGCGGAAAAACACGCAGCATGTGCACAGCATTGCGGAATCCCATATGATATAATGAGTTGTGTTGTGTAGGCGTTTTTGCCGCGTTTTCGCCGCGTCAAAACCGCTAAGAATCCGCAACGTTTGCACAGACCCTAACAGCTCTAACAGCAGTGTCCAGAGCTGAGCTCCGATCTCTTCTGTTAACTATTTAGATGCAACTATCAATCTCTTACAGTAGTATTTAGATGGAGTGAATGTCAGTGCGAGTATATAGTAAAAGCAATAAGACAATAACTAACGAGGGCCAAAAGCCCGAAACACCGTGTCCTCAAATTAAGATTCTGATTTAGCTTGCATCCTAAGTCATATTGCAAGACTCGTGAAAGGGTTGATTGTGACTTGTAGAATCTTTGCTTCCAACAGGTGGCGCTATAGAGATCAAGTCCTTTTTCTCTCTGAAGAGGCAATTTGCGTATTAATTTTCCCGGAAGACCATTGTACGGCTAATAAGCCTCCTTACCTTGACATGCCAGAGCTGGTATGTCACTCTCCACAAGGAGAAACGTTACCTTCAATTTTTTTTTTAAATTACAGTCACGCTCAGATGGCCCAAATATCAGTTTCATAGACTACTATTGATAGAAAAATATAAGGATAGTAATACAGGTAGTTGACTGAAAGTAAGTGCAGGCCTGCCTGTCTGGGAGCCATACTTACACAGGCAACCCACCAGATGGAGACCCAACTTGTACTCTCCACATTTCAAAAAAATAATTGTCACACACCACTAAAGTGGCATCAATTTCCACCAAGTAGAAACAGTATAATATACCTATGACACACCTTCTACCACAGGCAACCCACCACATGGAGACCCAACCTGGAGTCTCCACATTTCAAAAAATTGTTAGTAACAGCAGCAGTAGCAACAGCAGAAAACACCATAAAGATGGCCCAGACTTCAATAGAGCCAGATCTATAGTTGACATTAAAAACGACACAATCGCCGAGTCTGCCTAATCTGTGACTGGGGTGCAAAAGTCATTGGAGATGCTTGACTTGTTCATTTTGAGAGGACAGCCGGATGCGCTTATCCATCAGGACAGCACCAGCAGCGCTTAAGACACGTTCTGAGAGAACGCTGGCTGACGGGCATGACAAAACCTCCAATACGTGACAGGCGAGCTCAGGCCACTCTTCCATTTTTGAAGACCAAAGTGTAAAAGGGTCCAAACCCACCCTGATGTCATTGATATAGAGCTCCAGATACTCCTGCACCATCTTATCTAGTCGGTCACAACGTGTCAGACTTGTGCTCTGTTCTGCTGGTGCTCGAGCTGGTCTGAAAAATGCGTTTAAACGACTCACAGAAATTGCTTATGCCACTTACATTGCTGCTGCTGCTAATGTTTTGGAGATGACGCCTTGACGTTCCTATGGTTGGACGTCTAGAACTGCACTGCACACTGTGTGCCTCACTGCTGTCTTGTGGAAAACCACTCCCAAGATTGTCTACAAGCGTATTTCGATACTCCAGCATGAGTGCATCCTTTTTCGGGGGGAAGCATCTGGCTAAATTTACTCTTATATCGTAGAATCCCTCCTTGACCCGATCAGAGACAAAATGGGGAGCAAAAAATTTGTAGCGCTGCATGTGCTCCAGAAATGCAGAACACTGCTTCGGATCCCAATAGTACCTTGGCGGATCAGCTGGGACGGGTTCCACTCTGGGAGTGCAAGTCACAGATTGAGTGTATACGGCTGCAGGGACTGCGACTTGGGCTGGTGGTGCAGAAGTCGGGGCTTCCAATCAGACATTCAGCGTTTGTAGCTGAAAAAAATGTTTTCCTGTCGCTCAAGCTGGCAAAACAACAGTTCATATATAAAGATGAGCGGATATGTTCGGGAAAAGATCGCCAAACATAAATTCGACACGAATATGAGACATCCGGATTCGTGGAAATACGAGCATTTTTCTTAAAATCAGAAAAAGTCAGCAAAATTTGGTAAAAGTGCAGGAAAATCATAGCATTGTCACTAAAGTATTTTAACCCCTTAACCCCCAAGGGTGGTTTGCACTTTAATGACCGGGCCAATTTTAACAATTCTGACCACTGTCTCTTTATGAGGTTATAACTCTGGAATGCTTCAACGGATCTTCGCGATTCTGAGATTGTTTTCTCTGTGACATATTGTACTTCACATTAGTGGTAAAATTTCTTCGATATAACTTGCATTTATTTTTGAAAAAAAGCGAAAATATGGCGAGAATTTTGAAAATTTTGCGATTTTCAAACTTAATTTTTATTCCTTTAAACAGAGAAATATGTCACACAAAATAGTTAATAAATAACATTTCCCACATGTCTACTTTACATCAGCACAATTTTGGAACCAAAATTTTTTTTGTTAGGAAATTATAAGGGTTAAAAGTTGACCAGCGATTTCTCATTTTTACAACAAAATTTACAAAGCCATTTTTTTAGGGACCACCTCACATTTGAAGTCACTTGAGGGGTCTATATGGCAGTGAATACCCAAAAGTGACACCATTCTAAAAACTGCACCCCTCAAGGTACTCAAAACCACATTCAATAAGTTTAATAACCCTTCAGGTGCTTCACAGTAGCTGAAGCAACGTGGAAAGAAAAAATTAATATTTAACTTTTTAGTCACAAAAATGATCTTTTACAAACTTTTTTTTACTTTCACAACGGTAAAAAGAGAAAATGGATGAATAAAGTTGTTGTGCAATTTCTCCTGAGTACGCCAATACCCCATATGTGGGGGAAAACCACTGTTTGGGTGCACGGCCGGTCTCGGAAGGGAAGGAGTGCCGTTTGACTTTTTCAAACCAAAATTGGCTGGAATTGAGATTGGACGTCATGTCGCGTTTGGAGAGCCCCTGATGCGCCTAAACAGTGGAAACCCCCCCACAAGTGACACCATTTTGGAAACTAGACCCCCTATGGAACTTATCTAGATCTGTTGTGAGCACTTTGAACCCCCAAGTGTTTCACAAAAGTTTATAATGCCTGGATGCGAAAAAAAAAACAATTTTCCTCAAAAATGATTTTTTAGTCCCCAATTTTTGATATTTCCCAAGAAAATTGGAACCGCAAAAGTTGTTGTCCAATTTGTCCTGAGTACGCTGATACCCCATATGTGGGGGGGGGAACTGTTTGGGCACACGTCAGGGCTTGGAAAGGAAGTAATAACATTTTGGAATGCAGACGTTGATGGGGTCATGTTCCGTTTGCAGTGCTCCAGATGTGCCTAAACAGTGGAAACCCCCCACAAGTGACCCTATTTTGGAAACTAGACCCCCTAAGGAACTTATCTAGAACTGTGGTGAGCACTTTGAACCCCAAATACTTCACACAAGTTTATAGTGCCCGGGCATGAAAATAAAAAAATCCTATTTTTTCCCACAAAAAATATCTTTTAGTCACCAATTTTTTATTTTCCCAAGGGTAACAGGAGAAATTGGACCATAAAAGTTGTTGTGCAATTTGCTTGGGCGCACGGCAGAGCTCAGAATGAAAGGAGCGCCATTTGACTTTTTCCAACCAAAAGTGGCTGGAATTGAGATTGGACGCCATGTTGCATTTGGATAGCCCCTGATGTGCCCAAACAGTGGAAACCCCTCACAAGTGACCCCATTTTGGAAACTAGACCCCCTAATGAACTTATCTAGATCTGTGGTGAGAAATTTGAACCCCCAAGCGCTTCACAGAAGTTTATAACGTAGAGCCGTAAAATTAAAAAATCATATTTTTTCCACAAAAATGATCTTTTCACCCAATTTTTATTTTCCCAAGGGTAACAAGAGCCCAAAAGTTATTGTGCAATTTGTCCTGAGTACGCTGATATCCCATATGTGGGAGTAAACCACTGTTTGGGTGCATGGCAGAGCTCGGAAGGGAAGGAGCGCTGTTTGAGCAGAGTTGGCTGGCAGCCATGTCGTGTTTGGAGAGCCCCTGATGTGCCTAAACAGTGGAAACCCCCCACAAATAACACCATTTTGGAAACTAAACCCCTCAAGGAACTTATCTAGATGTGTGGTGAGAACTTTGAACCCCCAGGTGTTTCACTAAAGTCTATAACGCCCGAGCATGAAAATAAAAAAATCATATTTTTTCCACAAACATGATCTTTTAGTCCCCAACTTTTTATTTTCCCAAGGGTAACAGGAGAAATTGGACCCCAAAGGTTGTTGTCCAATTTGTCCTGAGTACGCTGATACCCTTTATGTGGGAGAAAACTACTGTATGGGCACACGTCGAGGCTCGGAAGGGAAGTAGTGACGTTTTGGATTGCAGACTTTGATGGAATGGTCTGCAGGTGTCATGTCGCATTTGGAGAGCCCCTGATGTGCCTAAACAGTGGAAACCCCCCACAAGTGACCCCATTTTGGAAAATAGACCATCTAGATGTGTGGTGAGCGCTATGAACCCCAAGTGCTTCACAGAAGTTTATAACGTACAGCCGTAAAAACAAAAAAAATAATTTTTTTTCTACAGAAATTATTTTTTCACCCCCAATATTTTATTTTCACAAGGGTAACAGATGAAATTAGACCCCAAAAGTTGTTGTCCAATTTGTCCTGAGTACGCTGTTACCCCATATGTGGGAGAAAACTACTGCATAGGCACACGTTGGGGCTCGGCAGGGAAGTAGTAACGTTTTGGATTGCAAACTTTGATGGAATGGATTTGGGGTGTCATGTTGCGTTTGGAGAGCCCCTGATGTGCCTAAACATTCGAAAGCCCCCACAAATGACCCCATTTTGGAAACTAGACCACCCAAGTAACTTATCTAGATATGTGGGGAGAACTTTGAACCCCCAAGTGCTTCACAGAAGTTTATAACGTACAGCCATAAAAATAAAAAAATCATAATTTTTTTCCGCAAAAATGATATTTTCACCCCAATTTTTTTTCCTAAGGTTAACAGAAGAAATTAGACCCCAAGAGTTATTTTTCAATTTGTCCTGAGTACGCTGATACCCCATATATGGGGGTAAACTACTGTTTGCGCGCATGGCAGAGGTCAGAAGGGAAGGAGCACCGCTTTACTTTTTCAACGCAGAATTACCTGGAATTGAGATCAGACGCCATGTCATATTTGGAGAGCCCCTGATGTGCCTAAACAGTGGAAACCCCCCAATTCTAACTCCAATCCTAACCCCAACACACCCCTAACCCTAATCATAACCCTAACCCTAACACACCCCTAACCCTAATCCCAACCCTAACACTAATCCCAACCCTAACCCTAATTCTAACTTTAGCCTCAACCCTAACCTTAACTTTAGCCCCAACCCTAACCCTAACCCTAACGGGAAAATGGAAATAAATACATTTTTTTAAGTTTATTATTTTTCCCTAACTAAGGGGGTGATAAGGGGGGTTTGATTTACTATTTATAGTGGGTTTTTATGATTGGCAGTTGTCACGCTAAAAGACGCTTTTTATTGCAAAAAATAGTTTTTGCATCGTCACATTTTGAGAGCTGTAATTTTTGCATATTTTGGCCCACAGAGTCATGTGAGTTCTTATTTTTTGCGGAACGAGTTGACATTTTTATTGGTACCATTTTTGGGCATGTGACATTTTTTGATCACTTTTTATTACAATTTTTGGGAGGTTAGAATGAACAAAAATCAGCAATTCATGAATTTCTTTTGGGGGGGGCGTTTATACCGTTCCGCGTGTGGTAAATATGATAAAGCAGTTTTATTCTTCGGGTCAGTACGATTACGGCGATACCTCATTTATATCATTTTTTAACCCCTTCCCGACCCATGACGCCGACGTCGGCGTCATGAAAACCTGTGCCATCCCGACCGATGACGCCAACGTAGGCGTCATGCTATAAATCATGTTCCTGCGGGTCGGGTGACCGGGGTCACTGAAAGGTCACCCGACCCGCAGGCACAGGACCCTTAGTGCATCACCACAGGGGGGTTGGCTTAAAAGTGAAACAGCCAATCAGAGCGATTTGTAATATTTCACCAATGAAATATACATATTTCATTGAATATTACAATTCAGCCATGGCCGATGCTGCAATAGCATCTGCCATGGCTGGAGACCGCGATCTGACACCCCCACATCGAGTTACGGCGGCGATCGGCCGCCGCCACCGAAAGATCACTATCCGCTCCCCTGCTCCTGGGATCTGCTGCCCCCACCTTCCGATCTCCCCCTCACCTTCCGACCCCCCCTACTCACCTCTCCCGGTCCACCGATGTCCCTTGATCCCTCCCGGCGGCTGCCCGGGATTCTTCATGGGCGCCGCCATCTTGGAAAATGGCAGGCGCATGCGCAGTGCGCCCGCCGGCTGGCGCATGCGCAGTGCGCCCTCCAGTGTCCAAAAATTTATTTTGATCACTGTGATAAACTGTCACAGTAATCAAAATAAAAAAAAAGTAAATGAACCCCCCCTGTCATAAAATAAAGAATTTTTTTTTTCCTTTTAGGCCCTGTGCACATGATGCGGATTTTGGTGCTGATCCGCAGCAGATTTTGCTGCTGATCCGCAGCGGATTTTGCTGCTGATCCGCAGCGGATTTTGGTGCTGATCCTCAGCGGATTTTGGTGCTGATCCGCAGCGGATTTTGGTGCTGATCCGTAGCGGATTTTGCTGCTGATCCGCAGCGAATTTTGCTGAGGATCCGCAGCGGATTTTGCTGCTGATCCGCAGCGGATTTTGCTGCTGATCCGCAGCGGATTTTGCTGCTGATCCGCAGCGGAGATTTTGCTGCGGATCCACAGCAGACCCAGAAACCATGTACAGTAAAATGCAAATAAATGGTTAAAAAAAAAACGCTGTGCACATGCGGATTTGCTGTGGTTTTAAATCTGCAGCATGTCAATTCTTGGTGCGGATTTTCACCTATTCCATTATAGGTGTAAAACCGCAGGGAAAAACCGCAGCAAATCCGCGCTAAATTCGCAGGTAAAACGCAGGTCATTTTACCTGCGGATTTAAGAAAAATCCGCAAGTGAATCCGCAATGTGTGCACGGGGCCTTAGGGTTAGGCTGGGTTCATATTGCATTATGGCAGTCCGTTAGATGGACTGCGTTTCACCGCGGTATAACGCGGTGTAACGTAGTCCGTTAACGCTGCCATTCACCCCATTTGTGTGCGCAAACGCGTCATTCAGTGACGGAGCCTCGGACACGGGCTGCAGCGTCTGGGCTCCGTCACCGCTAGCACAGATGAATCATCTGCTGATTCATCTGCACTAGCGGGTATAGCATAACGCGATCGCGTTATGCTATACAGTTACCAGCCGGTCAACGCTACGTGTTGAACGGGCTGGTAAAACGCAATATGAACCCAGCCTTAGGGTTAGAACTAGGTTAGGGTTAGCATTAGGGTTAGGGTTAGAATTAGGGTTAGGGTTGGAATTTGGGTTAGGGTTGGAATTTGGGTTAGGGTTGGAATTTGGGTTAGGGTTGGAATTAGGGTTAGGCTTGTGGTTAGATTTATGGTTAGAGTTGGGATTAGGGTTAGGGGTGTGTAGGGGTTAGGGTTGGGGTTAGGGGTGTGTTGGGGTTAGGGTTGGAGTTAGAATTGAGGGGTTTCCACTATTTAGGCACATCAGGGGGTCTCCATACGCGACATGGCGCCACCATTGATTCCTGCAAATTTTGTGTTCAAAAAGTCAAACAGTGCTCCCTTTATTCCAAGCCCCGACGTATGCCCAAACAGTGGTTTACCCCCACATATGGGGTATCAGGGTACTCGGGAAAAATTGCACAACAACTTTGGTGGTCTAATTTCTCCTGTTAACATTGGGAAAAAAAATTGGGGACTAAAAGATCCTGATTGTGGAAAAAATATATTTTTTTATTTCATGCCCGGGCGTTATAAACTTCTGTGTAGCCCTTGGGGTTCAAAGTGATCACCACACATCTAGATAAGTTCTTTGCGTTGTCTAGTTTCCAAAATGGGGTCACTTGTGGGGAGTTTCTACTGTTTAGGCACATCAGGGGCTCTGCAAATGTAACAAGATGCCCGCAGACCATTCCATCAAGTCGGCATTTCAAAGCGTCAATACATCCCTTCTGAGCCCTGATGTGTGCCCAAACAGTGGTTCCCCCCCACATATGGGGTACTAGCGTACTCAGGACAAACTGGACAACAACTTTTGGGGTCCAATTTCTCCTGTAACCATTGTGAAAATAAAAAATAGTGGGCTAAAAAATCATTTTTTTGAGGAAAAAAAATGATTTTTTATTTTCACGGCTCTGCGTTATAAACTTCTGTGAAGCACCTAGGGGGTTCAAAGTGCTCACTATACATCTAGATAAGTTCCTTAGGGGGTCTAGTTTCCAAAATGGGGTCATTTGTGGGGGAGCTCCAATGTTTAGGCACACAGGGACTCTCCAAATGCGACATGGCAACCGCTAAATATTCCAGCATATTTTCCATTCAAAAAGTCAAATGGCGCTCCTTCCCTTCTGAGCCCTGCCGTGCGCACAAACAGTGGTTTATGACCACATATGAGGTATCGGTGTACTCAGGAGAAATTGCCCAACAAATTTTAGGATCCAATTTATACTATTGCCCATGTGAAAATGAAAAAACTGAGGCTAAAAGAAAATTTTTGTGAAAAAAAAGTACTTTCTTTTTTTTACGGATCAATTTGTGAAGCACCTGGGGGTTCAAAGTGCTCACCATGCATCTAGATAAGTTCCTTAGGGGGTCTAGTTTCCAAAATGGGGTCACTTGTGGGGGAGCTCCAATGTTTAGGCACACAGGGACTCTCCAAATGCGACATGGCAACTGCTAGATATTCCAGCATATTTTCCATTCAAAAAGTCAAATTGCGCTCCTTCTCTTCTGAGCCCTGCCGTGCGCCCAAACAGTGGTTTATGACCACATATGAGGTATCTCTGTACTCAGGAGAAATTCCCAACAAATTTTAGGATCCAATTTATACTGTTACCCATGTGAAAATGAAAAAACTGAGGCTAAAAAAATTTTTTGTGAAAAAAAAGTACTTTCTTTTTTTTAAGGATCAATTTGTGAAGCACCTGGGGGTTCAAAGTGCTCACTATGCATCTAGATAAGTTCCTTAGGGGGTCTAGTTTCCAAAATGGGGTCACTTGTGGGGGAGCTCCAATGTTTAGGCACACAGGGACTCTCCAAATGCGACATGGCAACCGCTAAATACTCCAGCATATTTTCCATTCAAAAAGTCAAATAGCGCTCCTTCCCTTCTGAGCCCTGCCGTACGCCCAAACAGTGGTTTTTGACCACATATGAGGTATCTGTGTACTCAGGAGAAATTGCCCAATAAATTTCAGGATAAAATTTATACTGTTGCCCATGTGAAAATGAAAAAACTGAGGCTAAAAGAAAATTTTTGTGAAAAAAAAGTATTTTCTTTTTTTTACGGATCAATTTGTGAAGCACCTGGGGGTTCAAAGTGCTCACTATGCATCTAGATAAGTTCCTTAGGGGGTCTAGTTTCCAAAATGGGGTCACTTGTGGGGGAGCTCCAATGTTTAGGCACACAGGGACTCTCCAAATGCAACATGGCAACCGCTAAATATTCCAGCATATTTTCCATTCAAAAAGTCAAATGGCGCTCCTTCCCTTCTGAGCCCTGGCGTGCTCCCATACAGTGGTTTATGACCACATATGAGGTATCTGTGTACTCAGGAGAAATTGCTCAACAAATTTTAGGATCCATTTTATCCTGTTGCCCATGTAAAAGAAAATTTTTGTTGGAAAAATTAAAATGTCCATTTTTTCCTTCCACGTTGCTTTAGTTCCTGTGAAGCACCTGAAGGGTTAATAATCTTCTTGAATGTAGTTTTGAGTAGCTTGAGGGGTGCAGTTTTTATAAAGGTGTCACTTTTGGGTATTTTCTGCCATATAGACCCTCAAAGTGACTTCAAATGTGAGGTGGTTCCTAAAAAAATGGTTTTGTATATTTTGCTGTAAAAATGAGAAATCGCTGGTCAACTTTTAACCCTTATAACTTCCTAACAAAAAAAAATGTTGTTCCCAAAATTGTGCTGATGTAAAGTAGACATGGGAAATGTTATTTATTAACTATTTTGTGTCACATAACTCTCTGGTTTAACAGAATAAAAATTAAAAATTTGAAAATTACAAAATTTTCAAAATTTTGGACAAATTTCCATTTTTTTCAGAAATAAACGCAAAAATTATCGACCTAAATTTACCACTAACATGAAGCCCAATATGTCACGAAAAAAAATCTCAGAATCGCTAGGATCCGTTGAAGCGTTCCTGAGTTATTACCTCATAAAGGGACACTGGTCAGAATTGCAAAAAATGGCAAGGTCTTTAAGGTCAAAATAGGCTGGGTCATGAAGGGGTTAATGTTTTGGCGCTTTTATACAATAAAAACAACTTTATATAAAAAATAATTATTTTGCATCGCTTTATTCTGCGAGCTATAACTATTTTATTTTTTGCTGATGATGCTGTATGGTGGCTCGTTTTATGTGGGACAAGATGACGTTTTCAGCGGTACCATGTTTATTTATATCTGTCTTTTTGATCGCGTGTTATTCCACTTTTTGTTCGGCGGTGTGATGATAAAGCATTGTTTTTTTGCTTTATTTTTATTTTTTATTTTTTAAGGGGTTCGCTAAAGGGTTAACTAATGGGTCAGTTTTATAGGGGGGGTCGTTACGGACGCGGCGATACCAAATATGTGTACTTTTATTTTTTTGTTTTTTTTTATTTAGATGAAGAAATGAATTTATTGGGGAATATATAAATATTTTTTTATGATTTTTTTTAACACTTGTTATTTTTATTTTTTTACTTTTTTACTTTGTCCCAGGGTGGGACATCACAGTATAATACCAGATCGCTGGTCTGACAGTGTGCACAGCACTCTGTCACACCAGCGATCGCTCTGGCATCGCTGCAGGCTTCTCCGTGCCTGCTCTCAGCAGCACTGAGGAAGCCGCCTCCCTGCAGGACCCGGAAGGACCCCAGCGCCATATTGGATCCCTCCCTGCGCGATGCTCCCCTGTGCCCCCAGTACACTGCGATCATATTTGATCGCAGTGTGCCAGGGGTTAATGTTCCGGGAGTGGTCTGTGACTGCTCCTGGCACATAGTGCCAGGTGTCAGCTGTGATAATCAGCTGACACTCGGCTGCGATCGGCTGCGCTCCCCCAGGGAGCGCGTCTGATCGCATGGGACATACTATCCCGTCCCTGGTCATACGGGCCCAGGTACCATGGACGGGATAGTACGTCCGATGGCAGTAAGGGGTTAAAGTAGATAGCTAGAAAAAGGTTCACCACATGAACCGAAACGTCGCACTTATGGGCTAAATAAACAGCTCTTATTTCCCTCAGAAAAACCAGTGTGCTGTTTCTGTTTTTTGGATTCTTAGATAGATAAATAAAAAGCCGGCAATTCAACAGCCGTGTACAGTAAAATCACAGCAGGACCCTACAGGATAAAATATATGGATTACATACAGTATATACACACAGAATAGACATATGTATCGATGTCAGTGACATATACAAATAGTACAGTGCTGGCTTTTTCTATCTATCTATCTATCTATTATCTATCTATCTATCTATCTATCTATCTATCTATCTATCTATCTATCTACCTATCTATGTGTTCTGAAGAATATTTCCTTTGAAAATTATCTGTAAATGACAGAGAATTGCTTTATGTAAAAGTTTATGTTAAAATCACATTGCAATCGGATAGCAATCGCACTGCATTAGGATTAGGTGTTAAAAATTGGATTGTGCTTGTAAGAAAAACGCATGACACTAACATTTCACTCGTCCAACTTTGCAGGAACAAAATCAGACTGATTTCAAAATCGCTAGTGTGACTCCAGCTTTAGGCTATGTGTGCACATTGAGTAATTGCTTGCAGAAATTTCTGCAAGGTTTCTGAGTCGCACGAAGTACCAGGGCTATGGGGTACTCGGCACGAGCCCATGAAAGTCTATGGGGTTTGTCACTGGCAGCAGGACTCAGTCCGTGGCCCTGGGCGCTCATACAATGGGGGATATTTACAGGGGAATTGTAGTAATAGATAGTTCGTGACGCCACCTGTGGTTTCTGATCAATTTGACCAGCGCTGCTATATGGATCTTCACAGGGGATGTTATGAGGCAGCTGGATGGTAAGTCTCCCACAGGCGAGACTGGTCCCTGGAAGTCTATGGTGGTGCAGGGTGTAGTAAATGAAACAGTCTCACACAAGGCAATCTCTTTCCATACCTTTACTTGTAGATGTTTCAGGCAGGTCCCTGGGAGCTGGTCGGGGTGGAGAATGCACATTCAGGATAACCGCTGAGCAGGTTAGAGGCCTCCTTTAACTTTGGATGTATGTGAGTACAAACTTGCATGAAGTCAAGTTAACTCTGTTAATCTCCAGCTTGTTCAATAGCTGCAACGCCCGGCCGACATTGTGGTAGAGCCTTTTCTGTCTCTGATGCTCAGATGTTGGCAAGAACGAAGTCCTTCTATGCTTGGCCTAGCTAAAAGTCCTTGTTCCCCTGACTCAGTTTACGTATCAGCGCTTAGGGCTACCTACTGTGACTTGAAGTTCAGAAGGATTCCGGTGTTTCTTATTACTAGGCGTAAAGCACTAGCAACGCTTCGGACCCCGGTGTCCGGTGAATTAGTGCGGGTAATCCGGTACCTGATGCACTAGTCTCTATCTTTCTCCACTGTGCCTCTCGTCCTGCTCTTGCTCTTAACATAAGCACTAGTAGCGATGTTGTGAATGCCAGCTTTTCTCCAGAGCTTGCTGAACAGTTCCTAGTACACTCACTGTTGTAGCTCCTGTGATTCCCTTCTTTATTTCCTTTCTCAGACCCTGTCCAGAGCAGCGCACAGGTACTCTGTCAACTGTGTACACGCTGTAGCTCCGAGAGTCACCTTCCCCACTTTCTAGAGAACACAGACAGCTTCTTCTGAGGTAACTGTTTCACTTGCTTCAGTTGCAGCTCTGACTAGGCTAGAGTGCCTCTCTTGTCCACTCTTACTAGCCTCCACTTCTGTATGAGGTGAGCTACAGGAGCTCCTTCAGATCCCAGTCTTATCTCCTCTCCCTCCAAGACTTGAATTGAATGGCTGACTTGCACTGTCCTAAGACAGGAAGCTGACTGAACACTGAACCCTGACTGCTACGTGTCACTACCTTTTATACCCCTAGTGGGTGTGTTGGTAAATGTGAGTGACGTGAATGAATATCAAGCTTCACGGTTACTTTCCTGTGCATTTTCCTGGAACATGTGTGCCTGGAGTAGCTGGGCCACACATCCCCCCTTGGTTAAACACAGCACTCCCGGGCTGTAAAAGAGAAAAGAAAACATTTTGTTTTGCATATAACATCAAACAGTTTTAACTCATCCCATCCGGGAGGTAAGAATTCTTGAACGTTACACTGTATACATAGAAAAATATAAAAGTATCAAAAACACTTTCATAAATACAAGACAGATTCTTGTGGAGGACCCGCACCAAAAACCTCCCACGTGGGTCCTGGGTGGGCTGCAGGACTTCATTGCTGCAGACCTCACTCTAGGCCACACCATACGGGTTTTTCTTCAGAGGTAGTTAGGTTTTATGTAAAACCAAAATGTAGCACCGAAGTGCAAACTATCTACATTGAAAGTTTTTGGGCTGGCACAGTCCACAGCCACGCAGTCCTTGGCTTGATAAAACACATATCAAGAAATCATTAATTCTTCACTTTCACTTTACCCAACTGGGGTATTCTATTTAAATATGTAAACATCATGACATTTATTATTAAACATTAATAAAGTGCAAATCTTGTAGAACTTCTTCATCAACTTCTTTTTCAAAAACTTTTTACACTTTCTGTTGCAGTAAACCCTGTCTGGGTCCTACTGATTTTCATCTTTGCTTGGGGTGACGTTTACTTTTTCCATCCTGGGGACAGAATTACACGATGCCCTTGGGTACCCATTACCAGGATATCATGTCCTGCGATGTAGGTTTGGGTAGCTACAGTCTTCATTCTTACTATGGTCCCACCGGGTGCTTCTGTCATGTAGGACGCAAGTGGCGTTGTTGAAGGTGTCGCAGTAACTTGCGATTCAGAACAGGTCGCAGATTGCGATGCAGAACGTGACGTAAGTTGCGGTGCGGTATGAGACGTAGATAGAGAGGCGTATGCAGGGGGCGATGCTGGTGCACGGTCTGGTGCTGTGGGGGCCCGGGACTGGTACGCTGCGGCATAGTGTACGTTACCGGCGTCGGGGACGGGGTCACTGACGATAGAGACATTTAGGGCATACCATCCCTTTAAACCCCAGTGTAAGGTTCTGTATATCTGTTTCTGAAACTCAGTTTGTTCGTCGGCCATTTTGCTTTCTGTTTTGCTGCAGCTATCTTGCCCTCAGTTAAAATGGAGTTTTCCAGCTTGCATGTTCCCGCCCTGATTCTCTCCGTTTGCTTCTTAAACAGCCACACCTGAGCAATCAGTGCTTCAGAATCTGGCCTGCAGTGAACCTGTGTTCTGACTCCTGAAGCCTTGGACTTTGTACTCCAGCCATTTCTACTGAGAAACTCTGGAGCTCTTGTGGACTCTGAACTCTGCTCTTGAAAGCCTCACGGTTGCATGGACTTGCGGTAACATAGAAGAAGATCTGAATCTGTTGTGGAGAGTTATTGATGAACTTAGATTACTTTGGCCTGCTGTGTCTCCTGCTTCTGTGTCTGCAACCTGTGTGTTTATTTTTGCCAATTTGTATGAAGCAATACAAGACTTTCTTTTTCAACCTGTGTCTCAAGTATTTTCATCGCACCCAAGCACAAGACGCTATATGAACTGTATCACATACATTACAAGATTCTGAAGCCAAACGTTAGTGTCTGCTGGGTCTGGAAAGGCTTGTCTGCTGTACTGTGGATATCGGATGTCCGGTTGTACTTTCTGTGATAACAGTGGTTGTGACTTCTCACAACCATTCCAGGTGAGCAATTCCCTTAAGTTTTTTTTTTCTGCAGAGTTATCACAGGTAAACACTATTGTTTTTTTTTTCTCTTCTCTTTTGTCTGCTGAAACTCTGGATATCAGATGTCTGGTTGAAAGCTTTCTGTGATGATAGTGGTTGTGACTTCTCACAACCATTCCAGGTGAGCAGTTCCCTTAAAGTTTTTTCTTTCTTCAGTGTTGCCACAGGTGAACACTATTGTTTTTTTTTTCTCTCTCCTCTTCTTCCAGTATCCTGTCTTAAAAGATCTGGAAAATGGAGGCCCGCATAAAGGAACTTTGTGGAGTGACTGATAATATCCTTGCGGATTTGCAGAATATAAAGACCCGTCTTACAAATCTTCAGGACCTAAATAATCACAATTTGCAAGTGGTTGGACAGACTACTCAGGATTTGCGAGCCAGGATTGAGGTTCTGGAGGGCAAGTCCAGGCTCCTGCCATGGCCCCGAGTTCTGGGATTCCCAAGTTGCCCCCTTTTCGTTTTGGTGGTGAACGTGAAAAATTCAGGGGATTTGTTAATCAATGTAATCTTTTTTTTTCTGCACATGCTTCACAATTTCCTACTGAACGATCTAAGGTGCTTACTATAATTATGTTGCTTACCAACAAGGCTTTGATATGGGCAAACCCTCTGATTGAGACTGAGGATGATTGTTTGAATCACCTTGATGACTTTATTTCAGCCATGGGGCAGGTGTTTGATGACCCCAATCGAGGTGCAACAGCTGAAGCAGCCATGTTAGCTTTGCGCCAAGGTAAGCACTCAGTAGCTGAATATGCCTTGGATTTCAGGAGATGGGCCCTTGATACCACCTGGGACAATTCCGCCAAAAAATCTATTTTTCGAAAGGGGTTATCCCCACTAATTAAGGATGAACTTGCTCGTGCCGACCCTCCCACTGCGTTAGGTGACTTTATTAACTACTGCATCCGTATTGATACTCGTTTAACTGAACGCAGGCAAGAGAGATGGTTCGAAAGCAATCGTACTAACCTTTTCCTACCTTCCTCTCCAGCTAAGGAACCTTTGAATAGGATTACACGGGAACCTGAACCTGAACCCATGCAGGTAGACTCTTTGCTACGACGGGTTAGTGATGCACGCAAGGAACATCGTTTTAAGGAGAATCTATGTTTTTACTGTGGTAAGTCAGGGCACTTTATTATTAACTGTCCCAGCCGTTCTCGCAAGACTACTGCAGCACTCATTCATTGTGAGTGTTGCGAGAGGGGATCTGTCAGGTCCGAGCCTCAGGCTCCAGAGATAGCTGCCGCAGCAGATCTTGATTTCTCGGACTTAAACTCCGTTACCTCTGAGGACGTTGACTGTGTAAATGCTGCCATCTTTCAAGTTTCCTCAGCGGTGTCCCAGCTGAGTTGTAAGAAAAACAATTCTCACTGTTTTCTTTCCATCAAACTCTGGGTTGACTCAGCCTGGGTGTCTAGCTCTGCCATGATCGACTCAGGTGCAAGTGGAAATTTTATGGATGTCTCCTTTGCTCTAAAACAGGGAATACGTTCAGTGAAGAAGGCTGCTCCCGTACAGATGGAAACTGTGGATGGCTCCCTGCTGACCTCTGGACCAGTGGATCAGGAAACAGAGCCTTTAAAGGTTCTTATGGGTAAAGATCATCAAGAGAAACTGTCCTTTATGCTTATCTCTTCTCCTCACTTTCCCATTATTCTAGGGCTACCATGGCTGCAGGCTCAGAATCCTACCATTAACTGGGAGACCAAGGAATTACACTTCCCAGAGAAACAGATGAGTCAAAAAATTTCAGCTTGCTCTGTTCCTAAAGGAACCATGTCAGTCCCTGAATTACCAGCTGTATACCAGGACTATGTGGATTTATGTGACAAGAAGAACGCTGACCAGCTTCCTCCTCACCGTCCATATGATTGTCCAATTGAATTATTGCCTGGAGCAGAGATACCTTTTGGTAAGATCTACCCCCTGGCGGGGCCCGAGCTGAAGGCTTTAAAAGAGTACATAGACGAAAATCTAGCCAAGGGCTTCATACGCCCCTCTTCATCTCCTGCAGGGGCACCCATATTCTTTGTAAAGAAGAAAGATGGATCCCTGAGACCATGCGTAGACTATAGGGAACTTAATAAGGTTACTATTAGAAACCGTTATCCATTGCCTTTAATCCCTGAGTTATTGGAGAGAGTGCGACATGCTAAAATTTTTTCTAAACTAGATCTTCGTGGGGCCTATAACTTAGTCCGTATTAGACCTGGGGATGAATGGAAG
>JARQOD010000001.1:46574251-46621428 GCA_033576555.1 Oophaga sylvatica | reverse complement strand
TAATGAAGGGGTTTTTGTTCGGTTTTTTTAAACCCCTTTTTAGTTTTTTTCTGTACTGCCTCCATTAATATGATTATTTTCGCACTGAACTATGCATTGGCCCTTTTTGCTTCTGTAATGACATTATTTAGCAGTTTTTAATGTGGTCTTTTGCAGTGAAACCTCCCTTTTTCCCGGGCGGTTTTGGCCCCTGGGTTGACTGGCCACACAAGGAGAAAGCAAATGTACTTTCCACCAAAAGGTAATTTGATGATTTTTTCCCTTGAACATGATAATTGACAAAAAAAAAAACCTACTAGAACAAAATGGCTACCACGGACAGCTTGCCCAAGCCGCGCCGTTTTTCTCAAGGTTGTAAATTAGGTCGCGTTCCCACGTCTGCTTTTCCCCCACTCCTGGTTTTTGGTTTTACAAATGCGAAGTAAATTACTGACCAAATACAGAAGTGGTGACGTGTTTTCTATTTATCTTTTCCCTGATTGTTCCTCTCCTATTTGACTTACAAATATGATGTAAAATAGCGAATGTTGAACTGACCTTACACAGGGCTCCAATCGGCTGCTGGCTGGGGGCAGGCTGGACGAGTAAATGGTCTTCTGGCCTGGTCAAACCAAGGCTATGTGGTTCTTAAGGCAGGAGCCTGTATTCAAAAGGAGGTGAGGTAAATCAAAATACCACTGGGAATTCAAGAGCAAGCACACAAGTTCCCAAAGGGCTAGTCAAATTTAATGCGTGCACCGCAGGATTACAGCCCCAGGCAACACAGAGAGAAAAATTTAGGACAAAGTTAACTCCTGAATCCCAGCCGGACAGGCTAAAGCCCAGGGACACAGAACAGGTTCACCGCTACAAAAAACAACCCCCCCACGTTGGTGAAATTCCACTTTCAGCGCAATGGAAGGAAGAGAGCCACAGTATTCATTATGATGGGTAGGCGGACCCCAGATCGGATACACCTCAATCAAAGCGTGTTGAATGGTGGCCCCTCCAGGGGCTCCCCTACTCACTCCCTTAGTTAAAATTTGAGGTCTCAGGGTGGTCGCTGCTGAAGCAGCTCCCCCAGAAGATTTATTATTTTTATCGGACAAGAGCTTGGCGGGTCTAAAGGTCTCGGGTCTCGCGCTGTGGACCCCACCCTCCCCTGGCGGATCGATTTTCATAAATGTCCCTGCAGAATCTTCGCCCTGGGGGACGGGTTAGCTTCCCTTTGGGGGGGACGCAAACCGCAAATTGGGGTCACGCTTCCCTGCCCGGGGGGGACATTGCACAAGCGCCACAAATCCTGAGGGGTCCCTGTGGCGCTCAGGTGGGAGACTCCACAATAATTAAAAGTGATGATCTTTAGCGATGCTGTGACAGCGCTTTACATTGGTTAATGTACATTACGCTGCTTTGGCAGCGCCGTACATGTGGTGTGGTGGTTTCTGTGAACCTTTGTCCCAGGCAATCCTGCAGGACGGGGGGGAGTAGATGGGATTTTTGGCGCTCATAATTTTGAGCCGGGGGGGGGGTGGCTTCACGCTTCCCGGTCTTTCATGCAGGAAGCGCGCGATTGCGCTTCTCTTCCGCCCCTCAGCCGGCGGCCTTTTAAAAGGCTCCCGGGTCCCAGACTCCGCCCTCCCGTCTCAGGCACCAAACCCACTGGGTGGGTGGATTTTTTTCCTCACCACAAGCGCTAATAAATAGCCATTCTGCAGCTCGGTCTCACATAAGACCTTGTTTCTTCTTACGCCTGCGCATTAACCCTCTGAGGGTTTACTTGGATACAGCTGGGTAGCTCTATATTTAAGACTAACCCTTAGCGGTGTTTTGCTTCCTGAAAAAAAAAAAAAAAAAAAAAAACGCGTTTTTTTTCAAGTTTTCTGACATTTGAGCCTGCCATTTCTGGGAGGATGTCGGAACAGGGGTTCGAAGGGCGGCCATATTCCAGTTCGCTTCGGCAATTTGGTACGCGTCCTCCGCAGGTCAGCGCTGCGGTTATTCACAGTGATGCAAAATTGGTGCTATCGCCGTTCTATTAAAGCTTGGTCTACCTTTTAAGCAATTGTTCAGTAGATCCTCTCAGGACAGAAAGCGCACAACCGTTACCATCCTTCACCCGTAGCGAATCGATGTCTTGTTTTTGATTGTGGGAGGGTTCTCCTTTAAGCTCAGATGGGGAAATGCCGATTCGGATAAGGAGGAAAGGCGGGGGCCTCTCGTCCCTTGTAACGTCAAGGATTATTGAAGCCATGAGGAGGTTTTACATTACCCGGGGTGGTACTAGTTACCTGGTAAATCACCGAAGTACAGGAAAAACGTACTCACGATCAAGCCTTGCCAATCTAGATGATCTTAACAGTGCAGTAGAAAAAGGAACGTCTGTGTCCGGATAAACGTTTTCCGAACACGTTTTCTTTGACGCACTTTATCCTGTTCCACAGAGTCAGGAATAATTGGATTCCCTCTCCTGAAGTGGATTTTTTTCCCTTTTCCCGCTTATAAATCCTCACGCTTCCTGTTAAAAGGAAGGCGATTTGCAGGATCCATGGACAGAAAACGGAAAGGCGGGAAATCAAATTATGAGGCCGGGGTCTGGTTCAGACGATACAGGACCATGGTCTTCTAAACTTTTTAAAGTGGTTGGAACCTTTTACACAAGCGTGAAAAATGGGATCTCCGTCATCTGGTGGAGGAGATTTTCGAATGGTTGGAAACCCGCAGTCCGATATTCAAGATGCAGGTCTGGCACTGCGTCGCTTCTGTCCAGGGGCAGGCTTCGGCGATCCGGTCAGAAGAGGCTGTGGCTCAGACATGGGCCGGGATGCGTCCCCAAACAAGGTTTGCTGGCCTTACTTATAAGGTGGTCTCTTTTTGGGGTTGACCTCACAGAACTGATTACCAGGGAAAAGCAAAAGAACGAGTTACCACAACGCAAGCTATGGCTTTCTTTTCCCCCCCCGGCGGACATATTGGGTCGGCGGTCCTTTCGGGGCCGAGGTGATTCGTCAGTCCTTCTTGGGGACGGGGTCGTTCCTCTTTCTCACAAAAAAGTCCTCCCCGAAATCTCGCATTCCTGGAAGCAGAATTTCCCAAGACAACGGGAAACCGACCAAGAAACCCGCCAAAAGGACTGCGCCAGGGTCCACTCGAGGCTCCGAGGGGGGGGTCGCCTGTCCGTTCAAGGAACTTGGATTTTTCTCGCGTTCCAGATTCATGGGTAACGCGGTCGTGTCAGCGGTTTATTTCATAGAATTCTCTTCTGCCCCCAGACACATTTTGCCAGTTCGCATTCCACCAGAACCCGAGCTTTTGGTCGCCTGGAGGAGGGTCAAAATTCCTTCTTAAAGGGGTGGTAATACCGGTTCCGCCAGAAGCGGGAAAAGGTTTTTTTTTCCCCAATCGTTGTGGTTCCCAAAAAGGAGGAAAAATTTTTGCCGATTTGGATTCAAAAGATTGAATCGGCATGTCCACACCCGAATTGCATGGAGTCACTTCGTCTCGTTGTGGCAGCCCTGTCGGGAAACGTTTTTTGGTATCAATCGAATCCCGACGCTTATTTACTTTCCCCTTGGAAGGGCCATCAACGTTTTTTTCGTTTTGCCAAAGGTCGGGTCTTCCATTTCGTGGCTCGATTCGTTTAGTCGGGCCCCAGATATTTACAAAGATTCTGGCCCTCTCATGGCAATTCTTCAAACAAGGAATTACGATTCTTCCTTACCTGGAATCTTTTGCGTGGCATCCCGGGGAGGAAGCAGTGACAGCTCGCAATCTGCCTTCAGTTACTGAAGGACTTGGTTGGCTTCAATTGGGGAAGTCGTTTCGGAACCGTCGCAAGCATCCTCTTTTTGGGAATGCATTCGACACGGTACGGGAAATGGTTTCACCTCCAAAAACAGTCATTCTCCTTCGAATTAAAAAAGAATTTTTTCGATAACAATGTCCCCTCGCGTATGGTCTTCTGGGGTTTAAGGTGGCGTCCAGGAGGCATTCCGTTTGCCCATTTCTTCCAGGCTCTCCAAAGGTTCATTCGGGGGTCATTGGAACAGCCAACGCGGATTGCGTGTACCATCTCTCCGGGTGGGAGTTCCTAGGGTTGGTGGTTACGCCAGGACCTTATCCCTGGGGAAATCTTTCCCTCCCCCGAAATGGTCGGTCATAACCACAGGGCCAGTGACGGGTGGGGGGGTGTTTGGAACGATTCCTGATTCAGGGGTTAGGTCATCAAAGAGATGTTTTAACGATCAAATATCCTGGAATTGAGGGGATTTTTCTTTGCCTCCAACATGGCGGTCCCTTTGGGGTTCTGGGCCGGTCCCGAGGCAGACAACAACGCCACAGCGGTTGCTAAATCAAACCAAGGGGAACAAAGTCCGGCCCAAGGGGAGGTGTCCTCGATCCTGTTGGGCCGAGGCCGGGTTCCGCCATTTTGCAATCCACATCCCGGGGTTCGAATGTTACGGGCGGTTTTTTTCATCGCGAGAAGAGGATCCGGGAGAAGGATCTTCATCCGGAATTTTTTGCAATGCTTGCCCCTTGGGGGAACTCCCCAATGGATTTATGGCATCCAGGTTAAAATCCCAAAAAACTACCAGTGTTCATGGTCATTCAAGGACCGGAAGGCTGGGAGGGATGCTCTGGGGCTCGTGGGACAATTCGGCTGATTTATGGTTTCCACGATATCTTGCTTCCTCTGGTACTGCGTGGTCAACTGGAAGGAACCCGGCTATGTTAATGCACCAATGGCCAAGGAGGCGGGTTTTCAAGCTAAGTCCTGTTGGCGGCACCTCCATTTCCACTTCCCTTCGACCGGACCGTTATCGGGGCCCGTTTGTCTCCGGGATTGAAGTCTCTGCGTTTGACGGGTGCTCTTGAACCGAATTTGACTCGTAGAGGTTTTTCACCAGGTCATTGCTACTCTTCAGCTGCCAGATGTCCGGCTACTACTAGGATTTTCCACAAAAATTGGGAAACCTTCTTTTCGTGGTGTTCGGGGTCTTCACGGAACCCGAGAAATTTTCCATTCCCATTTTGCTGGCTTTTCGGGAGCATGGGTTAGACAAGGGTTTGGCAGTTGCACCCTGAGGGTAGGTTTCTGCCTGTCTTTATTATTCCGGAGAGCAATTCCTCGGAGGGACGTGCTTTCCTTTTTCCGCGGTATAGCCGTAATTTCCGCCGCGGAAGGCAAACTGTGTCCTTTGGCGGCTTAACTTGTTTTGGGGGGCTCTTACATAAATTTTGGCCTATGGACTCTGCAGTTTTCTTTAACTTTTGGAAGGGGCCTTCCTAGTGCGGTCACCTCTTTGGGAGAGTTTCTGAGTTCATCTTTCTTGCTCCCTCCTTTTGAGTTTTTTTTCCGGAAGTTATGCTTCCATCGGGTATTTTTTGCCTAAAGTGGTGTCACATTTCTATCACCAGGGGTATTGTGTTGCCTTCATTCTGCCCATGAAGACTGTGAAAGGCGACTTTGCACACATGGATTTAGTGCGGGCCTTGAAGTTTTATCTATCTATTACTCAAGGTTTTCTAAACGGGACCCCGTTTGTGGTTCAGCAGGTCGTCGCGTGGTCAAGAGCTTCCAAGGATTTAACCGTTGGATCCGGTCGTATTTTGGAAGCTTCCGTCTTCGGGTGAATCTTGCCCGTTAAGATTCGACCCAATTTACGGGGCTTGGCCTCATCGTGGGCTTTCTCAAGGTGCCTCGCAGTGCAGCTTCCCGCAACTTGGCGCTCTTCCACACGTTTACAAAGTTTTTAAAGGGACTTCAGTGCTTCCGTGATGCAGCCCTCGGACGGGGTCCTGCAGGCAGCTGATTTTAAATTTCTGGAGAACTTGTGTTTACGTGGTTGCGCTTTGTTGTTAAGGTTTTTTTTCTGCCTTTTGTTGTTTTTTTTTTCCCCCCCTTATTTTTTTAACTCTTTGGGACGTCCATCATAATGAATCGTGGCCTCTTCCTTCCATCTCAGCGAAAGAAAGGATTTTGGTAAGACCTTACCGTAAAATCCTTTTACGAAGGAAGAAAAAGAGACACAGCACCCTCCCAACAGAAGTGTGTTGGTTTTCAGATGCACGCGCCCTTTCGATAGCGATTATCTGGGCTGAGGCAGCGCCAAGCCTGTTTCCAGCATTGCCGCTCATACAGTAGCGGTTCATGGTATACCTGAAACCTGGTGGTTTGCCTTCTTTGATGCATAACCTGTATTCTTGTGTTGTTTCTCGAAGTTCCTTCAAAGGGGGGTTTTTTGCTCCGCTGGTGATCTTGGTTCTTCCCTAACTTTGGTACATAAGGACTGAGTGGAGGACCCGGCTGGAGGGGCCACCATCAACCGCTTTTTGATCGAGGGTCCATCCTATCTGGGGCTCCGCCAACCCATGTAATGAATCTGTGTCTCTCTTCTTCCTTCGCTGAAAAAGGATTTTACAGGTAAGGTCTTAACAAAGCCTTCTGTTGCAACGTTTCAATCCAATGATCTTTATCAAGCAGATTAGATGTGAATATTTGTTTTTTTTGTCTCACTCTTGTTGTAGCCAACAGAAGCATAGGCGGGAAGGCAGGCACTTAGGCTGGTTTCACACTAGCATTCGGGAGTGCTGCGTACTTCCTCCGTTAAGCCCCGCCCACTGTCGTACCTCTTCCGTTCAGCTCCGCCTACGTCTGCATGCGTCCTGCGCACCCTATCTTTAACATTGGGTACGCAGGCCATGCGGATGCGTCGTTTTGACGCTGTGCCGACCGCAACAAAATGCAACTGCCCAACGCAAATGTGAAACCAGCCTAATACAGATGTCACAGTGAGCATGCAGTTTTCTGCTAAATCCAACACGAGTCTGTATGCCACTTCTCATCGGTTTCCTGCAAAGTTGATTTCAGTTATTACAAGTGGTTTTATGAACTAAGGTTTTCAGTAATTAGACCAGCACTGATCAGCAAGATGGCAGGGGGTTTGCTTAGGAAACAGAATTTCGACCTGTTGCTTATAGTTATGCAATTGAGCAGGGGCTGTTGTATTGACCAAAAACGCCTTTAGCTCCCGCCTACAAATACCGCTGAAGAGTTGGGCACAATATTCTATTTATGACCCTATCTACATGACTGACCAAGAGTTATCGCATTTATACCAAAATGAATACCAGACTCAATGCTCTGGTGTTCCTTGGATAATCGGGCCAGAAGACAACCCAAAATAACCATATTGAACCTGTTTTTAACCAGCACCCAAAAGACAAGTGTTCTGTTTGGAGCACTTGCTAAACCACCTTACTGTCAGCACCATACAGATATTTTTTTATTTAATGACTATCTGAGGATAAGATAATGTCTAATCATTAAGGAGCCAAATTCTGTTACACCCAGCAGACAACTAAATGAAGGGAGCACTGTATCTCTCCACCAGATTTAGTTGTGACTGTGTCTGGTGCTTTAGCTCACAACCTATTCAAAACAATGAGGCTTGAGCTACAGTACCAGCCACAATACCTACCAAATTAATGGGGCTGTGACTGGTAAACAAAGAAGGGGAGCACCATGGCTCCTGCATTCAGCTGATCATCAGGGGTGACTGAAATCAGATCTCGGACAATAGGATAATAACAGGCCTTGCTTATTAGGACCTTATTTTTGCTACAAAGTGCTTTCCATGAAAAAAAACAAAACACTCGGACCGATGTTATTCAATAATTTATTTCACTAACCGGATCTGCGTGTGAAAAAATCTGAGCATGCACTAGTTTCTTCCATAAATCAGATGAGACTCACCCATTAAAGCCTGTGGATGTGAAAAAAAAAAAAATCTGATACCCCATGGAGCCACAGTATAGCATCCGTCTTTTTCGGATACATTACAGTTCTGTAACTCGGGAAAGTAAACGGTCTTGTAAATGATTAATAACTGGAGTAAATCTCTGCACTAATGTTAGTCCACAGCTAGAGCAGGCATTCCTTACATAAGAATGGCGTGCTTGAAAAATACGTTCAAGTCCTCGCGGCTGCATGTCTCTTGGCAGGTCGGCAGCCGCAACACATGCAGGGATTTTTAAACCAAACTGGCAATCCTCGCATGTGTTGTGGGTGTCATACAGCTGCGAGACATGCAGCCGCGGGGACTCGAATATACTATTCGAGCACGCCGAAGACCCTCGATTGGCACAGGAGCATGCTCAGATAACACCTTATCCCAGCACGCTCACTCATTACTAATCTCCAATAATAAAAAATAATTTGTTCAATCAAAAAGACAAAGATGTTTAACACTTATAAAACTGTCTATTATCATATTAAAAAAAACAATGCCCACGATAAGGCAGCATAGGGGGCTACCGCTCTCTAGGACCCGTGACATGCTCACATAGCTTTTGTATCTGTTTCATATGTGATGGTTAGTGTTCTTTTATCTGAATTTCTTTATTATTTATTATGTTATCTTTGATCTTTGATTTATATACGTTTTTCTTGCGTTGTGGCACAATCCTTAGCATTGGCTGGGATTTATACTGTCCTTGAAACTATGATATTGACTTGCATCATGATGTGACTATTTCAGCCTGTGCCAATTCAACAGGGACGTTTGTTATCTGTCTTATATTATTGGGATATTTTAGCAGGGCTGTGGAGTCAGTAAGCCAAACCTTCGACTCCGACTCCTCAATTTCCATAACTCCGACTCCCTCATACCAGGGCTGTGGAGTCGGTGAGCCAAACCTCCGACTCCTCAGTTTCCATGACACCAACTCCGACTACCTCATACTAGGGCTGTGCAATCAGTAAGCCAAACCTCCGACTCCTCAATTTCTATGATACTGACTCCAACTCCGACTCCCTCATACCAGGGCTGTGGAGTCGGTGAGCCAAACCTCCGACTCCTCAGTTTCCATGACACCAACTCCGACTACCTCATACTAGGGCTGTGCAATCAGTAAGCCAAACTTTCGACTCCTCAATTTCCATGGCACTGACTCCAACTCAGACTCCCTCATACCAGAGCTGTGCAGTCGGTAAGCCAAACCTCCGACTCCTCAGTTTCCATGACACCAACTCCGACTACCTCATACTAGGGCTGTGCAATCAGTAAGCCAAACCTCCGACTCCTCAATTTCTATGACACCAACTCCGACTCCCTCATACCAGGGCTGTGCAGTCTGTAAGCCAAACCTCCGACTCCTCAGTTTCCATGACACCAACTCCGACTACCTCATACTAGGGCTGTGCAATCAGTAAGCCAAACCTCCGACTCCTCAATTTCCATGACACTGACTCCAACTCCGACTCCCTCATACCAGGGCTGTGCAGTCGGTAAGCCAAACCTCCGACTCCTCAATTTCCATGACACCAACTCCGACTCTCTCATACCAGGGCTGTGCAGTCAGTAAGCCAAACCTCCGACTCCTCAATTTCTATGACACCGACTCCAACTCCGACTCCCTCATACCAGGGCTGTGGAGTCGGTAAGCCAAACCTCCGACTCCAACTCCTCAATTTCCGTTACTCCACCAAAATGGGCTCCGACTCCACGACTTGGACTCCACAGCCCTGTATTTTAGTGGAAAAACCGGCAGGTGATTTGCCTTTATTTTGGCCTCACCCTGCATTGTCATTTTTTGGGATATGTCAGTTGGTATGTTTTTAAATATTTTTGCTTACTTTGTATGGTCCATTATCTGAGATCCTTACTTTAACCATCATACAAAAAAAAGGAAATGATGTATAGTATCATCGGCAGCATTAATGATGTCATTTATGGACACTCGTTCTGATATATTAGTGTGGGTCTTTAAAAAAAAAAAAAAAGGCAAATATTTAAGCAGGAGGAGCGCGGCGGTCAGAGCCGGCCATTGTCTCTTGTTTCACCCTGGAAGGCAAACTTGTGTTTTGCATCCAGGAAAAGCCGACTGGTGCAATTCTGACACTATTTGACTAATCCCTGACAACCTGGAGGTGACTGACTTACGGGTTATTTTAAACATTTCAGTTTATTTATAACAGATCCATGTGGCCTTTTCAGGCTGGGGGACAGCTGCCGGATCTGCAGCGCGGAGACTTGTAAAAGCATCAGGATTTCATTCTCACGCCATGGCCTGAATTTACAATACAAAGACCGTCCCTTCTATGTCAGATAGAGGCATTGTAATTAGCTTTTTCTGCTACTATGTCCTGGATGTGGTAATTATGGGCACTTTTTTTGTCTGTTTTAATTGCAATTAAAATATACACCATTCACTACAACATGAAAAAAAAACCACCGCGGGGCGATTGACTAACGGGAGATATCTTATGACATTGGCAGCTGTCGAGGCGCTCTGGTTTGCAAGTTGATGTTTTTATAGCAGGATAAAATGGCCAAGGGTTGGGATCTTGAGACCCCCAAATGAGTCACTGAACCCACTGATTTTGGCTGGACAGGATGACTATCTGATGTGTGTGGGATCCACCAACTATCTCCTAAGGGTGCTTTCACATTGCATTTAGGCACCCGTTCAGTGGCCCGCTTTACGTCCAAACCACCCGCGAAACAGGATTCGGACGTATGCGGTGACCCGACCAGAGACAATAATGGTGATGGCAGAGTGAAAGTGCGCTTTCAGTCATTTTCGAGAGTGTACGCAGTCTACTACATCTGAGTGTCCGCATCCACTTTCGAAAATTAGGCACAACAGAGCGGACGTTGGCACCATTACAGTGCATACGTCTGAATCCCATTTTGCGGGATTTTGGACACAAGGCTGGGCCAAGGAACGGGTACCTGAACTCAATGTGAAAGCACTCTAACAGATGATGTCGGGTGGGGAGGGAAGGATTGGACTGTTGACTGTTTCCATGCCCTATCCTTTTGTTCTCAGGGAGGTAAGGTTCCTCAGGGAGCAGCATTCTCCTCTCTGCCCATTAAACACAACAAGCGCTCGGCCTAGCTAAGTGCTCCTGTGTATTGGGAGTCAGGAGAGATAGTTGTCCCCGGAACGAACGTTAGGCTGACAGTTATCTCATGTGTATGGCCAGATTGTGATGACTAGACTAGGTCAGAGTATCTCGAAAATGGCAGGTCTTGTGGGGTGTTTCCAGTATAAAGTAATCAGTAAACACCAAAAGTAGTCCAAGGAAGGAAACGAACAGTCATCATGTTGGTCCCGCTATTCAGGAATAGTTTTAGGATCATGGCAAAGAGTTTGAGGTGTTGACTTGGCCTCCAACTTCCCCAGATCTCAGTCTGATTACGTTCTGTGGAGGTTGCACCTCACTAATTTTGGGATTTAAAGGAATTGCTGCTTGGTAGCAGATGCCACAAGACACCATCAGAGGTCTTTTGAAGTCTCTGCCTCTGTGGGTCAGAGCTGTTTCGAGGGCATTAGTGGAAGCCTGAATTGGGGATCTGTTTTACTCTGAAATGCTGTGAGGAGCCGGGAAAGGAGACATAAGCTGTCTGGGCAGGTCCGCTCTCGCTTCCCCCCCGACCGGCTGTACTAGATTGACTAGTCTGTTTATATGTATATAGGGAGAAACCTGTCACTCTGGTCAGGCTGGGCAGGGAGAAGTCTTCAGGGACGCGCCCAGATGACTGCTCTACACCATTCCAGATGGTTTTTAAGCCATGGAGAAAGGATGTCCGCAGCCTGTCCCTGATCCAGGCTATCCATGGTTTAGGCAGGAAGAGTAGCCCAACAGGTTCCCTTTAATTGAGTGACTTTATAAAGACTGCGTACTATATACTGGTACATATGTATGTATTATAGAACACTCGTGTGTGTAAATGTTAGTCCTCTTTAGGTTAATTCCTGTTTTTATGTCTTTTTTGCTGCAGGTTATGCATTTCTTCTCTTCCAAGAAGAAAGCTCAGTCCAGGCGCTCATTGAAGCCTGCATTGAAGAAGACTCCAAACTTTACCTGTGCGTTTCTAGCCCCACCATCAAGGACAAGCCAGTAAGTGACCAGGCACCAGATCTAATGCAATGTCCACGAGATGGTAGACCTGAGACGCTTCATTATTATGTCACGCCTCCATTCTGTTCCTGTAGAAGCCACACATGCCTTAGCGAGCCCGATGGTGGCCGTATTTGCTAGTCTATACTGTGTCATTGCCCATGTGTATGAATGGCAGTGATACCGATGAATTTTATGTGTGCCCCCAAATTTATCTCCTGGGCTGTCATTAATACATGTAAGAATATATTCCATAACTAAGAAAGCCTGAGCAGAGGCGAAAACTTAAAAGGAAGTTATATTTAAAGGGAATGTGCCGCCAGGATTTTGCTACCTAATCTTAAAGCATCATAATGTAGAGACGCAGACCCTGATTCCAGACATGTATCACTTGCTGTTTTAACAGCAGGAGATTATCATTACAGGACCAGCAAACCTACTGCCAGTAGTCCAACTACGCCCCCACCACTGATTGTCAGCTTTCTGCCTATGCACAGTGTACACAGAAAGCTGCCAATCAGTGGTGTGGGTGGGGTTATACAGAGCTCAGCATTCAGAGCACTGCTAGATCTGCAGCAGATAAAACAGTGATTGTATAAAAAATAATATAGCCAGCAGTTCAGTAAGGGACACCGCTGAAGTCAGGGTCTCTGTCCCTACAGCAAAACCTGATGATAGATTCCCTTTAAACTTTAGAGGAGAAAAAGAATACGTATTTACCGTCCGAATCCATTGCTGCGGCCAGTCTCCACCAGAGCGGAAGTGATGATATCACGGCCACCGTTTTTTTGGCCGCAGGGTCAGGGGACTGGCGGTCGGGAAATAATTGCATCTTGTCCAGTGGTGAATTTTAGGGCTTCAGCAGGGAGTGGTTTGCAGGGGTTAAGTATTTTTTCTTTTTCTTTACCCTGTGAAATACAAAAATTTACATAAAAATCCCTTTAAATTAATGCCAGCTCTTTTTGAGATCGTTTGTCAGCGGTGTTTCCGGAGGCAATAGATTTGTCGTGTGACTACCTGTAGTGGATTTCTCTACTTTAAAGCATATTGATGGTGTATGATGCCATGACTCTTTTTTATTTTTTTTTTTTGTTCCAGCAACTCTTTATTCCTGAGAACACTCTTCAATGTGTGTAATCTAGTCTTTTTTTATCCAACTGGGTGTGACCTTCCCCGAGAATAAATAGAGTTGATAACCACACCCACTTGGGCAAAAAGACTAGATTTACATTAAAACCCCTTCCCATCCTCAAGATCCTATTCTAATATATAGTAGGTGTAATAATAATAATATTAGCATATACCTCCAATTAGAAATGTAGTATAGTTCTACTTATTAGCTGTCACTTACCCCATGGGCAGGGCATTCAGGCGACTTAGATATCCATGGTTACAACCACTCATATAGTAACAGGTAGTTGTTATGGTCGTAACCATGGATACCTAAGCTATTGCATTGCCCTGCACATGGGGTAAGTGACTTAGCCAATCAGAAGAACTACACTACATTTCTAATTGGAAATATTTATTGTTATTATTATTATTATTATTATTACATCTACTACAATTTGGGATAGGATCTTGGAGATAAGAAAAACCCTTTAAGGAATCTCAGGAATACAGAGGCCCAGGAATAAAGGAAATAATGAGCAGATACCGGAGAACAAGCATTTATACCAAGTAAAAAAAATATATATATATATCTTTAATGTTTAATCCAAGTGACGGGTCCTCTTTAAGGCACTGTATATATTATGGCAATGTATAAATTGTGCATATATATTAAGGAAGCACATAGATTTTTTATTTTTTTTTTTACTATCTTTAGGTTGTACATAAGACATGACACAGATATTGGAAGATATTTCATAGATACAGAAAATGCTTATAGAAAAAGGTCACAAGATTATTTCATTGGACTAATTTTTTTTTCCCGTTGAATAGGTTCAGATTCGTCCCTGGAACTTGAGTGATAGCGACTTTGTGATGGACGGGTCACAGCCACTTGATCCCCGGAAAACAATATTTGTAGGAGGAGTCCCGAGACCTTTGAGAGCAGGTAAAGGGTTAGGCTGGAGTCACACTTAACGTATAAAAATACGGTCCGCTTTCTACGGACGAGAATCACAGAAATGTTCCCTGAACAGTGATCCGTATGTCATCCGTTTGCAATGCGAGGATGTGATTTTCTCGCATCTAAGCATCCGTATGGCATCCGTACGGCGAGATTTTCTCACAGGCTTGCAAAATGGACATATAATGGATCCATGGCCTCAAATATTCGTGAAAAAAAAAAAATATATATATATATATATATATATATATATATATATATATATATATATATATATATATATATATATATCATAAAGAGGTAGATGGCAGAATAGCCGATAATTCAAATGTCAGCTTCTGTAAAATCATTGCAGAACCTGACAGGATGAGACATGGTTTACATACAGTAAACCACTGCATATCTGTTATTTTTTTATATGTCCCTCACTAATAATGTTAGTTGTGTCTGTGTGTAAAATTTTGGAGCTGTAGGTGTTAAAGGATTAATTCACGGAAAAAACTTGTGTGGGCTCCTGCACAATTTCTACCAAGAGGGCAAGCAAGTGACTGAGGGCAGAAATATAGCCTAGAGAGGACCATTGTTTTTGGCCCACCATGCTAAAAAAAAATCTGCCCCAGCCACCCCAGAAAAGGCGCATCTGTAAGATGCGCCAATTCTGACACTTACCCTATCTCTTCCCATTGCCCTGTAGCGGGGCATTGGGTAATAGGGTTAATGTCACCTTGCTATTGTAAGGTGACATTGAGCCTGGTTAATAATGAGAGCTCTCAATAAGACACCTATCTGACATGCTGCTGATTGTAAAATCCTGCACAGAGTTCACATGCTGCTGGTTGTAAAATCCGCACAGAGTTGACATGCTGCTGGTTGCAAAATCCGCACAGAGAGTTGACCTGCTGCTGATTGTAAAATCCGCACATAGTTGACATGTTGCTGCTTGTAAAATCCGCACAGAGTTGACATGCTGCTGCTTGTAAAATCCGCACAGAGTTGACATGCTGCTGCTTGTAAAATCCGCAGAGTTGACATGCTGCTGCTTGTAAAATCCGCACAGAGAGTTGACATGCTGCTGCTTGTAAAATCCGCACAGAGAGTTGACATGCTGCTGATTGTAAAATCCGCACAGAGTGACATGCTGCTGATTGTAAAATCCGCACAGAGAGTTGACATGCTGCTGCTTGTAAAATCCGCACAGAGAGTTGACATGCTGCTGCTTGTAAAATCCGCACAGAGAGTTGACATGCTGCTGATTGTAAAATCCGCACAGAGAGTTGACATGCTGCTGATTGTAAAATCCGCACAGAGAGTTGACATGCTGCTGATTGTAAAATCCGCACAGAGTTGACATGCTGCTGGTTGTAAAATCCGCACAGAGTTGACATGCTGCTGGTTGCAAAATCCGCACAGAGAGTTGACCTGCTGCTGCTTGTAATATCCGCACAGAGTTGACATGCTGCTGCTTGTAATATCCGCACAGAGTTGACATGCTGCTGGTTGTAAAATCCGCACAGAGTTGACATGCTGCTGCTTGTAATATCCGCACAGAGTTGACATGCTGCTGGTTGTAAAATCCGCACAGAGTTGACATGCTGCTGGTTGTAAAATCCGCACAGAGTTGACATGCTGCTGGTTGTAAAATCCGCACAGAGTTGACATGCTGCTGCTTGTAAAATCCGCACAGAGTTGACATGCTGCTGCTTGTAAAATCCGCACAGAGTTGACATGCTGCTGCTTGTAAAATCCGCACAGAGTTGACATGCTGCTGTTGTAAAATCCGCACAGAGTTGACATGCTGCTGGTTGTAAAATCCGCACTAGAGTTGCATGTGGCTTAAAACGCACAGAGTGCATGCTGCTGCTGTAAATCCGCAAGGATTGACATGTCTCTGTAAAATCCCACAGTTGACATGCTGCTGCTTGTAAAATCCGCACAGAGAGTTGACATGCTGCTGCTTGTAAAATCCGCACAGAGAGTTGACATGCTGCTGATTTAAAATCGGACATGAGAGCATGCTGTGATTGTAAAAACGCAAGAGAGTTGACATGCTGCTCCTGTAAAATCCGCACAGAGGCAGCCGTGGAGCGTTCCTACGTTGGTCCTAGACGCCTCGTCACAGCCTGAGAAACTAACTACACCTAAAGCTAGAAACAGGAAAGCTATCTGCCCCGGAGCAGAACCCCAAAGACAATAGAAAGCCCCCAAACATGTAATGGCGGCTAGACAAGAGGAAATACTGACACAGAAAGAAAATAGAATGAGCAAACGCCGGGGCCCAAACTATCTAAATAGAAAAGGACAGGAAGGGTACTTACTGCAATCCCAGAAAACCCTGAAAAACACCAACTCTACTAATTTCAAAATCACCTGAGATCACACGACCTCTACCACCTAAATTAGCTCTCTGGTGTAACAAAATCAAAACAGCAGCCACTGAAAAAACTGGAAAAAGCAAAAAAACAAAACTCAGTGGCTGAACTAAACTGAGAAGGCAGAAGCCCCCGGAGGGGACCCAGAAGGCCCCCAAAGAAGTGCAGGACAAAATGCAAAAATATAGCAACAACACAAAAGAAGAAAAATTCTTATCTGGTAGCAGGAGATGCAGACACGACACAGCAGGCTACAAGGGAAACTGGAATGAAGGATTCAGACCAGAACAATTGATCACCGGCAACCCTGATGGGAAAATGACTCCCTTATATAAGACCAGTCAGTAACACCTGATTCCCAGTCCTCACAATCTTCACTAGTACCGCTTGTAACCACCAGAGGGAGCCTCTGCTCAGAACTCATCTCAAACCCATTCACAACAGTACCCCCCCCTTGAGGAGGGGTCACCGAACCCTCATTTGAGCAACCAGGTCGGTCAGGATGAGTTCTATGATACGCACGGATAAGTCTCCTAGCATGGATGTCCGAAGCAAACACCCAAGAATTGTCTTCCTGACCATAACCTCTCCATTTAACCAAATACTGGAGTCTTCGTCTAGAAAAACGAGAATCCAATATTTTCTCAACCACATACTCCAGATTGCCCTCAACCAAAACAGGGTCAGGAGGCACAGTAGCAGGAACCACTGGCTCAACAAACCTCTTCAACAAGGACTTGTGGAACACGTTATGGATCTTAAATGTCCCTGGAAGAAGCAAACGAAAAGAAACAGGATTAATAATCTCCATGATCTTATAAGGTCCAATGAACCTAGGCTTAAATTTAGGAGATGCTACTCTCATAGGAATATTCTTTGAGGACAACCAGACCAAGTCCCCCACTTTAAACCGAGGACCATCAGTCCTATGCCGGTTAGCAAACCGCTGGGCCTTCTCCTGAGAGAGGGACAACCTCTCCACTACCTGGTCCCAAATCTGTTGCATACGCTCAACAACAGAGTCAACACCTGGACAGACAGAAGCTTCCGTCTGTCCTGAAGAAAATCGAGGGTGAAAACCAGAATTACAGAAAAACGGAGACATCAAAGTGGCAGAGCTAGCCCTATTATTAAGAGCAAACTCAGCCAAAGGCAAAAAAGAGACCCAGTCATCCTGATCAGCAGACACAAAGCATCTTAGATAAGTCTCTAATGTCTGGTTTGTTCTCTCAGTTTGACCATTGGTCTGAGGATGAAATGCCGAGGAGAAAGACAATTGAACACCCAGTTTAGAACAAAAAGTCCTCCAAAATCTGGAAACAAACTGGACTCCTCTGTCAGACACAATGTTCTCAGGAATGCCGTGTAAACGAACCACGTGCTGAAGAAACAACGGCACCAATTCAGAGGAGGAAGGCAACTTAGGTAATGGCACAAGATGTATCATTTTGGAAAACCTATCACAAATTACCCAGATGGTGGTCATTCTCTGAGAAACAGGAAGATCGGAAATGAAATCCATAGAGATATGGGTCCATGGTCTCTTGGGCACAGGCAATGGCATCAACAAACCACTAGAGCGAGAGCAAGGCTTGGAGCGAGAGCAAGTCCCGCAGGACTGCACAAATTCCCTGACATCGCGAGACAAGGTAGGCCACCAAAAGGACCGACTAACCAAGTCTCTGGTACCAAAAATTCCGGGATGCCCAGCCAATGCGGAACAATGAATCTCAGACATCACACTCTTTTTCCATTGGTCCGGGACAAACAATTTTCCAACAGGGCAGCGCTCGGGCCTATCCTCCTGACACCCCTCCAGAGCAAGTCTCAAATTGGGCGAGATGGCGGAAAGAACTACACCCTTTCAAAATAACAGAAGGATCAGATAACTCAGGAGAGTCCGCAAGGAAACTCCTCGAGAGGGCATCCGCCTTAACATTCTTAGTGCCAGGAAGAAAGGAAACCACAAAATTAAAACGTGAAAAACAAGGCCCACCTGGCCTGTCTAGGATTGAGTCGCTTGGCAGATTCCAGATAGACCAGATTCTTATGGTCCGTAAGGACCACCACCTGATGTTTGGCTCCCTCCAGCCAATGTCTCCACTCTTCAAAAGCCCACTTCATGGCCAATAACTCCCGATTACCCACGTCATAATTACGTTCAGTAGGAGAAAATTTTCGAGAGAAAAAGGCACAAGGGTTACTTTTAGAGGTCTCTGGATCTTTTTGGGACAAAACGGCACCTGCCCCAATTTCAGAGGCATCAACCTCCACCTGAAATGGCAGAGAAACATCAGGCTGCCGTAGAACAGGAGCAGAAGTGAATCTCTGCTTAAGTTCCTGAAATGCAGAGACTGCCTCAGGAGGCCAATTCACCACATCAGAACCCTTTCTGGTCAAATCAGTTAATGGTTTAACAATAACCGAGAAATTACCAATAAATTTACGATAAAAATTGGCAAAACCCAAAAATCTCTGAAGAGCCTTTAATGAAGTAGGTTGGACCCAATCACAGATGGCCTGAACCTTGACCGGGTCCATTTCAATAACAGATGGGGACAAAATGAATCCCAGAAATGAGATCTTCTGTACGCCAAAAAGACACTTTGATCCCTTCACATACAGAGCATTATCCCTCAAAATCTGGAACACAGTCCGAACATGTTTCACATGAGAGTCCCAGTCATTAGAAAAAATCAAGATATCATCCAAATAAACAATCAGAAATTTGTCCACAAAATCCCTGAAAATGTCATTCATGAAGGACTGGAAGACGGAAGGGGCATTAGTGAGCCCAAAGGGCATACTAGGTACTCAAAATGCCCTTCAGGGGTATTGAATGCCGTCTTCCATTCATCCCCGTGCTTAATGCGAATAAGGTTATACGCCCCCCTGAGGTCAAGCTTGGTAAACCAAGTAGCGTTTTTCACCCTGGAAAACAGGTCAGAAATCAAGGGTAACGGGTATTGATATTTCACAGTAATATTGTTCAAGAGACGATAATCAATACACGGCCTTAATGAACCATCTTTTTTGGCCACAAAGAAAAAACCGGCACCTAAGGGTGAAGAGGATGGTCTGATATGACCCTTCTCCAATGATTCCTTGATATAAGACCGCATAGCGTCATGTTCAGGTACAGACAAGTTAAAAAGGCGACCTTTAGGGAATTTACTACCCGGCACTAATTCAATAGCGCAGTCATAGCTCCTATGGGGAGGTAAGGATGCAGATTTACTTTCGCTAAACACATCAGAAAAATCAAACAAAAAGTCAGGAACATCCTGAGCTGGGGGGAGGCAGAAAAAACAGGAGTGTTGGTATTAACACATTGGCAGCCCCAACTGGTTACAGACACAGATTTCCAATCCAAAACAGGATTATGAGACTGTAACCAAGGGAAACCCAGCACGATAATGTCATGCAGATTATATAGAACCAAAAATTTGCAGCACTCCTGGTGATCAGGTTCAACCCTCATTATCACCTGAGTAGAAAACTGGGGTTTATTCTCAGCCAAAGGGGTAAGAATCGATCCCCAGTAGGGGAATAGACTTCTGTAGGGGTATCAAGGGAAACCCACAACGTTTAGCAAAATCATAATCCATCAGGTTAATAGCTGCTCCAGAATCAACGAAAGCCTGAGCAGAAAATGAGGACAGAGAGCATATCAGAGTGACAGTTAATAAAAACTTAGTCTGAACACTACCCAAGACAACTGAGCGTGCAAAACGTCTTCCCCGCTTAGGGCAGACTGAAATAGCATGAGAGGCATCACCACAGTAGAAACATAACCTATTGCGCTTTCGAAACTCATGACGCTGTGCCCCAGACACCACTCCATCACACTGCATGGGCTCAGAAGCTGGTTCACAAGGCAACACCACTCCACGCAACTTCTCCGCTCACGCAAACGTCTGTCAATTTGAATCGCTAATGACATAGAATCATTGAGACCAGAGGGGACAGGGAATCCCACCATAACATCCTTTACATTATCTGACAGACCCTTCCGGAAAAGGGCCGCCAAAGCGTCGTCATTCCATTTGGTCAGGACTGCCCACCTACGGAATCTCTGACAGTATAACTCAGCGTCATCAAGCCCCTGATTTAATGCCAACAAGGCTTTTTCAGCTTGATCAGTGACATTAGGCTCATCGTACAATAACCCCAAAGCCTGAAAAAACGCATCAACATCACTCAAAACAGGATCCCCAGGTATCAGGGAAAAAGCCCAATCCTGAGGATCGCCGCGCAGGAGAGAGATGATAATTTGAACCTGCTGCGCTGCGTTTCCTGAGGACTTAGATTTTAAGGCAAAAAACAATTTACAATTATTTTTGAAATTCTGAAACTTAGCTCGATCCCCTAAAAACAAATCTGGCATGGGGATCCTAGGTTCCACAACAGGCAACCCAGCAAGATAGATAGCAATACTCCGAACCTCAGTGGCAAGCTGATCCACACGGCCAGACAACTGTGCAAACTCCATTGGGAGAAAAGATCCTCCCCAGCACCCAGAGATACAGAGGGAAAAAAAAAAATGCAACAAACAGAAAAATATCTCTGACAACTCTGACAACCTTTTTTCTATCACAATATTTTTTCCCTTCTGTGAGTACCATACAATTTTCAATTTTTAGGCCGGTGATACTGTTATGTTTCGGTAGCTGAGGAGTGCAGGTAAAAAAGGCAATACACCAGAGCAGTTGGAATCTATGGGATTGCAGTACCCTGACTAACCACCACAACTAGAGGCAGCCGTGGAGCGTTCCTACGTTGGTCCTAGACGCCTCGTCACAGCCTGAGAAACTAACTACACCTAAAGATAGAAACAGGAAAGCTATCTGCCCCGGAGCAGAACCCCAAAGACAATAGAAAGCCCCCAAACATGTAATGGTGGCTAGACAAGAGGAAATACTGACACAGAAAGAAAATAGAATGAGCAAACGCCGGGGCCCAAACTATCTAAATAGAAAAGGACAGGAAGGGTACTTACTGCAATCCCAGAAAACCCTGAAAAACACCAACTCTACTAATTTCAAAATCACCTGAGATCACACGACCTCTACCACCTAAATTAGCTCTCTGGTGTAACAAAATCAAAACAGCAGCCACTGAAAAAACTGGAAAAAGCAAAAAAACAAAACTCAGTGGCTGAACTAAACTGAGAAGGCAGAAGCCCCCGGAGGGGACCCAGAAGGCCCCCAAAGAAGTGCAGGACAAAATGAAAAAATATAGCAACAACACAAAAGAAGAAAAATTCTTATCTGGTAGCAGGAGATGCAGACACGACACAGCAGGCTACAAGGGAAACTGGAATGAAGGATTCAGACCAGAACAATTGATCACCGGCAACCCTGATGGGAAAATGACTCCCTTATATAAGACCAGTCAGTAACACCTGATTCCCAGTCCTCACAATCTTCACTAGTACCGCTTGTAACCACCAGAGGGAGCCTCTGCTCAGAACTCATCTCAAACCCATTCACAACACTGCTGCTTGTAAAATCCGCACAGAGTTGACATGCTGCTGCTTGTAAAATCCGCACAGAGTTGACATGCTGCTGCTTGTAAAATCCGCACAGAGTTGACATGCTGCTGCTTGTAAAATCCGCACAGAGTTGACATGCTGCGCTTGTAAAATCCACACAGAGTTGACATGCTGCTGCTTGTAAAATCCGCACAGAGTTGACATGCTGCTGCTTGTAAAATCCGCACAGAGTTGACATGCTGCTGCTTGTAAAATCCGCACAGAGTTGACATGCTGCTTATTGTAAAATCCGCACAGAGTTGACATGCTGCTGCTTGTAAAATCCGCACAGAGTTGACATGCTGCTGCTGTAAAATCCGCACAGAGTTGTCCTGCTGCTGCTTGTAAAATCCGCACAGAGTTGTCCTGCTGCTGCTTGTAAAATCCGCACAGAGAGTTGTCCTGCTGCTGCTTGTAAAATCCGCACAGAGAGTTGTTCTGCTGCTGATTGTAAAATCCACATACAAGATATTACACTAGGGAGCTGTAATTGTACAGTTTCCGGTGAGCAGTGATTTCTAACCTTCCTTCGTGTAGTATGCATATCATATGTTAATAGCCCTGCGCGGTTTGTGACTTGTAGTGCATTTCCACCCATATTTTCTTACTACACACATGATGTAGTTTTCTTTGTTCTGTTTGTGTCAGAGCCGACCTGTTGCTGTTTTGCATAGGCATATATGAGCAATGCCTCTATTTCCATGGCATTGTTCTCCTCTGTCTGGGAAGAGAGGTTGTACGTTGGTAGCAGTGTATGCAGTAGTGATCCGTCTGCTTCCGCCCACTCGCTCGCTGAACATGGGTATTATTCAGTGTGACTATTATAAATTCACGCTTTTGTTTATACGCCAAGCTGCGTGCTAAGGCGGAAGGAGAAGGCGCTCCTCAGACAACTACGCGGCTTTACGTCGTGCAGGGGGGTCTCACGGTGAAAACCCCTATTATGGATGTCAGAATTTATTATTTTTTTTTTGCTAGTGGAGTTGAAGGCAAATTCAGATTTATCATGGATGATCCTGATAACTGGTTGTCTGTAACTCCTGAAACATTATTCTAATTGCTCCTTTTTGTGGGGGGGATATGCAAATTGCCTCGTTAAAGAGGAAGAGGACTAGAACTCTAGCGCCACCTATTGGAAGTAACAATCCTAAAAGTCAATGTCGACCCTTTAACGAGCCTGGTCATATGACTTTGGAGCCAAACCGGAATCTCAGTTTGTCGACACACGTTTCAGGGTATTGCCCCCCGTCAGCAAAAAGTATGAGATCAGGTTTGGCTAGGTGAGAGGCTAAGACTGAGATCTAAGGAGTATCGTTTCTCTTTGAGAAGAGTGACAAGCCAGATCTGGAATGTCAGAGTGAGGAGACTTCTATGCCATGCATTCTCCTCTGGGAAATTAAATATGCAAATTAGACAATCAGAGAGGACAAAGACTAAAACTCCAGCTCCACCTATTGGAAGGAGCAATCCTAAAAGTCAATATCAATCCTTTAACGAGTCTTGCCACATGACTTGGGATAAGAGAATTTGCATGGCATACAAGTCTCCTCAATCTGAGTTGCCAGGAGTAGCTTGTCTCTCTCTACAAGGAGAAACTGGGTTTTTTTTATTGGAGTAACACTTTGAATTTTAGGGGCCAAACTCATCAGGCATTTCTGTTCTGAATTCTGGCATAAAACTGTTTTGATTTTTGTGCCACTCATATTTGAGTAGAAATGTTGCGTTTTTTTGCCCCAGTCCTGGCCAGCTCCAACAACTAAAAAACTTTTTTTTAAAAACTTGGAGGGGACATAGCCAGGAAATATAACATAGGGGCATAAATTATGACAATTGTGTACTTTATGCACCAAATTCATTAAAGGGAATCGTTCAGCAGGTTTTGCTACTCCACCTGAGAGCAGCATGATGTAGGGGCAGAGACCTTGATTCCAATGATGTGTCACTGAAAAGTCGAACTGTGAAAAACATAAAACCGAGTGCGAAAAATAGCGTAAAAAACACAATTGACTTATCAGGGCCTTAATGCCCGATTACTCATAGATTGCCGCTGATTGCTGGAGGTCCAGGCCATTGGAGCCCTTGGAAGAAAAAGGGCAGAATGGGATTTTAAAAAGTCCGGGATCCATGAGGGGTACGGGCATCCTTTCCATCCAACCTAATAATAATAATGTCATTCTCCTTCCTACAGTGGAACTGGCTATGATAATGGATCGTCTCTACGGGGGAGTTTGCTATGCAGGAATCGATACAGATCCAGAATTGAAGTATCCGAAAGGAGCTGGACGCGTTGCATTCTCCAATCAGCAGAGCTACATTGCGGCCATCAGCGCTCGATTTGTGCAGCTTCAGCATGGCGACATTGATAAAAGGGTAAGTGGTGGATCTGTGCCCCACGTTCAGCCCGGTCATAGATCCTGTAAACCCTGCCCGTAGTATCTGTAGTCTGTGAACCATTACAGATGTGTCCTTTCTCACCTTTACGTAATTGTGGATTAAGAAATCATTTTACAGTTTAAAATGTATTAAAAATAATTTGTGTGCTGTGAGGTTGGTGATAGTAATGGCGCCTCTAGATTTTGCCTGACCGCTGATATCTCTGAACAGGCCACTGTGCAATAATCCCCCTCCCGGCTAGGATTAAATTATATATTATTCTTTTCTATGTGGTGAAGTAGGAAAACCAGGGAAAAGGTGCTCCCATGTTGAAATTAACCCAATAAAAACTTTATATATGTATATAAATTAGATTTTCTTTATTAAAACCACAGCGTGTTTCGCTGTACCCAGCCTTCCTCAGGTGTCTATGCTCAGAAAGTGCTACTTTCTCGCCTTTTTTCACTAAGTGATCTCCACACATTGCTATGACTTATTTATGTTGATGAGGACAAGCAGAACATTCTCCACTTGTCGTCGTGGGGGCAAATGAAACTACATATGCTCCACTTCCCCTCTGACGCGTAGAGAAGAATCGGTAAAATCCATAACCTCATCATGACCAGCAGCAAAGGAAATTTTCAGAAATCTCAGACTATTTGTAAAATATGTAAAATACAAAACGATTTCTATAAATTCTATCTATTGGAAGGAAATATTTTTCCTGTTTTTGGTTACTAACCACCTGTGCAGTTGCAGTGGTGGCCAATGTCCCAGGTAAGGAAAGCAGCGCTTGCAAGCTCCTTACTATACAGCTTCAAAGCGCTGCTCTGGCCAACTTCAGTGCCCATGTTCTCCTTCACTGCTGCCTCTGCAACATCGGAAAGCACCGAGTTCTGACCGGTGGCACAAACATGCTGCTGGTCTGAACTGTCAACCATTAGGAGCTTATAGAATCCCTCCCTTTCTCCGCAAGAAGGAAGTACTGTATTTTTCAGACTATAAGACGCACTTTTTCCCCAACAAACTTTTGGGGAAAACAGGGGTGCGCCTTATAGTTGGAATATACTTTCAAGTAGTGTGGTGGCAGCAGGAGTTGGGCGATTCTGCGGCGGTCAGAAGCTGCAGGGCGATGGTCACACTCCCTTCCCAGGCTGGTGCGGCAGGTTAGTTGGTGCTCAGTGATGCGGGGGCTCCGCCGAAATTTTCTGAAAGCCTGGAGCCCCCACACTTCCATTGCTGTGACAGGTGACCTCTGGGGAAAATGGCTGCCGGAAGTGGCGCATGTGCAGATTGAGATCTCGGCAACGAGATTTCGGTGCTGAAATCTCAATCTGTGCATGCGCTGACTCGGCAGCTATTTTCCAGGAGGCCACCGCATTGCAGCAGTGGGGATATGTGTGGCTCTGGGCTTTCACAAAATGTCGGCGGAGCCCCCGCACCACTGCGCACCGACGAACCTGCCGCACCAGCTTGGGATTGGATTTCCCGGAGGCCACTGCTTCACAGCAATGAATGTGTGGGGGCTCCGGGCTTTCTGAAAATGTCGACGGAGCCCCCACCACGAGCACCGACGAACCTGCCGCACCAGCCTGGGATGGGAGTCATATCGCCGGACCACTAAACACCCCCTGTGACCGCGCTCCACAAGCACTACTGATTTCCCCCGGTAAGCTGAATTCAGACTGTGAGATGGACCTCTATTTGATGCATTAATTTTTTTTTCCCTATTTTCCTTCTAAAAATTTGGGGTGCGTCTTATGGTCCGGGGTGCGTCTTATAGTCCGAAAAATACAGTAATTGAGAAAACCCTTAAAGGGCCGGTAAAACCCTTGACAGTCGACAGGCGATCGTTCAAAGCCACTGAGTGCTCACACTTGGACAAATATAGCATAAACATCTTCCAGCAGAGTATCACAAATTGTTGGTTGTGGTTGTTGGGGTTTTCTTAGGCAAATTTCAAAACAAAAGGAAACCTGAAGAAGGGCACTTAGGTGTAAAATTCCATAGATAGAGAGGAATTTGGGGTTTTGGATCGTCGACTAAACGGAAGTGCGTCTGTTCTCTGCTTACAGGTGGAGGTGAAGCCATACGTGTTGGATGACCAGATGTGCGATGAATGCCAGGGAGCCCGCTGCAGTGGGAAATTTGCTCCGTTTTTCTGTGCCAATGTCACATGCCTGCAGTATTACTGTGAGTTTTGTTGGGCGAACATCCACTCTCGCGCCGGGCGTGAATTCCACAAGCCACTGGTGAAGGAAGGAGCCGACCGGCCTCGTCAGATCCACTTCCGCTGGAACTAAGCGCGGCCTCTCTACCACTCCCCGAGAGAAGGGTGCATGCGGCTTACTGTGTTTTACGATACCGACCTGCAGAAGGAATAAGTGCATTCTTCTGCTTTTCACCCCAGTCCTCTACACATGCATCTGTATCAGCAGCCAAAACACTAACAAGCCTCCTATTTTATTTTTTGTTTTTTGTTTTTTTTTTTCCACCAAAACCCCACATCTCAGGCTTACTAATTCTTTGTGATATCTTCATGTTAAGTTTTTTTTTTTGTTTGTGTTTTTTTTTCCAAGTTCTTTTATAAAGTAATGCTGAAATTAGTTATGGGAATGTTCTGCATAGGGGCAACACAGTCTGCTGCTATATAAGTATATATATCTATATAGATGAAGTGTGCACTTATTTCTAGACATGGATTTTTAACTTAAAAATCAGCCCCAGTTATTTACCAAAGGTAGCAATTAATAGAAAAAAAAGAAGAAAAATGTCTGCTACTAAAAGATTATTTTTATTGTTGATATTTTAAGTGTGTATGTAAATTTAAAAAAAAAAAATATAGGGTTGATTTTTTTGCTCTCCATTTTGACTTGCAAGAAATAATACCTCAGATAATCTGATTTTTATTAGCTATTTTTAAACATTTTTAATCATAAGCTGTATTAGCTTTGCTGCTACATAGGTGTTGTGTGTAATGCCACCTATTTATACAGGATTGAAAGGTTTTCAAAATCTGCACTGCAAAATAAAAAAACAAACAAAAATGCAGGCAGCACAATATGGCCGTAAATTGCCATAGTTTTAGAATGTGAAATATGCATGTTTACCTACCTGTCTACACCATATGCATGCACTGGAACGATTACCTAACCACAAGTAAAACGGTATTGCAGATAGAAAAAAAAAAAATACTAAAAAAAAAAAGAAATTAAAAACAAAAGTTCTTTTGAAACTAGGTACAGTAGCATGAGCAAAATTACAAAATTTTGTAAGAAAAAAAAAAGCATATTTGCATGAATCGTGACTCAAGTAAAACAGATGTCCTTAAATGTGTACAATATAAAAAAAAAAAAATAAATAAAATTTGTTATAGAATAGTAAGTGCAGCCAATATGTGTCCTGGTCAGTAGTGGACTTCAATTTACAAGGATTGGGTGTAATATTGTAATCCCCGTGCAATAGTCGTGGTGTGTGATTCTGAATCTTGTGACGTGAAGTAGCATAGAGAAAAAAAACTGGAAAAAAAATTGAAATTGTATTACAAAAAAAAAAAAAAATTACCAAATTTTTTTTTTTCCTCCCCAATTTTTCAAATTTCAAGAAATTAGAAATGTAATTAATGGGGTTGTCCTCTACTAGGATAATCCCTTCTTGAACTAAATGTTTGGCCCCTGATAAAATAAAAAAGCCTACACTCGCCTCCCGTGTCGGCGCCGTTCCAGCGATGACAGCACTCGCAGTCCCGGAACTCTCGTGCGGTGTTGACACGTGACCCCAGCGCCCAATAAGTGTTGGCGTCACTGTCTCCGCCTTTGTGATGGGTTGAACATGAAGAGGAAGTCTGGGATCAGCTACAGCCCTGGCTTCCTCTTCATGTTCAATCCATACGAAGGCGGAGACAGTGACGCCAGTGCTGATTGGGCGCTGGGGTCACATGTCACAACACCGCACGAGAGTTCCGGGACCGCGAGTGCTGTCATCGCTGGAACGGCACTGACACGGGAGGTGAGTATAGGCTTTTTTTTTTATCGGGGCCAAACATTTAGTTCAAGAAGGGGTTGTCCTAGTAGTGGAGAACCCCTTTATAATAAAAAAAGACCAAAGATGGCCAGCACACTTATAATCAGCCACCAGATGTATAACCCACAAGCTATTTATTAACGCCTACCTGTTACAATTAATTACTAGTAATAATAATTAAAAAACAAAAATAAACGCTTTGACGCTTTCGATTACTAAAGTCAAAATGGAGACGGTCTAAAAGCAGATGGCTAGTTGCATAACCATGCCCCTTCAAGACAACAGTGACTCTTGGCTAAAAACCGAAATTTTGTAATTGGTTTCCCTGTACATTTTTTTATTTTATTTTTTTTTTTTTATATCTATTTTATTAAGGCTGCTATTTTTTTACTTTTCATAAAAAAAATATATATATATATATTTATTTACAAGAAAAAAGAAAAGGAAGTGTTGTTTTTTTTGTTTTTTTTTTGACTAATTACGATATTTTAAATTTAAGCCATGGGGGGGGGTAAATGCAACTAGCCAGAGTACTAAATAAAAAAAAAGGACAGTACAAAAAAAAAACAATATATATAGATATACGGATAAGATATTCACTCCGCAAAAATAACAATTTGAACACAGAAAATCAGAAAGTGAAAAAAAAAAAAAAATTTTTTTTTCCCCGAGTTAAAACCCATGGGACAATCTGTGTACGAGAAAAAAAAAAATGTGTTCTTACCGGTTGTCGACAGCGTGCTTTTTATTTTTTTCTGTACTGTATAACATGTGACTCGTCTGACTTTTGCTGTTAATATGTGGTTGTAGTTCACGTTTTAAATGTTTGACAATTGTTGCTGTTCTGAAGAAGTACTTCTTTCTAATTTATTTATGTACCCTTAATCGTAACTTAATATGATCTGTCATGTTCCCCACGCTCTTAATAGTATTTAATCAATCTTCACCCTTCTTTCCGCCTAAACACCACCCATCCCCCCTCCCGGAAAACCAATCCCAACTTTATTATGCACTATATTTTATATTTTCGAAAAGAAAACCTTTCAACAGTCAGCGTTTTTTTTTTTTTTTTTTTTTTTTTAATGGAACATGCTTCTTTTAATTAACATCTATTTTGCAATACCTGAATTCTTTGCATTTATAAGAAGAAAAAAAAAAGAAAATTTTCCATCAATTTTATTTATTTAATTTAAGAAGAAAAAAAAATATTAAAGAGGTGCAACTGCTGAAAAAACTAAACAGACAAACAAAAAAAAATAATAAAACTGTTGGGAAATTACCATTTATTTTTTTTATTTTTTTTTAACCAAAAAAGTTAAATATTTGAAATGAAAATTTGTTTAAAAGGGGAAGATTTGGCCAGAAAGACCTTTCCTATTACCGTAATTGTCATTTCACTTCCAGTTTCCGATCCTGCTTTTTTTTTCTTTCTTTCTTTCGTGTGTGTATTTTTTGTGTGTTAGTAAAAAAGAAATCTTATTTTCTAATTGTTGGAACACTGTATTGGTTTTTTATATAAATCATATTTATTTTACTATTTTTGTAGAAGAATGCTAGTTTGATTTTGATTGTATTTTTATATTTTTTTAAGGCTTCTCTATTTTTTTTTTTTTGTTTCTCCCCCCCACCCAATTGTGCATATTGCTGCCCCAAAAGTGTATGACGATGGAAGAAAAAAGAAAAAAAACTTTAAAATCCACACTTTTTTGTTAAGAAGGAAACATTTAGCATTTATATATTTGTGTATGGACAACACTTGATATTATATCCCTGTCGCATCTGGCTGCACAAAGCCTCTCCTCAAAGATGCTAGAAAACTTGAATATAACACATTTTGGAAGGCTGACTAACCTCGATTCTGTGTTGTGATGTGCAATACTGTTTCTAATATTTGTATAAAAAAAAATAAAAAAAAAACAGTGTAAACCTTTTTAATGCAAATTTTATTTTTTTCATTGCATATTTTGCAGATTTTATCCACAGTGTCATTTTTTTACTGTCAGAAAAGATTAACCCCTTTTGTCATTGCAACTATTTTTTAAAATCCAGAAAAATCTTTGTACTGATGTAAATGATTGTAGTTATTTTGGATAGTGTTTTGCTAACAAAAGGAGAGACTTTTTTCATGCATATTTCTATTTTGTTGTTTTTTGTTTTCTTTTGTTTTTTTATTTTTTTTTTTTTTATTTTTTTTAGAAGTAATATTCTCGTCATTAATATCATTTTGTATTTTTATGTGGGAAAAAAAATATATATAATTTTATGACGCTAATTGCTAAAGTTTTTATTTTGTTTTGAATTTATTTTTGGAGCTGAAATCTTTGTACTATTAAAGCGACTAGTTTCTAATTCAGAGTTTCTGTATAGAATGGCACAAGTGGCTTACGGAGTGTTTGGATTGTAATTATTAAAGGTTCTTTGATATGCAAATTTAGTTGATTTTTTTATTTTATTTTTTTGGGGTTTTCTATATAATTAAGAGCCCATGCTTAAGGACACTAGGTGATTGCTTTCAGCTTGAATTTTTTTCCTTTTTTTTTTTAAAAAAATATTTTAGTTAAAATTTTACTGTTATCTTCCAGGTGTCTAAATCTCCAGTCTGTCTGTTGTACTGGTAATTTAACTCTGTATTGAAATAGTTTGCTGCCAACTATTTATATTAAGTAATTTTTAAATATTTGTAATATTGTTGACTGACTAATAAACTAAGTTATTGGCATGTCCTCTGTTATTGTCTCCTTATTGCTGCTTGTTATGTTTTTATCTTTCATATTACGGATATATGGTATTAGAAAAAAAAACAACATACCCCCTAAGCAGCGCAACGCTTGTCCATGGGCTGCGTCTAGTATTTCAGATCATCCCCTTTTATAATAGAGCTAAGCTGCAATACCACATACAGCCTGTGGGTAAGAGTGGCACTGTTTATGGTAGAGGAGAAACAGATACTTTTTGTATTAGCAGACCATCCTTTTTAAAGAGAATTGGTCAGCAGTTTTTTGCTATGTAATCTTAGAGCAGCGTGAGACCTTGATTCCAGCGATGTATCACTTACTGGACTGAACGCTGCTGTTTCATTAAGATCAGTGCTTTATCAGCAGGAGATTATCACTACAGGACTAGACTCATGCCTCCTAGTCCAACCACGCCCCCACCACCTCTGATTGGCAGCTTTTTGTCAATATACAGTGTACACAACTGCCTATCAGTGTTGTGGGCGGGGTTACACAGCTCAGCAGATCTTCAGCAGAGAAAACTTTGCATCTAAATGACAGCATGTAGACAAGTGAATGACACATCGCTGGAATCAGGGTCTCTGCCCCTACATCATGCTCCTCTCAGATTAGATAGAAAAAAAATGTTAACAGATTCCTAATAAACTCCACAAGTAGCTTATATTTTGATTTACACTCGGCATTAAATGGTCACTGTTTTTTCATATTTTCAGACTACTGGATCATATTTGATAGGTCATTAGAGTTGAGCAAACTGATTGTCAGGACCCTGGTCCAGCGGCCATGTTAGTAGTCTATGGCTACCAGACTAGAGTGCTATAGATAGATACCGTATATATATGTGTGTGTGTGTGTGTATATATATATATATATATATATATATATATATATATATATATATATATATACTCGTGGAGGGTAGTAGGAGTCTCTCCTGATGCGTAGGCCTGGCACAACCCTGCAATATAATGTCACGCTGGGCCTTCTGATCAGGCACTGGGGATACAGGTAGGCAGTAGGAGGTTTGCAGGGCTCTGGTCTGAAGTGGGAGCTGGTCTACATCCTGCTACTTCTGCTCTCCTTTCTGTCAAACTGCATACAGACGTATCAAAGAGGCTATCAGTTCTGGGCAGTTAAGCCAATAGATAATGGCAGAACCAGTGCATGCTGGGAAGTGAGGGAAAAGAAGTTCCAGCTCTTATAGTGCTGGAAGAATGATGATGAAGAGAAACCACCCACTGAAAAAAAAAGTGGATGATAAGTAACAGAGCAGGAGAATCAGGACAGTTTCTGGACATATTAGATTGGTTTCTTCACCAAAAGCATTTTGAACTCATATTGGAGAATTAGGGCAGCTTGGTCTTTTCCACAGGTATCGTGTGAAAGGCTCGATATCATCATATACCTTCATTAATTTCCGATGTTTATTTTCCAATTCTGACTTGGATGCACCCTCGTCGCTTAAGGACATCATTTTCGTCTATATTGTACTTTTGCTCTACGTACAAAGGGTTTTGGTGTTTTTTTGTTTTTTTTTGTCAAGTTGAGTTTTTTAAAATCTCAGATGCTCTCTGTATGGCATTTTTTGGGTTCTCTATAAGAGTTGAAATACGGCTGGAAACACAAAAAAATAAAATAACCGTCACCAAAAAAATACAACCAGAATTTTTCTGTGCTTTTTGTTAGTCACTTCAGGAACACTACAGCTGAACCAGCAGCAGAAGCTGGACGGACTCTTAGGACAACTGATAGACAAGCAATGGTTTCAACACACACACCATTGAATTTCAATGCAATTTTGGGTGGTCGTTTCAGTGTAAGTGATTGACAAATACGCCTGGTCTTGTTTATTTTCTTGAGAGGATTGGACCCTGTGTGACCCTTGTTTTGCACTCCTTACCATAGGGGTATTCAATAATTATGTAATGTGTATGACCACATTATCGAGGGTACACAACAATCACAAAGTATTGGGTCAGGTCCATATTACACCTACAGGACCTTTTATGACATCCCATTCTAAATCTATAAGCTGTAATAAGGAGTTGATTCCTCGTTGCAGTTATAGCAGCTTTCACTCTTCTGAGAAGGCTTTCTTCAATATTTTGGAGGTTTCTGGGGAAATTTGTGGTCCCTCATCCAGATGAGCATTTATGAAGAGGGCCGGACTCACAATCTCCGTTCTAGTTCATCCCAAAGATGGGGTGGAAATCAGGGCTCTCTTCGAATAGTCAAGTTCTTCCCAACAAACTCCTCCAACCATGGACCTTTCTTTCTGCATCGGTGGCACAGACCTGCTGGAACAGAAAAGAACCTTCACGAAAAACGTTCAAAAACCAGGAGTTTTTCAAGCATAAATCACTTCAGTAAACGCTCCTATTATGGGGAGTTTTTGGAGGGTTTTTTTTTGTTTTTTTGCTGAAGTGGTGTTGAACAGTTTTAGAACAGTTTTTTCTCCTTAAGTGTTCAGAAGGGTATTATGAGGAGTTTTTGGAGCGCATCCTCTGCAAAATCCTCCTCAAAATCTCTTAGAAAACCCTTCCAATTTAATGAGAAATACTCTTCTTTTTCCGTGAGGAGGTGATTTTATTTTGTTTCTGAAGAGATTTTGAAAAACGCATTGTGGAAAAAAAATGTTCAAGTCACTTCTACGGGTCTCAGCACACGACATCTTTTCCTGGTGGATACCGGATTAAAAAAAAAAAGCTCATAAGCAATTCTATGTAAGCTGTTCATATGTTCAGGCTATTGAAAGTCTTTTAACCACTTTCTGACGTGATCCATAATAGGCATTGCGCCCTAGTACTAATGGACGCGGGACAGATTATTACGGTATTTTTTTAATGTGACACTGCGAATGAAGTCGTAGTGATCGCATTAAAGTTCCGACGTCATCTTACCTCAGGGTGGATGGCGTCATCATCCTGGGGGGTGTCCAGGATGTCACTCAGATTGCCTGAAACACTGATGTTCCAGCCGATGATCGGTGCTCTAAGAGCACCGATCATCGGCTGGTGCCTGGCAACACTAAACCACTTATTGGTGCGATCGACGATTACATCAATTGCACCAATCACAGGGTTCATACGGCCTGTGACCACCCTGTGACCTGTGTAGGATCGGAGCTTTTAGAGTCCCGACCCTAGGCTTGTGCCTGGCAACACCAGCTCTGATTGGTAGCTGAGGATTTGCACAGTGTGCACTGTGCTGGGCGTTGTGGTGCCACAAAAGCCTGTGACACCACAATTGCTCTCTGCTCCTGCTGCGAGAGAAAAAAGAGAGAAGACATCTGTAAGAAGATACCTGCCTGACATCTCATCCACTTTTTCCCCTCTTTTTACCACCGTGTGCACATCCAGTAGCCACCGAGCGTTGATTAGTGACGGAGTTCACTGATCAGCACTTTTTTCTTTTATCTTTGTCTTTAAAAAAAAAAAAAAAAAAGTTTACACCAAGCACTCGCTCACAAACCCAACAGAATACAGTACAGACACAAACACCACATACATTAAAAAAAAATGTCCCACTCGTCCCAAAAACGCCATTCAGTGGAGGAAGCATACGCTTTCCTTGCCTCCAACACTGACACTGAGGGAGAGGATCCCAGTTTTCCTTATTTTTCAGACACTGCCTCCTCGCCCTCCTCCTCTTTCTTGTCAGATGCTGCTGAACTGCCACAGATGCCCCAGGACAGAAGGTGAACCAGCGCCCCCCATTTCTGACCCTGTATCGACCTCGCCCCCCAAAAATTGAGTCACTGATTCCTGATTTTGTGGCGCAATCAGAAATCATGTTTGACACCACCGGCCTCACAGAAATAGACTTTTTCAAACTCTTTTTTTTTAGGGATGGGCGAACCTGAACTGTAAAGTTCGGGACCTGTACCGAATACATAGTGTTCGGTCACAAGGTCCCGAACACGGGTTTCCATGGGAAACCCTTGTTACAGTTCGGGTCCAGTTCAGGTCCAGGGCCATTATAATTATACTTACGCATCCTTCTGTCTCGTGGCCGCATCTGCTTCCAGGGCTGCTCATTAACTGCCGGCGGTATTCACTGCCTTCTGTTCCAGCACGTAGTGATTGAGGCCCTGATATTTGGCAGTCAGGAAGGAGCGGCCCCAGTACTTCCTGAACTGAAGGTGCTCGTATCGCACCAGGCCAACATTTCCAGGGGAGGTCCCTCAAAGCAGAAAAAAAAAAGGTAATTCGCAAAAGAGGAGCTGAGTGAGTTACAGAAGAGTGATATGCAAGGACACCATTTATCAATGTGACTCCTGCCCCAATAAATCTGGCCTGTGTATAAAAGAATGCTTACTGTACCACACCTCCAGGGACTGCTAAATTCATTTCTGACTTACACATCTGATGTATGACAACCAGACAAACAGCCACTACATTATAAAATTCACATACCAGGAAAAAGATAAGTTCCAAAAAGGGGGCACTTGTTGGGCATTGCCACTGTTTAGGCACATCAGGGGCTCTGCAAACGCGATGTGAAGCCTGCAGACCATTCCATCAAAGTCTGCCTTCCAAAACGTCACTCCTTCCCTTTGCGCCCAAACAATGGTTTTCTCCCACATATGAGGTTTAGTGTACTCGTGAAATTGTACAACACCTTTTGGGGTCCAATTTCTCCTGTTACCCTTGTGAAAATAAAAAAATTGGGTCTAAAGTAACATTTTAGTGAAAAAAAAAGTTAAATGTTTTTAGATTCAGCCAGGGTGAGAACTGCAATGTCTGCATGGTGGCTCAGTGGTTAGCACTCTTGCTTTGCAGTGCTGGGGTCCTGGGATCAAGTTCCACCAAGGATAAGATCTGCAAGGAGTTTGTATGTTTTCCGTGGGTTTCCTCTGGTTTCGTTCCTCACTCCAAAGGCATCCTGATAGGGAATGTAGATTGTGAGCCCCAATGGGGACAGTGATAAAAATAAATATAAAGTGCTGCGTAATATGATAGTGCTATATAAGCAATGCAAAGGATCAGAAAAGTTAATAATCACAAAAATGTGTTCAAAAGTATGTTTAACTTCAAAGGCCAGCTTATCAGATTAGGGCTGCTTATTGAAATCTATGAAGGAAGGAGGGACACACACGGACCAGAGGGGATGCTTTTTAGTAAGTGTTTTATCTCACCAAAGAGTTCAGTACTGTGGTATAAAGTCTTCCAGGTTGTTGTTTCATCTGAACTTGAAGACAAAAGAACAGGAATCTCTTCAGTTTAAGTGTGGAGTGTATCGGAGACATAATAGCAGCTAGTCTTCATCCACTAGCTCAGAGACAACTGGTGTCATGTCCCATAAATTTGGAAATCATACAGACAGTATTGCATTATCATTATGTTGTTATATTCAGTAAGGTTTGTCCTCTTTAGAAGTTTTTCCTTCCTCTCTTCCTGTTTCTCTCTCTGACACAACTTTGATGTCAGTAACCTCTCCCTTCTTCGTCATTCTTCTTCCCCATTCACCATCTATCAACCATCTTAGAAGCTCCTGTGTACGCAGCCTGGTTTCTAAAAAGTCTTTTTTACCTGCTGTATGTGTGCATATCTTCAAGAATTAATCTGGAAAATAAACCTTCATTTGGAATCTTCATACGTGCCTCCTACAGTCGAGTTAAAACTATCTGAGGACATCACTACGTGTGAGTATGGTTAAAAGAGACGGCCTAGAAAAGGTGACTCACAGCGCACTATGCTTGCAGCTTAGTCATGGAGTCAGAATGACTGGAAATTAAGAAGAGGGGAAAGCTGGTGAAAATGCAGGATACAAGTCATAGAATGGCCACAAATAGTGTTATTCCTCGTGTATGCACATATTGCAGCTTATTCTCAAGTCACCTGAAACTGAAAGAATGCCATAAGGACCAACATACAAGATGACCGCAGCTGATCCAGCATACATGGAGATGAGGGTTGGACTTCACTTCATCCTCTTGGATTGTTTTGATAGCACTTGATAATTAATTAGACTGTAGATTGTCAATGAGTGATTTAAATAGATTATTAACAGGAGACATAATAGTAATGACTTTCATTCCAGATATAATCAATGCTCATTTTGCGAGGCTCGTGGTATTTTGACGACCATTATGAAAATTTATTGGTATATTTTGGATCCCAAAGTGTCAAAATGATTGCAGGGAGCCGCACTAAATGTGTCAAAGGATAATACATTTATATTAGATGCTGTCAAGCTAACAGAGTGTGCTTAGTGAAGCGTATCCATTTAATAAAGCTAGTTGCAATGAATGTCACACAATGGAAAGTTAATATTCCTGCCATTAAAACTGTGCAGCAGATGGCAGGAAAAAACACTTTGACAGTGATAAGTAGTAGTAATTATCTAGAAATTCATGCTTGTGATCATCAATGAAGAGACATTTTCTGTGCTGTTAATTTTGTTTTCACAAAGAAATTGTATTTAAGACGAAAGCGAAAGGATATTCGCATGGGTATATTTAGTAGAGACAAACATTATATATTTATACTGTCACATATGTACAGTAGATGCATGGTTTATAGATAGATAGATAATAGATGATAGATAATAGATAGATATGTGGCACCCCTGAGGGTCCAGTCGCCACATAGGTACTGCACCTCAACCAGGGGTGTGATACCCCACCTTTCAGGTAAGATGGAGACTCCAGACCTGCTTATACACAACACTTCATCCATCTCACACACTAGCAGCAGTTTCTGTCTCATTCCTGCTGGCTAGGAAAGGGTGTTGGAAGTTGGGTGGAGCTGAAGGGTTAGAGTGGGAGAATAGAGGGAAGTAAGAGTGAGTCTTCCCGTAGGGGATGAAGGGGAAAGACGTGCATAGGAAACTTTCCCATAGGGGAAGGAGGGAGGAGATACTGTAGAACCGTTCAGCAGGCTCTTAGTCTGGAGGAGCTGCTGGACAGACAGAAAGACAGAAGGAAACTCCGTGAAGAGGAAAGGGATTTCTCAGAGGCACGGGCTGAGCAGAGGCTACCCGTGGGGCTCATTCCAGGCTGATGGACGTCAGCTGGGAGAATCCAGGTCACAGAAGGGTCTTGGCCCCTAGACTAGTGGAGCGTACAACAGGACTCAGCTAGCAAGCCGACAGCTGTGACAACTTTAGGGGTCACAGCCAACAACAACAATTATCTTCTCTGGGAAGGCAGCTAAAATGAATCAAGGAAGCACTTTGGGCACGTTATCCGACAGGATTCGCAGCTGCTGGCCTGGGACACTGATTGTGTGGTGCTGGGAAGGAAGAGGAGTAGAAATCAGCACAGTGAGACGGCCAGTGAAGGCACATACTGACAGGGAGTTCTGGAAATTTGATCTCCATCAGCCTGGAGGTTGGCTGGAGGACGTGGCACCAAGCAGGCATCTGTGTTCACCAGAACAGTGAGTAAAGCTTTGGAAACTGCATGTGACTGTGTAGTCTCAAGTTCTTCCTACCACACTCAATCAGCACTGCTACATCCCTTGCCAAATACTCCATCTTAATCATCTTCTACAACATACAACTGCCCTGGGACATAAGCTCTGCCTGTGGAGAGCTATCCAAACTCTGCTGCATCACACCATCAGTCCCAGAGGATCTGCACTGCAGCTCTGGTCACCTCTGACCAGAAACCACAGGTGGCGTCACAAACACTTTACTACAAACTCTATCATCCCTTGTAAATATTCCCCTTCTATTGGACGCCCAGGGCCACGGACCAAGTCACTGCCACTGTGACACTTCCCCTTTTAGAAGTAGCCCTGTACCTTGTACCCCACTGCCCTGGCGGGCGATCTATTTTGGTGTCACGAACAGGATGAACCGACCCTTGAACAAGGGTCTTGTGCACCTAACAGAATGTGTATGAGAGTGAATTTATTGAACTGTGATTTGGACTGTAAAGATGGCTGCCATGGCGGTTCCACGAGGTGTGCAGTGAGGCGTGCCATCATGGGCGGTGCCCAAGAAAGAGCGCAACACAAAATGAACCTCCCCTGTCTGTACTTCTATGCAACTGCATCATGGCCGACCACCAGGGAAAAAGACACAGCCCCTCGGGGTGGAGAGAAGCCCAGCGGCGGGAAAGAGAGTGAAGGAGAAGCCAGTACACCAGGAGGCCATCATGGAGAGCGGAGGGAGGCCTGTGGAGTGCTGGAAAGAGAAGGAAGATTCCCCCGGCTCTATGGAATCAGGCTCCTGCTCCCCAGAGGATGTTGACCTGGCCTGCATGGAACAGGAGGTCGAAGAGCTGGCCCACCAGCTGCATCAGAAACAGGATCTGCTGGAAAGGAGGAGACAGGCCGCAAAAGAGGAAGCTGCCAGATCCCTAGTATCCACCGCCAGTTTCCGGGTACCTACGCCACCGGTACCTGCCGTATCAGTCTCCACGCCACTGGTACCTGCCGTATCAGTCCCCACACCACCGGAGCCTATGACCGATGACCACCGCACCAGGAGCGCAGGTACAAGCGTCGCCCCGGGGACATGGGAGGACTTGCTGGGCCCCATTGGGTTACCACAACCCCGAAGTCTGGCCAGGTAGTGGTAGATGTTGCCTGGGACCGGAAGGTTGCACCAAAAGGGGGAATCCTGGAACCCGTTCCGGTACCGCAGCCATCCCCCACAGCACAGTACAGGCCGGATGTCATCATATGGGGGGGACAACGTGGCTGACCTCATGCGGTTCCCATTACCACAGAGGAATTCTGCTGCAGGCAGGTCCAAAAGCTGGAGCAGGAGGAGAGAGAACGGCAAGCTCAGCGAATGTCTCTGGCGGAGAAAGACCTCAAAGGCAAAACCCAGGCTCGGGGGAATGCCTAGAGAATCTGAACCCCATGGGTGGGGCAGGGTCCTCAGCTTTGATCTTGAACGGGGGTTCGGATTTATTCAGGACTCCCGGAAGGCCCCAGACTTGTTTATTAACAGGCGGGACATCGAAGCCCACCTCATACGGGGACACCCAGAGCGCGATCTGTTCCCTGGACAACACGTCTCCTTCACCCGCCTTCTTGGTACAAGGGGATGGTATGCTCTCTACGTGCGTAGGATCCCCGCGGAGCTGGCTCCACACGACCACCAGGGGGCAACAGTCATCGCAGCTTCAGCATCAGCAGCACCACCAACAGCTCCCCAGCAAACGGCAGTGACACCAGCTGCAGCAGTGCCACCAATTCCCCAGGCTGCGGTTGCGCCATCACAGATAAGTGAAGCAGACGAAGTTCCACAAACAGCGACTATTCAGGCTGCTCCAATCACCACGGGGTCACCAGGAGTGACCATGTCTGCAATTGCTCCCACCACAGTAGGAAGCAACCGTCAACACATCCTACCCTGGAAGCTGAAGAAACCCAGCGCTTCCACTACTGCAGGAGGCTGTATGGATCAGCCCCCATCCAAGTATGGAAAAATGGAACTGACTTTTCCTCAGTGAAACCGTGTACATAGTTAACCCCAGGAGATTTTGGCAAAATGTTTTACTAGTTTTTCTTAACCAGGCTTGGAGATCATGAACACTGAGTGATCCAAAAACTTTTATTCTAAATAGTTCAGCACCTCTTTAGGTGCTCCTTCTTGGTTTTACATACACTTTTAGAAGAATAAGGTCTCATCGTTGCACAACTACAGATCAGAAGAAAAACCCGTCAGGTGTGGCCGAAGATGAGGTCTAAGGGGGGAGACCAGTTAAGTCTTGCAGCCCACCCAAGACCAACGTTGGAGGTTTTGAGCAGGTCCTCCACACAGTACAAGGCCATTAGAAGATACCCCGACTGGGAAAGTATCTGTCAACTATCTCAAGTGATGACAGCTTTTGATTGTACCTAATAAAAATGTTTTTATGCTTGTAATATTATGACTCATGTAAAGTACAAATTGTTTTATATTTGAAAGTTATTGAATAATATTTCTAGATGTAGGAAATGATAGGTATTGGTAGCAGGTACCATTTGACATGTAAAAAGATTGTTATGTAGGAACTGAAAGCACTTTTTGTAAGATATGTTATGAGAATAGTAATGTCTACTAGCAGATAGGAAGACATTATTGCAGGGACAAGATGTCCAGATCAGGTTGCGAACCTCTTAGCAACGGTTGCTACCCAAAGAGTCTAAGGAAAATAATAAGTGTAAATATAGTGATAGTACTTCTACAGGGATAGTGAGCCCTGTCCTGGTAGCGAACTCCAAAGTAATAACGGTTGCTACCAGAAGCATTTTTAGGACAAATAATGTAAGATAATGTTATCGTGTAACGTTAAAAGCTAAAGTACCTTCTAGAAAAGGAAGTGTGTTTACCTGTGTCTTTGTTAATATGCATATTCAAAAAGATTTTTGTATGTTTCCCTGTAACATTGTTTATTCTGTTTTAGCCCGTGGACGTGCTGCGTTTAACAGGGGGGTATGTGGCGCCCCTGAGGGTCCAGTCGCCACAGAGGTACTGCACCTCAACCAGGAGTGTGATACCCCACCTTTCAGATAAGATGGAGACACCAGACCGGCTTAGACACAACACTTCATCCATATCACACACTAGCAGCAGTTGTCTCATTCCTGCTGGCTAGAAAAGGGTCTTGGAAGGTGGGTGGAGCTGAAGGGTTAGAGCGGAAGAATAGAGGGAAATAAGAGTGAATCTTCCCGTAGGGGATGAAGGGGAAAGAAGTGCATAGGCAACCTTCCCGTAGGGGAAGGGGGAAGAGATAGAACCGTGCAGCAGGCTCCTAGTCTGGAGGAGCTGCTAGAAAGACAGAAGGAAGCTCCCTGTAGAGTGTAGAGGAAAGGGATTTCTCAGAGGCACAGGCAGAGCAGAGGCTACCTTTGGGCTCGTTCCAGGCTGACGGACGTCAGCTGGAGAATCCAGGTCGTAGAAGGGTCTCGGCCCCTAGACTAGTGGAGCGTACAACAGAACTCAGCTAGCAAGCCGACAGCTGTGACAACATTCAACAACCACAATTATCTTCTCCAGAAAGGCAGCTAAAAGGAATCAGGGAAATGCTTTGGGCACGTTATCCGACAGGATTCGCAGCTGCTTGCCAAGGACACTGATTGTGCTGATTTCTACTCCTCTTCCTTCCCAGCACAACACAGTGAGACGGCCAGGGAAGGCACATACTGACAGGGAGTTCCGGAAAGGTGATCTCCATCTGCCTGGAAGTTGGCTGGATCCCTCATCTGGAGGACGTGGCACCAAGCGGGCATCTGTGTGCACCAGAACAGTGAGTAAAGCTTTGGAAACTGCATCTGACTGTGTCGTCTCAAGTTCTTCCTACCACACTCACTCAGCACTGCTACATCCCTTGCCAAATACTCCATCTTCATCATCTTCTACAACATACACCTGCCCTGGGACAAAAGCTCTGCCTGTGGAGAGCTATTTCAACTCTGCTGCATCACACCACCAGTCCCAGAGGATCTGCACTGCAGCGCTGGTCACCTCTGACCAGAAACCACAGATGGCATCATGAACACTTTACTACAAACTCTATCATCCCTTGTAAATATTCCCCTTCTATTGGACGCCCAGGGCCATGGACCGGGTCACTGCCGCTGTGACACTTCCCCTTTAAGAAGCGGCCCGGTACCGAGTACCCCACTGCCCTGGCAGGCGATCCAGATAGATAGATAGATAATAATAGATAGATAATAGATAGATGAAAAGATAGATAGATATGGTATATATAAATAGATAGATAGATAGATAGATAGATAGATAGATAGATAGATAGATAGATAGATGATGGATAGATAAATAGATAGGAATAAAAAATTGGAAGCATCACTCTAATTTAGCAAAAAATTCAAGCTTGAAGCCGAAACTTTGCACCAAGCGATGTAGACCTAATAAAGTCCACTCATATTTTTTGCTAAATCTGGAGTGCTGCTTCCAAATTTTATTCCTATATATTTGGCAAGTATATGGATTAGTTGCCAGGAGACCTGTGCACCCACTTGATTGCATGTGCTGTTCCATTTTTTTCCAACTACATAAATAGATAAGATAGATAGATAAATAGAAATGACAGATAGCAGCACAAACTTGAGCAGATTTTGGGTGCAATACTTCCTGAGCAATGCGGTTGTACAACAAAAAATATAAATGGAAAAAAATCAGGCAGCTCTCCAGTTCAAGGAAAAATTGTGCGCTTTAATCCAGCACCAAGTGGTGCAACGTTTCGACTTCACAACACGGTCTTTGTGGTGCTTGACAAAGACCGTGTTTTCCTTGTACTGGAGTGCTGCCTGATTTTTTTTTCCATTTAGATAGATAATCTGGCTCTAAATTTTTGTTCAGCAGGATAACGATCCCAAACATATAGCCAATGTCATTAAAAACTATCTTTTGTTTAAAGAAAAACAAGGAGTTCTGGAAATTCAAGGATAGGGAAATGAGTGGCACATCCGTCCACAATGTGTAAAAATTAGTTCATGCTTTATTAAAGATTCATTAAAAACATTGAATACAAAAAGTTATTAAAAAACCTGCCACGTTTCTGGCGTCAAAGCGCCCTTAGTCATAGGAAGTTCTGGAAGTCTGTGATTAGATGAAGAGACAGAAGGATTTGCATAAGTGATATCCTCAGTTCTGTAGTCAGTCCTCTAAGATGTTTGGGACAACCTCAATGCCAAGTTCCTCAAACAACTGTGTCTAAAAAAATTGATTCTTTGACGCTGATTTGAAGGTAAAGGGCGGTCACACATCAAATATGATGCGATTTAGATTTTTCTTTTGTTCAATCAATTTGCATTTTTTAATTTATAAAATTAAACTATTAGCACTTCAATTTTTTTGCCATAACTGTCTCACATGTGTTTCACAGTACTGTTCATAAATAGATAATTAGAAAGATTGATAGCGGATATGAAAAGTCTACACACCCCTGCTATAATTACAGATTTTTGTTATGCAAAAAAAATCGTATCAAGAAGAATCATTTCAGAACTTTTTCCAGCTTTAATGTCACCCATAACATGCACAATTCAACTGAAAAACAAACCGAAAACTTTTTGGGAGAAAAAATAAAAATAAAAAGCTAAATTAATGTGGTTGCATAAATATGCATACCCTTACACTAATACTTTGTTGAAGTACCCTTTGAATTTATGACAGCATTAAGTATTTTTGGTTAGGAGTCCATCAGCATGCTACATCTAGTATTGGCAACCTTTACCCACTCTTACTCGCAATAGCTCCAAATCTGTCGTATTGCAAGGGCACCTCCTATTCACAGTGACCTCTTCAGGTCAACCCACATTTGTAATTGGATTCAGGCCTGGGCTCTTTCAGGGCCATTCCAAAATGTTGATCTTCTGGCAAAGCCATTCTTATGTTGATTTGAGGTATGCTTAGGGTTGTTGTTATGCTGAAAGGTGAAATTCATCTTCAGCTTTTTAGCAAAGGCCTGAAGACTTTGTTGCAAAATTGACTGATATTTGGGAGTGTTCATAATTCCCTCCATCTGGACTAAAGCCCCAGTTCCATCTGCCGAAAAACAGCCCTAAAGCATAAAGCTGCCTTCTCCATGCTTCACTGTGGTTATGGTGTTTTTTTGGGGATGAACAGTGTTGGCTTTGTGCCAAACATACTTTCTGAAATTATTGATAAAAAGTTCAACCTTGGTCTCATCAGACTACAACACATGTTCCCATATGCCTTTGACAGGTTTGATGTAGGTTTTGAGAAAACATAGCTGGGCTTAGATAATTTTCTTTGTAAGAAAAGGCTTCCACCTTGCCACCCTACCCCACAAGTCAGACATATAAAGAATATGGGAGATTGTTGTCACATGCAATACACAATTAGTACTTGCCAGAAATTCCTGCAGCTCCTTTAATGTTGCTGTAGGCCTCTTATCAACCTCTCAGATCAATATTCTTATTGTCTTTTTGTGTGGCCCAGCTGCGCTTGGTACACATGTTCCCAGGAGAATGCACAAAAAGGTAATTACAAAAACCTGATATTCATTCACACTTCACACTTCCCAGTATTACCACTAGAGGGAACCTTAGACTATTTAAGGGTGTGGGATAGGTAGCAGACAGGTCAGTTCAGTGTGATTCCAGACTGGAGGGAGTTGGAGTGAGTCTGTGGAGATTTCCTGTCAGACGAGACAGAGGACGGAGGAGAGAGATTGCGAGCTGATATCTTAGAACAGCCAGACTGTTAGTTCCCAGCGAATGTGGAAAGTGACTCTCGGAGCAAGCGTGTATTCAGTCCGACGGAAGTCCTGAGAGCTGCTCTGGACAGAGTCTTTGAAGGAACAGAAGGAAGGGGGACTACAGTTACAGAACATCGAGTTAATTGAGAATCAGTCAGCGAGCTTTGGAAGGAAGGAAGGAAGCTGAGGACTACTACACCTACTGCTGCCTTGTGCTTATGTTAATGATTAGAGTAGAGCGACGGGCAAGTGGTGACCCATGGAAGGAGTGACATTGGTGACAAATCACCTTCACTCGACTTAACCGGACACCGGGGTCCGAAGTATTGCTAGAACCTTTACGGCTAGTGAGAGAAAACACCGGAATCCCTGCTGGACTTCAAGTCACAGAGGGTAGCCCTAAGTGCCGATACGTAACTAGGGTCAGGGAGAACAGAAGTCTAGCAGGACGCTGCAGATATATAGACTTAGTTCTCGCCAAAAGAAGACCTTCACCACAATGTTGGCCGGGCGTAGCTGCTATATTCAGAGTTAAACCTGACTTCATGCAGGTTAGGACTCATACACATAAAGGAGAAAGGAGGCCTTAAAATCTACTCAGCAAATACCTGGATGTACATACTCCACCCTGAGCAGCTTCCCGGGACATACCTGAACCTTCACAAGTAAAGGTATGGAAAGAGAACAACTTGTGTGTGACTGACTTATTATCTGCACCCTGCATCACCATAGACTTTGAGGGACCAGTCCCACCTGTGGGGGACTTAACATCTAGCTGCCTAGTAACATCCCCTCAGAAGATTAACCCTGCAGCGCTGGTCACCTTGATCAGAAACCACAGGTGGCGTCACGAACAATTATCTTAATCCCCTGTAAATATCCCCCTTTGTATGAGCGCCCAGGGAAACGGACCGAGCTGTGCTACTTGTGACATTCCCCATCAACTTCAATGGGCTCGGTGCCGAGTACCCCATAACCCTGGTAGTATACGTGCGACTCATCTTTGGCGTCACGAACAGGATACAAAGCTTACTATTTGTGAGTCCTGTGTGCCTAGAATTGGACTGTTTTTGCGAAAAAGACTGTGTGCAATTTTTGTGATTTTTAGCGCCATTTTCGCCATTTTGCCGCCATATTCGCGCCCTGAGGCGCTGGTGAAGAAGGTGGGCGTGCCTTCGTGGGCGTACCCCCCCCTGTGGCGCGAAAGCTATGGGCGCCCTGTCTAAGTGCTATTACAATGTGAGAGCCTGCCCCACTGCAAGAGAGATCCGTTGTGACCTGGAGAAGCTGACCCTCTCCATTGAAGAAGAAGTGGATGCTGCCCTGCTGTATCTGGCCCAGCACCGCGCTGAAGTGGAGGAGATGGAGCGAAGCTGGAGGGCTCTGAAGCTGCGGCTGCAGCAGAGCCGACCACTCCCTACACCGCCCGCGTGTCTGCCACCGGCGCCACCTGAAGCAGAGTCTGAGATCTGGCCGGAGGCTTATCCTGGAAGAGCTGTACCTGACCCCGCCGAGGACGCGGCGAGAGGAGAGGAGGATCCCAACATCGAAGCTGGCACCACAGAGGAGGCACCCGTCTCCATGGAGGAGCCCACAGAGGAACGTCTTCTCACGCCGCCTGCACAAGATCCGTGCCTGCCACCAGCATCGCCGGGGGAGGACAGGCCCTGAGGCCTGGAGAACCGGGACGAGCCGACTCCCGCACCTGGATGTGCTGAGCGCCGCCTGTCCCAGCAGCGGATGCAGCAGATGAGAGGTACTGTGCAGGGGCAGCGGCGGCTGGGGGCTAGACATGATCTTCTGGTGATGCGTTCCAGAGCGCACCGCATAGTTCCAGCCCCAGGTATGGAAGAAGTAATCGCAATATGCAAAGAAGACCAGTAGGACCCAGACAGGGTTTACTGCATCTGTACAAAGTTAAAGAGAATTGCACTTTATTGTGAAATTTGAAAATGTAATGATGATGTTTGCCTAGTATGTATAATATACCCCAGTTGGGTAATGAGTAACAAAGTATTAATGTGATTTTCTTGAAATGTTCATATGCAAGGA
>JARQOD010000001.1:46553507-46574151 GCA_033576555.1 Oophaga sylvatica | reverse complement strand
CCCACTGCCGATGTGGGGACGGCCCGGCCTGTCAGACAGCTAGCAGTCTAATATCTATGTCTAATATCATCCAATATCAATCTATTATCTATCATCTATCTATCCATCTATCTACCTATTATCTATCTACCAATTATCTACCTTCTAATCTCTATCCATCATCTATCTATCCATCATCTATCTATCCATCATCTATCTATCCATCATCTATCTATCTATATATTATCTATTTACCTTTCTATTATCCATCTATCATTTATCTACCTATTATCCATCATCCATCTATCCATCATCCATCTATCCATCATCCATCTATCCATTATCTATTTACCTTTCTATTATCCATCTATCAATTATCTACCTATTATCTATCTATCTACTATCTATCCATCAATCTATCCATCCATCTATCTATTCATCTATCAATTATCTGTCTACCAATTATCTACCTATTATCTATCTCTCTATTATCTATCTATCATCTATCTATCTCTATTATAAATCCATCATCCATCTATCCATCATCTATCTATCCATCATCTATCTATCCATCATCTATCTATCCATCTATATATTATCTATTTATCTTTATTATCCATCTATCATCCATCTATCAATTATCTACCTATTATCTATCATCTATCCATCATCCATCTATCCATCATCCAACTATCCATCATCCAACTATCCATCATCCATCTATCCATCTATCTATTTACCTTTCTATTATCCATCTATCAATTATCTACCTATTATCTATCTACTATCTATATTATCTATCAATCATCTATCTATCCATCAATCTATCCATCATCTATCTATCCATCTATATATTATCCATCTATTAATCTATCATCTACCTATTATCTATCTCTATCTCTCTATTATCTATCTATGCATCCATCATACCGCATACCTAGCTAATATCTGCCCCATCTATATATCCATTTTATATCTTCATGTATTTATGGGCTCCAGGTTCAGCCAGATGGGTCCAGGAGCCAATTTGACTTCTCTAATGGATTTTTCCTCCGCTGAGGCCTAGAAGATCAAGTGGCCGCACATAAATATCCACGCCATGACTGATATGTGTCAGACCATTACCGGGTGTGAACAATAGTCACAGGCTTGACCCAGGACCGTCACTGGGGCACTTTACACTAATTAGTAGAGATGTGACAGATGTAGCGGAGCTGTCACTCCGCTTTGTGGTGCTCTGCGGTACACATTATATATATATATGTATATATATATATATATACACACACACACACACACATACAGAGCTCTGCTACATCCGATATATACGCTCGGCACTGCAGATACAAGATGGTCATTGTGCCATTCCCATATTTGACCTTACAGAGTAAAGCAAGAGCAAAAATGACCCTCAGAAGAGACCATGAATATATATAATACCGTCCACTATGCACAGTTATTAATCCATGCATACCACATGTAAGGAAGGACGCCTACACTGGACACCTTACCGGAGAAGCCGACGACACGACATTTACAATGCAGAACACACAGCGGCTAACAGCCACATCCTGTATGAGCCGAACAAGCATCTTATTTACTACAGGGCGACATTTACATGTACGGAATAGCCCCGCCATATATACACCGAGCACAGAAAATGGCCACAAAGCAGCAAAGCCCAAGATGGGAGGAAGAAGGGCTCTCATGTGCTATAATGGGGGATATCTGCCGGTCTATGGGCGGTTATATAAGGCACCGCTATGGCAGCGTACCGCATTGTCATTAGGGCCTAGTGCATCATCCCGACCAGTGGGATTCATCTTCCATGACGGACACAAGCCTATTCTGCCCACATATGGCTCCAATATGGACACCGATGCAGCAGAGCTCAGGAGACATTGTACTGGGCGCACCTGCAGTCCCATGTAACATCACACTGACTGCGACGTCCGCTCTGCCACATTCCCCGTATCTGGCACACAGGTCAGATGAGGAAATATAAAGATGTCCCTGATCCAGCCTAATCTCTGGCGCTTCTCCGCAGATGAGGCACAGATGGCACAGAGCAGATAAGGGGACGGCGGAGGACATGACAACCCCCATTTTCTAGATGGGAAGACCAGGGATGGGGGGGTCTCTAATAAAAGGGGTGATACATGTTCAATACGGTACCCATCATTCTGGCATGATGCCACCACAGTAGGAATGGTACCCACTGGCACAATGGGTTAATGGAAAAGGGAAGAGGCAGGTGAAATATGGCAGATTTATCACACAATATAATAGGATTGTCCTACACAAGGGAACAAAGCGAGGAGAGGGCTGTGATGGGAGTGATCGCTCGGCAGGGCAGGTGGCAGCTTACCTGATGGTGGTTGTAGTTGTTCCTCTGCTGGAGGAAGGCTGCAGCCTGGTGGTGCTGCGGGTTCAGCTGGGGGCTCACCGGCGACCTCCTGCTCTGCTGCTGGCTGAGGCTGATCTGAGCCGAGAAGGGGCTGCTGAATCCAGGGACGTTCATGCCGGGGCACGGGCTGGCAGACACGGGGGAGAAGCTGTGGAAGAAGGCCGGGTTGATGGAGGAGGGGATGCCGGGGTAGAAGCTGTCAGCCTCCGGGCTGTGCAGGGCGTTCAGGTTGTGCCCGGTGGGGTGGGGCGCAGACGGCTGCTGCTGCGGGAGCTGGGGTGGAGGGGCTGGTGGAGGGGACGAGGTCTGCACAGACCAGGGGGTGCCAAAGCCGGGCAGTGAGGGAGAAGCCCTGGATCCACCGGGGCTGTGGCTGCCGGCGAGGTCGGGAGATCCGGGGAAGGGGCTGCCCAGCAGGTTGGGGCCCCCGCTCAGGAGGTGCCCGCTCTGCCCGTCCATCTGCAGCTTGTTCTTGGCGACCAGCTGATGAGGAGATCCCGGCACATGGGCGTCCCCGGCAGCCGCCGCCTCCTCCGCAGAACAAGAGCTGGAGGAGGAGGACGAGGACGGGGAGGCTGGCAGCAGCTTGTCGGGAGCCTCCACACCCAGCTCCTCCGCCGGGGGAGATCCCTGGCGATGATGAGCCTCCCCGGGCTTCTTCAGCTCCTCCCTGAACTCCTTCCTCTTGTGCCCCAGCTGCAGGGCCGGCGGGGAGAGCTGCGGGTGCCCGCCGCCCTTACTGTGCTTGCCCGGGGCACAGCTCACCCCCAGCAGCAGCTCGTCCTGCATGGCCTGCGGGTAGCCGGGCAGGAACAGGGCGCTGCCGGCGGACGAGGCGAACTGCGGGCTGCTCCTGAACGCCGCCCCGCCGAATAAGCCGGCGCCCCCTCCGCTGCCGGCCCCGCTCCCGGCCGTCTGCAGCAGCCCGAACCCGTAATCCCCCATCACACGGCTGAGGACACCGCGGCTGAGAACAGACAGAGGGCAGGAGGCAGCGGTACTACGGGGAGCAGTGCGGAGCGTCACACAGGAGCCGGCACCGGGGGACATGCAGCTCCTGTGTGTCCTGTACACCCCCCGCCTCTCCTCCGCCTTATGCCGGCTCACCGACTGCAGCGCCGCGTTATAAAGGCAGGAAGAGACGTCAGTGTGACGGCCTCATTACTGTGTGCAGGGACATCCTGCCGAGCACTGACACTGCCGGCCTGGGGGCGGGGAGGGAAGGGTTACTGCCACAGGACCCCAGAAGAATGACACCTGCACTGAGGGAGGAGACAGCAGGGAAGGGGTTACTGCCAGAGGGGACCCCAGAGTGACACCTGCACTGAGGGAGGAGACAGCAGGGAAGGGGTTACTGCCAGAGGGGACCCCAGAAGAATGACACCTGCACTGAGAGGAGACAGCAGGGAAGGGGTTACTGCCACAGGACCCCAGAAGAATGACACCTGCACTGAGGGAGGAGACAGCAGGGAAGGGGTTACTGCCAGAGGGGACCCAGAAGAATGACACCTGCACTGAGAGGAGACAGCAGGGAAGGGGTTACTGCCACAGGACCCCAGAAGAATGACACCTGCACTGAGGGAGGAGACAGCAGGGAAGGGGTTACTGCCAGAGGGGACCCCAGAGTGACACCTGCACTGAGGGAGGAGACAGCAGGGAAGGGGTTACTGCCAGAGGGGACCCCAGAGTGACACCTGCACTGAGGGAGGAGACAGCAGGGAAGGGGTTACTGCCAGAAGAATGACACCTGCACTGAGAGGAGACAGCAGGGAAGGGGTTACTGCCACAGGACCCCAGAAGAATGACACCTGCACTGAGGGAGGAGACAGCAGGGAAGGGGTTACTGCCAGAGGGGACCCCAGAGTGACACCTGCACTGAGGGAGGAGACAGCAGGGAAGGGGTTACTGCCAGAGGGGACCCCAGAGTGACACCTGCACTGAGGGAGGAGACAGCAGGGAAGGGGTTACTGCCAGAGGGGACCCCAGAAGAATGACACCTGCACTGAGAGGAGACAGCAGGGAAGGGGTTACTGCCACAGGACCCCAGAAGAATGACACCTGCACTGAGGGAGGAGACAGCAGGGAAGGGGTTACTGCCACAGGACCCAGAAGAGTGACACCTGCACTGAGAGGGAGGAGACAGCAGGGAAGGGGTTACTGCCAGAGGGGACCCCAGAGTGACACCTGCACTGAGGGAGGAGACAGCAGGGAAGGGGTTACTGCCACAGGACCCCAGAAGAGTGACACCTGCACTGAGAGGAGACAGCAGGGAAGGGGTTACTGCCAGAGGGGACCCCAGAAGAATGACATCTGCACTGAGAGGAGACAGCAGGGAAGGGGTTACTGCCAGAGGGGACCCCAGAAGAATGACACCTGCACTGAGAGGGAGGAGACAGCAGGGAAGGGGTTACTGCCACAGGACCCAAGAAGAATGACACCTGCACTGAGGGAGGAGACAGCAGGGAAGGGGTTACTGCCACAGGACCCCAGAAGAATGACATCTGCACTGAGAGGAGACAGCAGGGAAGGGGTTACTGCCACAGGACCCCAGAAGAATGCCACCTGCACTGAGAGGAGACAGCAGGGAAGGGGTTACTGCCAGAGGGGACCCAGAAGAATGACATCTGCACTGAGAGGAGACAGCAGGGAAGGGGTTACTGCCAGAGGGGACCCCAGAAGAATGACACCTGCACTGAGAGGGAGGAGACAGCAGGGAAGGGGTTACTGCCACATGACCCAGAAGAGTGACACCTGCACTGAGAGGAGACAGCAGGGAAGGGGTTACTGCCAGAGGGGACCCCAGAAGAATGACATCTGCACTGAGAGGAGACAGCAGGGAAGGGGTTACTGCCAGAGGGGACCCCAGAAGAATGACACCTGCACTGAGAGGGAGGAGACAGCAGGGAAGGGGTTACTGCCACAGGACCCCAGAAGAATGCCACCTGCACTGAGAGGAGACAGCAGGGAAGGGGTTACTGCCAGAGGGACCCCAGAGTGACACCTGCACTAAGAGAGGAGACATGGGGGAGGGCACAGCAGGGAAGGGGTTACTGCCACAGGGACCCAGAGTGACACCTGCACTGAGAGGGAGGAGACAGCAGGGAAGGGGTTACTGCCACAGGACCCCAGAGTGACACCTGCACTGAGAGAGGAGACATGGGGGGAGGGACGGCAGGGAAGGGGTTACTGCCACAGAGACCCCAGAGTGACACCTGCACTGAGAGAGGAGACATGGGGGGCACAGCAGGGAAGGGGTTACTCACAGAGACCCCAGAGTGGCACCTGCACTGAGGGAGGGGACATGGGGGAGGGCACAGCAGGGAAGGGGTTACTGCCAGAGGGGACCCCAGAGTGACACCTGCACTGAGAGAGGAGACATGGGGGAGGGCACAGCAGGGAAGGGGTTACTGCCACAGGGACCCAGAGTGACACCTGCACTGAGAGGGAGGAGACAGCAGGGAAGGGGTTACTGCCACAGGGACCCCAGAGTGACACCTGCACTGAGAGAGGAGACATGGGGGGAGGGACGGCAGGGAAGGGGTTACTGCCACAGAGACCCCAGAGTGACACCTGCACTGAGAGAGGAGACATGGGGGGCACAGCAGGGAAGGGGTTACTCACAGAGACCCCAGAGTGGCACCTGCACTGAGGGAGGGGACATGGGGGGAGGGCACAGCAGGGAAGGGGTTACTGCCACAGGGACCCCTGTGTGACACCTGCACTGAGAAAGGAGACATGGAGGAGACCGCAGCAGGGAAGGGGTTACTGCCCCACGGACCCAGAGTGACACCTGCACTGAGGGAGGAGACATGGGGGAGGGCACAGCATGGAAGGGGTTAATTCCAGAGGGACCCCATGTGCGACACCTGTACTGAGAGGAGACAAGGGGGGAGGGACGGCAGGGAAGGGGTTACTGCCACAGGACCCCAGAGTGACACCTGCACTGGGGGAGAGCACAGCAGGGAAGAGGTTACTGCCACAGGACCCCAGAGTGACACCTGCACTGAGGGAGGGGACATGGGGGAGGGCACAGCAGGGAAGGGGTTAGTGCCACAGGGACCCTGCACTGAGAGGGAGGAGACATGGGGGAGGGCACAGCATGGAAGGGGTTAATTCCAGAGGGACCCCATGTGCGACACCTGCACTGAGAGGAGACAAGGGGGGAGGGACGGCAGGGAAGGGGTTACTGCCACACGGACCCCAGAGTGACACCTGCACTGAGGGAGGAGACATGGGGGAGGGCACAGCATGGAAGGGGTTAATTCCAGAGGGACCCCATGTGCGACACCTGTACTGAGAGGAGACAAGGGGGGAGGGACGGCAGGGAAGGGGTTACTGCCACAGGACCCCAGAGTGACACCTGCACTGGGGAGAGAGCACAGCAGGGAAGAGGTTACTGCCACAGGACCCCAGAGTGACACCTGCACTGAGGGAGGGGACATGGGGGAGGGCACAGCAGGGAAGGGGTTAGTGCCACAGGGACCCCTGCACTGAGAGGGAGGAGACATGGGGGAGGGCACAGCATGGAAGGGGTTAATTCCAGAGGGACCCCATGTGCGACACCTGCACTGAGAGGAGACAAGGGGGGAGGGACGGCAGGGAAGGGGTTACTGCCACAGGACCCCAGAGTGACACCTGCACTGGGGGAGAGCACAGCAGGGAAGGGGTTACTGCCACAGGACCCCAGAGTGACACCTGCACTGAGGGAGGGGACATGGGGGAGGGCACAGATGGGAAGGGGTTACTGCCACAGGGGCCCCAGAGTGACACCTGCACTGAGAGAGGAGACATGGGGGAGGGCACGACAGGGAAGGGGTTACTGCCACAAGGATCCCTGTGTGACACCTGCACTGAGAGAGAAGAGACATTGGGGGGGGAGGGCACAGCAGGGAAGGGGTTACTGCCACAGGGACCCCTGTGTGACACCTGCACTGAGAGAGAAGAGACATTGGGGGAGTGCACAGCAGGGAAGGGGTTACTGCCACATGGACCCCGGTGTGACCCCTGCACTGAGGGAGGAGACATGGGGGAGGGCACGGCAGGGAAGGGGTTACTGCCAGAGGGACCCCCGAGTGACACCTGCACTGATAGAAGAAACATTGGGGGGGAGGGCACAGCATGGAAGGGGTTACTGCCACAGGACCCCTGTATACACATGTACAGGAGAGTGTGTACAGTTGACACCAGTAGTTTACACACACTATATAGACACATCTGCATGTTTTTCTCAATGTCTGACATGAAATCAGAATAAACCTTTCCCGTTTTAGGTCAACGATCATAATTATTAATATTTGCCGAATGCCGGAATAATGAGAGAGAGAGAGAATGTTTTCAGGCATTTTTATTACTGACTGCAAAGTCAAAAGTTTCCATACACTAAGATTACTCTGCCTTTAAACAATTCTGCACTGCCCATATGATGATGTCATGTGTTTAGAAGCTTCTGAGGGTTTTTTTGGCAATACGTGAGTTAATTAGAGACACACCTGTGGATGTATTTTAATGCACACCTGAAACACACTGCTTCTTTATGCAGCATCGTGGGAAAGTCTAAAAAAAATCAGCCAAGATATCAGGATACCAAGATGCACAAGCCTGGCTCCTCCTTGGGTACATGTACAGGAGAGTATATACAGCTCTGGCAAAAATTAAGAGACCACTGCACAGTTTTATAAAAATCAGCTTCTCTACATGTCTGGCAACCATTCCATTCCAGTGTCAGTTGAATTCCAACCAGAGTACACCTCATTCTACTTAATGTGCTTCTGATTAGGTGATCACCTGAACCAAATCTTATTTAACGAAGAAAGGTATGAAAAACACTGCTGTGGTGTTCACAATCCTCTTGCAATAGGACAAGCTGGATGACAAAACAAGTGCTAGTAATATCCCAAAAGTAATAGGAATGAAAAAATAACTTTTAACCATGCCAAAGGAGTTGAAAAGAAAAGTCTTGAGTGAGGAAAAGAAGAGCTCAATTCTGGCTTTACTAGCAGAGGGATACAATGAGCGTCATGTTGCCTCCATCCTTAAAATTTGTAATACGCCAGTACATTACAACAAGGTTAAGCAGCAGACATTGGGGACAACAAAGCTACAGACCGGCAGAGGATGAAAACGACTCTCCACTGACCAGGATGACCATCATCTTCTTTGATTGTCACTCAGCAACTGCAGGATGACATCAAGTGACCTATAAAAGGAATGGCAGCTGGGGTGAAGTGCACGGCAAGAACAGTTTGTAACAGGCTCCTAGAGGCAGGGCTCAAGTCATGAAAAGCTAGAAAAAAGCATTTCATCAATGAGAAGCAAAGGAGAGCCAGACTGAAGTTTGCCAAAGACCATAAGGATTGGACCATAGAGGACTGGAGTAAGGTAATCTTCTCTGATGAGTCTAATTTTCAGCTTTGCCCAACACCTGGTCGTCTAATGGTTAGACGGAGACCTGGAGAGGTGTACAAGCCACAGTGTCTTGCACCCACTGTGAAATTTGGTGGAGATTGGTGATGATCTGGGGATGCTTCAGCAAGGCTGGAATTGGGCAGGTTAATCTTTGAGAAGGACGTATAAATCAAGCCGCATACAAGGTTATCCTGGAAAAACAGTTGATTTCTTCTGCTCAGGCAATGTTCCCCAACTCTGAGGAGGTTTTTCCCCGCAGGACAATGTGCCACGCAACACAGCTAGGTCAATCAATGTGTGGATGAAGGATCACCATATCAAATCCCTGTCATGGCCAGCCAAATCTCCAGACCTGAACCCCATTGAAAACCTCTGGAATGTAATCAAGAGGAAGATGGATAGTCACAAGCCATCAAAGAACTTAAATTTTTGTACCAGGAGCGACATAAGGTCACCCAAAAGCAGTGTGAAAGACTGGTGGAAAGCATGCCAAGACGCATGAAAGCTGTGATTAAAAATCATGGTTATTCCACAAAATATTGATTTCTGAACTCTTCCTGAGTTAAAACATTAGTATTGTTGTTTCTAAATGATTATGAACTTGTTTTCTTAGCATTATTTGAGGTCTGCAAGCACTGCATCTTTTTGCTATTTTGACCATTTCTCATTTTCTGAAAATACAAAATTTATTGCTTGGAAATTCGGAGACATGTTGTCAGTAGTTTATAGAGTAAAAGAGCAATTTACATTTTACTCAAAATATACATATAAAGAGAAAAATTAAACTGAAAATTTTGCAGTGGTCTCTTAATTTTTCTGCCTAGCAATTTGACAAAGCTCATCTTTTGGAGCGAAACATGTAATTGCAACATGCACCACAGCACCTACTATGCAAGCAAGCATTTTTAGCTGACAAGCGATTCAATAAAGGATTTTTTTGACTTCACATGGAGCTGGATTGGATTCTATTATATGAACTTTCAACACGAAGCGGGGACGTCTCGGCATAATCCTTTGCTCCTGAGAAGGACTCCATCAACAGGGAGGTGAGCTGTGCATTTCTTTGGGGCGCAAGCCTCATTTTTTGTATCATCTTAATTTTTGCCACACAACAGAATATAACTCCAAGTAAATCAAACTTCTGTGAAATGAAACTGTCCACTTAGGAAGCAACACTGATTGACAATCAATTTCACATGCTGTTGTGCAAATGGAATAGACAAAAGATGGAAATTATTGGCAATTATCAAGACACACTCAATAAAGGAGTGGTTCTGCAGGTGGGGACCACAGACCACATCTCAGTAACAATGCTTTCTAGCTGATGTTTTGGTCACTTTTGAATGTTGGTCGTGCTTTCTCACTCGTGGTAGCATGAGACGGACTCTACAACCTACACAAGTGGCTCAGGTAGTGCAGCTCATCCAGGATGGCACATCAATGCGAGCTGTGGCAAGAAGGTTTGCTCTGTCTGTCAGCGTAGTGTCCAGAGGCTGGAGGCGCGATCAGGAGACGTAGAGGGGCTGTAGGAGGGCAACAACCCAGCAGCAGGACCGCTACCTCTGCCTTTGCGCAAGGAGGAACAGGAGGAGCACTGCCAGAGCCCTGCAAAATGACCTCCAGCAGGCCACAAATGTGCATGTGTCTGCACAAACGGTTAGAAACCGACTCCATGAGGATGGTCTGAGGGCCCGACGTACACAGATGGGGGTTGTGCTCACAGCCCAACACCGTGCAGGACGCTTGGCATTTGCCACAGAACACCAGGATTGGCAAATTTGCCACTGGGGCCCTGTGCTCTTCACAGATGAAAGCAGGTTCACACTGAGCACATGTGACAGACGTGACATGGTCTGGAGACACCACGGAGAGTGATCTGCTGCCTGCAACATCCTTCAGCATGACCGGTTTGGCAGTGGGTCAGTAATGGTGTGGGGTGGCATTTCTTTGGAGGGCCACACAGCCCTCCATGTGCTCGCCAGAGGTAGCCTGACTGCCATAAGGTACCGAGATGAGATCCTCAGACCCGTTGTGAGACCATATGCTAGTGCGGTTGGGCCTGGGTTCCTCCTAATGCAGGACAATGCGAGACCTCGTGGCTGGAGTGTGTCAGCAGTTCCTGCAAGATGAAGGCATTGAAGCTATGGACTGGCCTGCCCGTTCCCAAGACCTGAATCCGATTGAGCACATCTGGGACATCATGTCTTGCTCCATCCACCAATGTCACGTTGCACCACAGACTGTCCAGGAGTTGGCGGATGCTTTAGTCCAGGTCTGGGAGGAGATTCCTCAGGAGACCATCCGCCGCCTCATCAGGAGCATGCCCCGGCGTTGTAGGGAGGTCATACAGGCACGCGGAGGCCACACACAATACTGAGCATCATTTTTTACTTGTTTCCACGCTAATTTTGTCTTGTTTTGATTTTCATTTTGATTTGTTTCCACTTTCATTTTGGGGGTCTCTCTAAATCCAGGCCTCCATTGGTTAATAAATTTGATTTCCATTGATGATTTTTGTGTGATTTTGTTGTCAGCACATTCAACTTTGTACAGAACAAAGTATTCAATGAGAATATTTCATTCATTCAGATCTAGGATGTGTTATTTGAGTTTTCTCTTTATTTTTTTGAGCAGTGTATGATGTGTGGCTCTGGTAGTAGTGCATACAGCAGAGCCTCCTGTGTGTATATATATATATATGTGTATATATATATATATGTCCTGTATATATGATGTGTAGAGGTAGCAGTGCACACTGCAGAGCCTCCTGTGGGTATATACAGTATGATGTGTAGAGGTAGCAGTGCACACTGCAGAGCCTCCTATGTGTGTATATATATATGGATGCTCTGTATATATGATGTGTAGAGGTAGCAGTGCACACTGCAGAACCTCCTGTGTGTATATATACACTGCTAAAAAAAGTAAAGGGAACACTCAAATAACACATCCTAGATCTAAATTAATGAAATATTCTCATTGAATATTTTGTTGTGTACAAAGTTGAATGTGCTGTCAACATAATCACATAAAAATCATCAATGGAAATCAAATTATTGAACGAATAGAGGCCTGAATTTGGAGAGACCCCCAAAATTAAAGTGGAAACAAGTCAAAATGATTCTCATTATGTGTGTGGCCTCCACGTGCCTGTATGACCTCCCTACAACACCTGGGCATGCTCCTGATGAGGCGGTGGATGGTCTCCTGAGGGATCTCCTCCAGACCTGGACTAAAGCATCCGCCAACTCCTGGACAGTCTGTTGTGCAACAAGATGTTGGTGGATGGAGCGAGACATGATGTCCCAGATGTGCTCGATCAAATTCAGGTCTGGGGAATGGGCGGGCCAGTCCATAGCTTCAATGTCTGCAGAGCCTCCTGTGTGTATATATATGTATGCTCTGTTATATGATGTGTAGAGGTAGCAGTGCACACTGCAGAGCCTCCTGTGTGTATATATACAGTACAGATCAAAAGTTTGGACACACCTCATTCAAAGATTTTTCTGTATTTTCATGACTATGAAAATTGTACATTCACACTGAAGGCATCAAAACTATGAAGTAACACATGTGGAATTATACATTACACTTTACAAAAAAGTGTGGAACAACTGAAAATATGTCTTATATTCTAGGTTCTTCAAAGTAGCCACCTTTTGCTTTGATTACTGCTTTGCACGCAGAAAAGGTGAATGGCTGGACTCCACATGCCTGGTTCCCACCGTGAAGCATGGAGGAGGTGGTGTGATGGTGTGGGGGTGCTTTGCTGGTGACACTGTTGGGGATTATTCAAAATTGAAGCGATGAGCGGTCCAGCTCACCCCAAACCATCTCGATTGGGTTCAGGTCTGGTGACTGTGGAGGCCAGGTCATCTGGCGTAGCACCCCAACACTCTCCTTCCTGGTCAAATAGCCCTTACACAGCCTGGAGGTGAGTTTGGGGTCATTGTCCTGTTGAAAAATAAATGATGGTCCAACTAAACGCAAACCGGATGGAATAGCATGCTGCTGCAAGATGCTGTGGTAGCCATGCTGGTTCAGTATGCCTTCAATTTTGAATAAATCCCCAACAGTGTCACCAGCAAAGCACCCCCACACCATCACACCTCCTCCTCCATGCTTCACGGTGGGAACCAGGCATGTAGAGTCCATCCGTTCACCTTTCTGCGTGCAAAGCAGTAATCAAAGCAAAAGGTGGCTACTTTGAAGAACCTAGAATATAAGACATATTTTCAGTTGTTTCACACTTTTTTGTAAAGTGTAATGTATAATTCCACATGTGTTAATTCATAGTTTTTATGCCTTCATGTGATTCTACAATTTTCATAGCCATGAAAATACAGAAAAATCTTTGAATGAGAAGGTGTGTCCAAACTTTTGGTCTGTACTCTAGGTATGTCCTGTACATATCATGTGGAGGTAGCAGTGCACACTGCAGAGCCTCCTGTGTATATATATATATATATATGTCCTGTATATATGATGTGTAGAGGTAGCAGTGCACACTGCAGAGCCCCCTGGGTGTATATATGATGTGTAGAGGTAGCAGTGCACACTGCAAAGCCTCCTAGGTGTACAGAATGATGTGTAGAGGTAGCAGTGCACACTGCAGAGCCTCCTGGGTGTATATATGATGTGTAGAGGTAGCAGTGCACACTGCAGAGCCTCCTGGGTGTACAGAATGATGTGTAGAGGTAGCAGTGCACACTGCAGAGCCTCCTATGTATATATATATGTCCTGTATATATGATGTGTAGAGGTAGCAGAGCACACTGCAGAGCCTCGTGTATATATAAATATGTCCTGTATATATGATGTGTAGAGGTAGCAGTGCACACTGCAGAGCCTCCTGTGTGTATATATATTTATATATATATATATGATGTGTAGAGGTAGCAGTGCACACTGCAGAGCCCCCTGGGTGTATATATATATATATATAATATATGTCCTGTATATATGATGTGTAGAGGTAGCAGTGCACACTGCAGAGCCTCCTGTGTGTGTGTGTGTATATATATATATATATATATACACATATATATATGTCCTGTATATATGATGTGTAGAGGTAGCAGTGCATACTGCAGAGCCTCCAGCCTGTAGCTCACTGCTGCAGCAGAGTTAAGTGACGCGCTCCCTCACTGTGTCGCTGCGCAGGCGCACTGGAGCCTGTCCTGTCAGCCTGTGGGCTGTCTCCTCCCTCCAGCCGGTGACGTCACAATGCAGAGTGTGGGCGGAGTCTAGAGGCTGCCGTGGGAAATCGCAGGCGGGGCGTAACCCTTTCACTGCTGGAGACGAGCTGTCAGTTCCTTCTAGTATGACACCAGCTGATTATGAGGCTTCTCTGGGTTTTGGGGCCTCTTACCCTCATTATTAGGCTATTTTAACTCTTTCTTTTCCAGATCACTCAGCTTAGAGGGATCGCCAGTAGATAGTTTTCTTTAGAGCAAAAAAAAAGTCCGATCCGATTTTTAGACAGAAAAGGACCATCTCTAATCTTTCTTTAGAGGATCAGGAACTTGTGCCAATATAAAGTGCAGAGGAACAGACCAGCATTACACTCATTACTGTCAGTCACGTGCTCCAGAATCCATGCGGTGACCTGTGTCAGAAGCTCCTCCAGATAATCCTGTTCATTTCAATGGGAAACCACCCCTGCATTGCACATTGTGGAAAAGAAGGCAACATGTCAGCGTCCAGGTCAGTGATATGTGGCGGCTGGACTGGAGTAACGCAAGCCTCTCGCCCTCCGGCGTCCTCGGCGCGGCTGTGCATTAGCCTGGACTGGCACGTTATCTGTCCGTCACGTCATTCAGGTGGCGTCATGCCCGTCCTGATACATGAAATGCCGCCCTGGGACGCCAGACGGTGAGAGATTTGCGTTACACCCGTCCAGTCGCCACACATCACTGACCTGGACGTCGGGCCGGAGTTCCGTGAATCGATCCACTCATCTCTAGTCAGATCACGTCCTTTAGCCGTCGGGCATCTTTGGAAACCTGAAGGGGTTAAAAGACGCTGCAATGACTGAACGTATGAACAGCAAGGCGGTTTTGCATAGAAGTGCTTCTTCTGTGCATTTTCTGGGTGCACCCTCCCGAAAATGACGACGCGTGCACGTACTCTCAGGATAAGTCATCAATATTGGATTGCTAGGAATCCACCTATTTCAGCCGTCTGATCGGCGGGATATGCTGCAGCTTACAGGCTGCTCCGGACTTGCCTGCGTTGCAGTTTTTTTAGCGCCTCTGCCGGATTTTGCTCCATTGAAGTGAATAGGACACGGCTGCGATACCTGTATGACCGCTGAGAAAAGCGCAGAACAAGTAAGTACAGACCTGCCTGCAAGCGGCTGAAAACCAAGCATCGCAGCCTCCTCGAGCGGCAGATCAGATGGGGTAACATTATTTGGCCCCCTACCGATCAAATGTTGTTGGGTTATCCTAAGGCTCGGGTCACATGACAGTTTTCTCTCCAGCCGAGAAAAATGGTCCAATTATGCTAATCACACTCTGATCAGAGTTTGATCAGGATTTTATCAGAGTGGGATCCGTGTTTTTCTCGGAGGTGCTGAAAAAAAAAGAAAAAAAGTTTCTCCATGCAGTCAGTCCTTAAAAATTGGATGCCATCCTAGTGCGATGTTTTCCGTGGACCCATAAAGTTACATTGCCGATTGCTCAGATCAAAATAAGACATGACAAAGATTTTTCGGACATGTGTACAACCCCATAGAATTTTGACGGGAAGGTCAGATTAAAATATTAAAATCGGCAATAAAAGTACATGGGTTTTTTCAGGGACCCAAAGATGTCATCTGAGTGCAGGACAGTTTTTCCATTGACCCATAGATGTCATCCGAGTGCGGGATACTTTTTTCTCGCTCCCAAGATGTCATCCGAGTGCGGGACAGTTTTTTCAAGGACCCAAAGATGTCATCCGAGTGCGGGACAGTTTTTTCAAGGACCCAAAGATGTCATCCGAGTGCGGTCCAGTTTTTTCAGGGACCCAAAGATGTCATCCGAGTGCGGGACAGTTTTTTCAAGGACCCAAAGATGTCATCCGAGTGCTGGACAGTTTTTCAAGGATCCATAGATGTCATCTGAGTGCAGTCCAGTTTTTTCAAGGATCCATAGATGTCATCTGAGTGCAGTCCAGTTTTTTCGTGGACCCAAAGATGTCATCCGAGTGTGGTCCAGTTTTTTCAGGGACCCAAAGATGTCATCCGAGTGCTGGACAGTTTTTTCAAGGATCCATAGATGTCATCTGAGTGCAGTCCAGTTTTTTCGTGGACCCAAATATGTCATCCGAGTGCGGGACAGTTTTTTCAGGGACCCAAAGATGTCATCCGAGTGCTGGACAGTTTTTTCAAGGATCCATAGATGTCATCTGAGTGCAGTCCAGTTTTTTCGTGGACCCAAAGATGTCATCCGAGTGCGGTCCAGTTTTTTCAAGGACTCAAAGATGTCATCCGAGTGCTGGACAGTTTTTTCAAGGATCCATAGATGTCATCTGAGTGCAGTCCAGTTTTTTCGTGGACCCAAAGATGTCATCCGAGTGCGGTCCAGTTTTTTCGTGGACCCAAAGATGTCATCCGAGTGCGGGACAGTTTTTTCAAGGACCCAAAGATGTCATCCGAGTGCTGGACAGTTTTTTCAAGGATCCATAGATGTCATCTGAGTGCAGTCCAGTTTTTTCGTGGACCCAAAGATGTCATCCGAGTGTGGTCCAGTTTTTTCAGGGACCCAAAGATGTCATCCGAGTGCTGGACAGTTTTTTCAAGGATCCATAGATGTCATCTGAGTGCAGTCCAGTTTTTTCGTGGACCCAAAGATGTCATCCGAGTGTGGTCCAGTTTTTTCAGGGACCCAAAGATGTCATCCGAGTGCTGGACAGTTTTTTCAAGAATCCATAGATGTCATCTGAGTGCAGTCCAGTTTTTTCGTGGACCCAAAGATGTCATCCAAGTGCGGTCCAGTTTTTTCAGGGACCCAAAGATGTCATCCGAGAGCGGTCCCATTTTCATGGACTGATGACACTTGAACCACACTCTAATTTTTATTTAATAATAATCTTTATTTATTAGCGCCATCATATTCCGCAGCGCTTTACAGTTTAAGTTTCAAAACACAAGTCATAAGTAACAACGTTAACAATAAAATAATTAAAGCAAAACAAGACGACCCTGCTCGTGAGAGCTTACAATCTACACGAGAAAATCAAACGTGTGAATGAGGCCTTACACGAGGACCGCTCTATATTCCACGGTGTTTCAGAAGAAAAACAACCAGAATGAGAGTTTTCTCTGATCCCGGCCATTTCAGCAATTCTCACACTGACACATCACCCTGACGTCACGGTATGACATTGTGGCTCCATGTAAGACAAACCACAGCGTACAGATACCTCAGTGGACCATCAAGGGGCTAAAGAAATCAGTGTCAGTAAATTGCTCCCGGTGACCATCGTGTACATCCCGGCTGCATGTAAACACCATTCCTCTTATTTCTTCTGTCTGGTTCGTTCTCACCACATGGAGTAACAATGGGTTAAGCACAGACTGCACACAATGGTGGCCCGGCCTTCAGCTATCTCATTACCACCACTCCACCGCGGTGACCTTGTCCTTTTTCTCTTGATTCTATAATACCAGTCCATTCTTATCTCGTTAAAGAAACATTATAAAATCTGCAGTCAAAATACTTTTAATTCCATTTAACTAGTTACACGCTGTACAAATATTTTGCAGTCGTGGAGAATCCATCATCACTTCTTTTAAAGGAAAATCCAGGCAAATCTTGTGCACTGTATGTATTATGCATGGTGCAGGGCCTATAGGGGAGGAGCATGAGAAAGGAACATGAAATAGGGAGTGTCTGTGTCGTGCTCCTCCTCCTCAGGCCCTGTGCTAGGTATAACACATGGTGTAATAGTTGCTTGAAGGTTGGCTCAGGGGCTCAGTAAAAACCGAGGTTCGCACTTGTACTGATAGTAATTTTGTTGAAGCAGTATGTTACCAGGTGCAAGTTTTTACATCTAATGTTGATTTGCTTCCTAAATGCAAAGATAAAAAACTTTCTAAACAGTGTTCATCAAAAATATTCAACCATTTTGTTGCAGCAGAGAGTCTGGAGGTCCTTTATCTAGCTCAGAGCTTTCGCAAAACTGATGCAAATCAAACAGAGTTCTGCTCCTTGTCCTGACGGCTCTCTCCGCTCTCCTCCTCCCTTCTTTCAGTGTTAGAGATGGCAGCAGGGAAAGGATAGGGATCCTTCTGGATAGTTACCGTCTAGGGCTAAACGCCGAACATAGACTTTCCCCAGAAGTCAGTTGCAATGTTTGAGAGAGAGAGATTTTCTTGTTCAAAAGTCAGGTCCCCATTGTTTTCAATGGGTTTTGGTTGAAGTTCGGGTATAGTTCTTGTGCTTTTGAATAAAGGTCGGATAACAGAACCTGAACTTCCACGAGTCTGCTCATCCCTAGTAGGGATTGTACACAAATCACTATAGCATGGAGATGGCAGAAAGTATCTACAGTCTCAAGGAGGGCAGAGTAAACAGGTGAAAACTAGGTGAAATTACAAGGTGTTTTTTCCAGTAAAGAAGGGAAGCATGGGCACTAGTCATATACAGTCAAAGTATAATTTAGACATATGATCCCTGCATTTTAGATGGCCACAACATGCAGGAATAAAATAGAAGTTGCCAAGGGGTCCTCTCAGGTGTGTTCTTACGTTTTTTTAGGGAAGAAAACATTGGGGCAGATTTACTATTGTGAGTGCACCTCCCCCTTGAAGAAACATGCAAAAAAATTGGCTTATTCTAAATCATAATGTTGCATCAAATTTTAGACCTACAGTATTGTTTTCAACACTTTTTGCAGCTCATTTGACAAGGGGTGTGGATTAAAAATGTGACTAGTGCACCAGATTGTGTCAAAAGGAACATCCGGCATGAACCCTTGTGATGTATTTAGAGGATTTTCATGCTGTCTAGTGTAGGTTTACATTGTTTTAAAATCAGACAGGATTAGTAAATCTGCCAGATTTCATTGACTCTCTGCTATATACTATTACTATACTGACCGCCTCATCTGTACAGAAGATTCTCTATACAGCACCACCAACCTGGGACCCCTTGTTACTCTGCTTTATTGTATTTTGGTTAGGACATGCTTCACTTTGCAATAGGGCCCTTTAAATTGTAAGTGTCTGCCTCGTTATGTCCCTGCATCATTCAAATGGACCTTTTCTTAGACACTTAGTCGTGACACCTTTGACATCGACTAAAATAATCTTTACTTATGTTAGTGGTTCCATAAGTTAAGCTGAGTTTCAGCCTTCAATTTTCTTTCTTTTCTTTTTTTTCACACCTCCAGTGTGTAGTTTTTTTTCTTATTCTCTCCCATAATATAGGCTGGATGAAACTGCATTCAGGATGCTTGTCTGTATTACTCAATGTCAGCACAACTTCATCCTGATATGTCCTCTTCCATATTCTCCTTGTCAATAACTTTTCGCCGCCCTCCCATGAGACGTTGTACTTTCTCCTTTCTTCATGCTGTAGTGATCATTACAAACCATCTTTCTTTCTCTGCCATTCTAACAATGAAAAAGGAGGGTGAGAGCAGAAAAACTTTCAGAACAAGGAGCAAACTAGATTGATTTTATAAGTTTTGCAAAAGCACTCCTAGATAAAATTTACCAGCACAACAAATGGTAACTTTTTTTTTTCAATAAGATATTTAGAAAGTTGTTTAAAAAGCAAATAGCAATAAAAAAATTTTCTGGGAAGGCTACAACTTTAAATCCCAGGATTAAAAGGGTTTCCTAAAACAACATAAACTATAAAAAACGATCGCTGGGGGTTCCGACCACTGGATGCAGAGCAATCAACGAACACAGCAGAACAATGCCTCCTGTGTGAAAGAGTGGTAGTGAGCATTGCAACCACGCCCTTTTGCGGTTGTGTTTATGGGTAACCTCTTTTAGGCCGGGTCACACACAAAGTTTAAAAAATGGACCGTTTTAGTCGATTATCGCACAAAAGTTTCATGAACATTGCTCCCTTCTCCCATCACGCCTGAGCGATTAGTCGATCTGACGTATTTTTTCACATCCATTGACATGACTTGCGTTTTTTTTTTCGCAGCTAACAAAAGGACAAATAACAGTTTTGAGGCCTAAACAAAATTTAAATCATCAGCCATTCCCATATTTTTAAGGGGTCCAACAGGAGAGCCTCCCAAACTTTGCAGTAATTATTGGGTTATTTTGTTTGTCTGTTTTGTCCAAAAAACGGGAAAACTGATCTTTAACACCATTAGCGTGTCTGACAATTGGGGTTATACCTACTTTTGGGGCCATACCCTGTGTTGTGACCCCCAAAAGGGACCGAAAAGTGGGTGCATCCACTTTGAGGTGAAGGATAAGTAAGGGCATTTCCACCGTCCTATTTCATTGCGGCGTACCCACCCACAAGTTTTTTCAAATGTCGAAGAGCCTTGTACCTTCGATATGTTGCGGAGATTGTCCCCTGGGTCACCTTTCAGGACACCAGATGCTTCCAGCTATTTTGCTGAGGAACGGCTTATCCTAACATTACGTATTTTTGCAAGATATGTTATGATGTTTTTTTTAAACATAGTATTTCCTATTTGTAACTTACTTTTGTCAACATTTTCCTAAATGTTTTTTACACGCTTCCCCATCTTAATTATTTTTCTTGGTGTTACCCACAGCAGGAATGGCATCTATTGCTTTGTGCATGCATGTTTAATAAACTAAAGACAAAAAGACTGACGGCACATCCAGATAATGGAATTAGGTGCAAACCAATGGGGGACCCCCTT
>JARQOD010000001.1:46352080-46553407 GCA_033576555.1 Oophaga sylvatica | reverse complement strand
GGGAACATTTGCCCACATATTCGCCTCCACGCCGCCTCCTTGCGTGACCTGTCTGCATAATGGGCATCTCGCTGGTCCCATAGTTCTGGCCTCTCCTGGACCAGAGCAATGAGCATTTCTACGTTGATGTGGGTAGCCATGCTTCTGGAATTCCGCAGAGGCATTGTTCCTGTTTTTTTTTTTTTTAGATCTGCCAGCAGGGCCGGCTCCAGGTTTTTATGGGCCCCGGGCGAAAGAGTCTCAGTGGGCCCCTTTAACACAGACCACGATTCATGATGCACAGATACTGCAGAGAAATATGGGTATAGCACAACGCCAAACACTTCACTTCTTCCATTACATGAGTGATATCTATTGTAAATTGTACAATAGCTCAAAAACCGCCAAATCCAAGTACAGACTGGACAGTACAGTCCTCTATACAATATTATGGGCACCACAGTCTCCCCCTCATCACCCATATAATACCCCATGCAGGATGTCACCCCCCATATAATGCTCCATACAGGATACTGGACCTAAAATAATGCTCCATACAGGATACTGGTCCCAATATAATGCTCCATACAGGATACTGGTCCCCATATAATGCTCCATACAGGATACTGGTCCCCATATAATGCTCCATACAGAATATGGAGCTCTCCTCTGCGCTGTGCTGCGTTCTGCACTGTTACGGCTCAATGAAAGGGCGCTGTGGAAAGACTCCCCCTGCCCATTATCATCATCTTCTCCCCATCATCATCAATGCCTCCCCATTATCAGCAATGCCTGCCCATCATCATCTCCTCCCCATCATCATCAATGCCTGCCCATCATCATCTTCTCCCCATCATCAATGCCTGCCCATTATCATCAATGCCTGCCCATTATCATCATCTTCTCCCCATCATCAATGCCTCCCCATTATCATCAATGCCTGCCCATTATCATCATCTTCTCCCCATCATCATCATCAATGCCTGCCCATTATCATCATCTTCTCCCCATCATTATCGCCTCCCCATTATCAGCAATGCCTGCCCATCATCATCTTCTCCCCATTATCATCAATGCCTGCCCATTATCATCATCTTCTCCCCATCATCATCATCATCATCAATGCCTCCCATTATCAGCAATGCCTGCCCATCATCACACACAGACAGCACACAAGCACTCTCTCACATACATACACACACACACACACACACACACATACATACACACACAAAGCACCGCACTACATACACACAGACAAACACATACACTTCTTACCTGTCCGGCGTACCCCGCTCTTTGCCACAGCCGGCCGCTGAATGATGACGTCATTCAGCGGCGCTGCTGTGAGAGGAAGCGCCGGCGCCCCCCGAGCCCGGAGCTGCGGCAGCAGTGGCACGGGAGAGGTAAGTATTGTGCCAGCTGATGCCGGGGCCCTGAGCAAGCGGGGGGGGGGCCAGTGGCGGCGCTGACACCGCTCTCCTCCGCTAACGGGCGCGGGGGTGCCAGACTGCGAGTGGGCCCCCCCGCCTGCTCAGGGCCCCGGAACTTGCCCGGGTGCTGACGCCGGCCCTGTCTGCCAGCCTAATTAGCATGTGAAGCCTTCCTGACAATTCCTGATGCAATTTCCTGTCACCTGGAGAAGTCGTGCGATTTAATCGCAAGTCACACGTGCGGTCCATTTGTAATCTGATTTTTCATCGCCCCATAGACTTGCATTGGCGATTGTCGACCCACAATCGGTGACAATCGCAGCATGCTGCGATTTCACTTGCACGTATAAAACGGACAACAAAAAAAATTGGATGGTGGGAGCTGCTCCATAGATTAATATTGGTCCAACTGCAATGCGATATTTCATAGCTTTGCAGTCGTCCGATTTTGTCGCCAGTGTGACCCCGGCCTTAACCTTAACATTGGCTCACCCTAAAGTCTGGGCATCAGTGTGAATTCTGATCCACAATGCCACATACAGGGTAACCATCATCCACGCTTATAGCCGTGCACTGAGCGGCACTATCCGGCACACACCGTGTAGTCGCACCATGTAGTGCTGCATTTCCAGAATGCAGATCCCCGTATCACAGCTTCTCATTACACAGCGGCAGTAGCTTCATTTCCATTTGACTTCATTAAGAGGACAGATATTGAGGAAAATCAAACTTTCGGAATCACATCCATCATTCTTATCGAGTCCCAGGACTCCTTTGAGACTTACATTGCACTGGAGAAATTGCCACGTTGCCCAGGACAAGCGCTCAGTCCAAGAAAGTGACAGGATGCATTGCTAATCTGGCTACTTATGCTGGCAGTTTAATTGGACATATGCAGCCATCTGGCATGTGAACCAAATGACCTGGGGCGGCGGTTGTAGAGAAAAAACCTGGAAAGCCATATACTCATATTAATACAATAAATATATATATATATATTTTTTTTTTTACTCATGTTCAAACTATTTTTCCTCTTATTTAAAAACAAAAAATTGGCACAAATTCAAGTCCCCTGTCTTTCTTTGTCCCCAACGTCATGTCATGCAAACATGCCATAAATGTCTAATAGCCGAAGGTCTCCCGACCCCATCCTACTAATTCCGGAGGCAAAGAATAAATGGCGACGTGCTTGTGGTGTGCACTATCCCCAGTGTATACATTAAATGTAGAGCTAAGAAGCACTGAGCCTAAGGCCTCATTCAGACACTTTTTTTTTTTGCATACAAGAAAAAAATGGACTGTTTTCAACAGTGTGCTGCATCTGATTTTCATCCATCTTTGGCCCAAATATCCATTTTTACCATCACTGTTCCAAGCTTTTCCAACCCACTAGGCTAGGGTCACACGACCGTGTGTTCTCCATCTGAGAAAAACTGACCGATTATGCTTATCCGATTCTGATCAGGGTACGATCAATGTAAAATACGTTTTTTTTTTGGATGTGGAGAAATAAAAAAAACTCCAAAGATTCTCCATCGTCTCCATTCTGTCATCCGAGTGCGGTCCGATTTTTTTTCACAGACCCACAGACTTGAATGAGGAAAAAATTGGACATGTGCACGGCCTCATTGAATCACACAGGTCTGAGTGTGATCCGATGTTTTGACGGATGGCACTCGGACTGTGAATACGGTTGTCTGCACAAGCTCTTACGCAGTAAAAACCCGACAGCACAGGGTCAACATATGGATGGCATCCATGCGCTGTTCTATTTTTTTTTCTGGACTTATTGTTTTGAATAGTTAAAGGGGTTTTTGCCATACATTACAGCATGGGATCGCAAAATATTATTTTTGTGAGGTAAAACATTTTGCTGCCTGTTTTTAAGCAATGTTTTACCTCACAGAAAGAATCAGCTGTGATCCCATGCTATCCTGTCTGTATCCTCTCTTTTGCTTCCTCCCCTGCCCAGGAGCTGTGGTGTGATCAGACCATGTTCCTGCATGGTCAGACACAGACATTACACAGTACACAGCAGGGGAACATTTATAAGATTATCTCAGCACAGGAACATTTTATTTAAACACATCCACTTGTATAAATTATTATTATTCCAAGATCTATTAATTAAAATGTACTTTGTTCCCGGGACAACCACTTTAAGTTTGACTCTACAGTAAAATGGTAATGTGGACACTCAGTTTGCACAAAATCCCGGACAAGTGAACAACCCTATAGATTATAATGGGAACATGTCTTATCCTTGAAGAACAGACATGTGAAGAAAGCCTAGTTTTGGGAAAAAGTGAATAAAACTGTCACCTTGGGCGATGTTCAGACTAAAGTGATAATTCATGGGTCAGTCATGTTAGCAAATTACCGACCTGACTGAGTCCGTTTGCAACCCTGTATGCTCATTCATTCCCATCCCCATTGGGTGTATGATATATGCATTTATGTGCCATTTAGACTAGTACTATCTTGTCCACAATAGATGTGAGACTAGTGCATGCAGTGACCATTCCGGCGCGACCATCAGTCCATATGGAAAATCGACCATGTGGGCTGCCACATTGATTTTGTGTGTGTGGTCCATATGTAGTCTGGTGTACACATATTTTCTACGTACAGTAGAAAACTTGGGAAATCCTCCTTTTCTGAGACAGCTGTTCCAATAATGGATTAATTGCAGATGTCCTGTTGAGAGCCCTGTGATCAGCTGCTGAGGGGGCCATGTTAGTAGTCAATGGGTGATCTTGTAATACAAGGCCAGGCCACATCCTCGTTATGGCTGGTAATGGTTCAGTTCCCCCTCTATAATGTCCATTTGCCTTCAGAAGGGCACATGGACAGTAAATTAGAGATGAGCAAATAATTTTGCCGGACGCTGGTCCACCAGCTAGGTCAGAATTCCATGGCGACTAGATGGGAACCCTGCAAACCTTTTTCTACTTGCCGGCATCCACGGCCTTCTTTTGGTAAGCCGGCCCGGTACGCCATGTTGTCATGCCCGGCCGGCTAGTCAAAAGAAGAGGAGGTGGGTAGGAAGTTTGTAGGGCTCCCACCCAGCTGCTGGGCCAGGGTCCTGCGAATCGATTCACTTATCTCCACAGTAAATGACGTATCCCTGAAGCAGTCGTGTCAGCTCAGGCTGTGTATTTAGGGTGTGAAAGCTGACTAATACCCAAAACCCTGACTCTGCACTTCCACTCCTCTTATGCTGTTTATGCACCATTTAGCCACGCTCAGCGTGCAGAGAATTGATGAGCATTTCTGAGGGCCGGGGAGATGTCATTACTCCACCACAGGACAATTATTGTCATTTAAAGGGTGAAAAGAGTTAAAGTGCTGCAAGCCAGGCTGCATGGTGTCCTTCTCTTTAATTTCCAGGATTCTCCCCTGTCAGGGTTACCCTTGTTTTTTTTATGACATGAGTATATGTTTTCGACTATGCAAGATGCCTACAGCTATGGGAGGGAACAGCCGCAGTAACAGGAGAAAGTGCTACTTTCAAAGACTTGCTGAGACATGGGATTTTTCCCTAGCGAGAGCACAGAGTTGTTTGGGCCCAAAGCAAATAACTAACCCATCTGCAGCTCCTCTGGCGAAGAAAGGGTGTACTGCAGATTAGGCTTTAAGTAATCCAGTGGTTGTAGGCAATAGATAAGAATCACCAATGCGTTATCTTTATGGGGTCAGAGGACATCAGGAAATGCAGCAAGAGTGATGGTGTAACACTGAGAATTTTAGGCAAATGATCACATTTTTAAGGGCTCCTATACATCAGACAAGTGCTATTGGAGGTTTTATTATCCTATAGCACCAAGACCAATGTTACATAGAGGAGTAGATTTATTTTACTCACTTCTATAGCGCCATTAATTCCACTTCATCATCACTGTCCCCACTGGGGCTCACAATCTAAAATCCTATCAGTATGTGGGTGGGAAACCCATGTGTGTGGCCCAGCTGCGCTTGGTACACATGTCTCCAGGAGAGTGCACAGATAACGTAATTGTGAAGCCTGATATTCATTCACATCACACACTTCCAACACTGCCACCAGAGGGCAACTTAGACTATTTAAGTTAGTGTGACGTAGCAGTAGTGGTTCAGTCAGTAGGGAGATTCAGACCAGTTTGCTGTCTCAGGACAGAGCAGTTCAGTCTAGGAGGGAGAGGAGAGAAGACTGATTCCTGACAGAGCTCAGGTAGTTCATTTTGTACTGAAGTGGAGGCTAGTACGAGTGGAAAGGAATCACTCTAGCCTAGTCAGAGCTACATTTGAATCTGAAGCTGTTACTCAGAACAAGCTGCCTGTGTTCCTAAGAATGTGGGAAGTGACTCTCAGAGCGAGCATGAAATCAGTTTGACAGAGTTCCTGATAGCCACTCTGGACAGAGTCTTTGAAGGAAAGAAGGAAAGGGATTACAGCAGTTATAACAACGAGGCAACTGAGAACAGGTCAGTAGCTTGGAAGAACAACTGACAACTACACCTACTGCTACCCGTGCTTATGTTAAGGGCAAGAGCAGGGCGACAGGCGAGTGGAGAAAGAAGGACAAGTGACCAAGGTGACAGATCACCTTCACTTAATTAACCGGACACCGGGGTCCGAAGCATTGCTAGTACTTCACGGCTAGTAATAAGAAACACCGGAATCCTTGCTGGACTTCAAGTCACAGAAGGTAGCCCTAAGCGTTGATACGTAACTGGAGTCAGGGAGAACAAGGACTTTTAGCAAGTGCACTGCATAGAGGACTTCGTTCTTTCCAACCTCTGATTATCAGAGACGGAGAAGGCTCTACCACAATGTCAGCCGGGCGTAGCTGCTACAGTAGGAGTTAAACTTGACTTCATGCAAGTTAGGACTCACATACACTTCAAGGAGAAAGGAGGCCTTAAACCTGCTCAGCAATCCCCTGAATGTGCATTCTCCAACCTGACCAGCTTCCCGGGACATACCTGCCAACAACATCAGTAAAGGTATGGAAAGAGACTGAATTGTGTGTGACTGACTTATTATCTGCAACACCATTGACTCGGAGGGAACAGCCCCACCTGTGGGGGACTTAACATCAAGCTGCCTAATAACATCCCCTCAGAAGATTAACACTGCAGCGCTGGTCTATCTGATCAGAAACCACAGGTGGCGTCACAAACTAATCTTTATAATCCCCTGTAAATATCCCACATTGCATGACCGCCCAGGGCCACGGACCGAGCTCTGCTGCCAGTGACATCCCCATAGACTTCCATGGGCTCGGTGCCGAGTGTCCCATAGCCCTGGTACCCACATGTGGTGCGCGTCATCTCTTTGGCGTCACGAACAGGATCCGAGGCTTACAATTTGTGAGTCCTGTGTGCCTATTTGGACTGTTTTTGTGCAAAAAGACTGTTTGCTGTTTTTGTGATTTTTGGCGCCATTTTCCGCCATTTTGCCGCCATATTCACGCCCTGAGGCGCTGGTGAAGAAGGTGGGCGTGCCTTCGTGGGTGTACCCCCCCTTGTGGCGCGAAAGTGATGGGCGCCCTCTCTAAATGCTATTATAATGTGAGAGCCTGCCCCACTGCTAAGGAGATCCGCCTCCTCTTCATTTTCTATGCCAAAAAGAGGAAGCGCAAATCCCGCCTCCACGGAAGAGACCAGATTGTTCCAGATGGAAAACACAGTCTGGCCTGGAGAGAGATGGCGGAAGGACAGGAGACGCTGTGTGGAGGAGCGGCGGCGCTCAGGCCCCGTTCCCCAGAAAAGCTACTGCCTGTGCCGGAGCCGTCCCCAGTTCGGGACACTAACCAAATCATGCTGGAGTTAGAGGAGGTGAATGCGGTGCTCAAGGAAATGATCCAGCGCCGTGAAGAAATGGACGAGACAGAGAGAAGCTGGCGTGCCCGGAAACAGCGGCTGCTGTGGGACGCAATGCTCTCTCCCCCAGGAACGCAGCCAGTACCTGTGCTCCCTGTGCCACCACCGTCAGCAGCTGATGAGAGACCGGAGGCCGGCCCCGAAAGAGCTGATCCCGACTCCACCGATGATCCGGTCGGAGGGATGGAGGCTGAGGAGGCCCTGCCCAGACCGGAGTGCCAGCCAGGCCAGGAGGCCGCAGCAGAATGCAGTTCCCCGGTAGGGACACCAGAGGGAAGCCAGCCGTCCATAATGGAGGTCGACTGGGACGTGATGGAGTATCTGGACGATGTGACTTATGACATCCAGACCGATAACGAATGTGGACGCAGCGAGCAGGAGAAGCGACGCCAGCAGGAGGAGAGAGAGGTGCAGCAGTTCCGTCAGCGGTACCAGGAGGAGTTCCTCGCCGACAAGGAGAATGTCCGGAGGAATAAAGGTACGCTCCGGGAACCGCGGCGTCAGGGGTGCGTGAGCGATTTCAAACTCCGCAAGGGCTGGGGCTTCATCCACGAGCCAGGCCTATACCAAGGAGTCTTTGTCAGCCGCAGAGATGTAGAGTCCCATCTGCCCATTGGTCACCCGGGAAGAGATCTCGTGAACGGGGATATCGTCAGCTATACGCGGCACTGGGGACTTAAAGGGTGGTACGCCTTAAACGTCACCCGTGTCAGCGACCCCGTCCCCGACGCCGGTAGTGTGCATCATGTCGCAGTGTCTCAGTCTCCATTACCAACAGCACCCAGCCGTGCACCAGCATCGCAACCAGCGTCCTCTTCTGCACCAAGATCATATCCCGTCTCGTACCCTGCGACCCAACCTGCATCGCAACCCACGGTCGCTTCTGCATCGCAATCTGCGTCATATTCTGAGTTCTGCTCCAAATCGCAAAAGCCTGATGCGACTTCAATGGAGCCACTAAGCAAGCCTGCTTCTTGTACAGCATCTTATGCTGCAGCAGCGACCCCTATGGAGCTGAATCTATATTCTGGAGAGGCACCTGTTGAGCCCCTAGTGGATTACACAAGAACTGTAGCTACGCAAACCTTGATTGCAGGCCACAGGGCCGCCATCAGGGCATGAGAACCCTTACTGCTGTATGGGGCCCGGTCATTAGGGGGGGCCCGCCGCCCGAGCACGCAGGTCCGCGCTCGGGCCCGGGGGCCCCCAACATTTTGAGGCTCCCCCTGCACCTCAAGGGGCCCCCAGCTAGCGGCACATCACACAGCCGCTATGGGGCCCCTGTGTGGCAGGGGGGCCCGCCTGCCCCCAGCGCCGACTCCCCCCGCCGCTGCATTGAACTATACCGGCGTCAGCCGGCACAGTTCAAAGCGATAATGGAGGAGAGAGCATCAGCTGACGCTCCCTCTCCCATCATTCCCCGCTCTGCCTCTGACACAGCGCGCTCACTGTGTGCCGGGCAGAGCAGGAGACAGGAGCTGGGAGCAGCGCTGGCACGAGGATGAGGTGAGGAGTGTTTTTTTTTTATAAATCTGTCCTGCTGTGGGGCCGGCCATTCCTGGGGGGGGGAGGAGAGATGAGGGCTGTAAAATGTGGGCCCTGCTGTATACTATGGAGGCCCTGCTATATCCAATGGGGGCCCTGCTCTCTACTATAGGGGCCCTGCAATATACAATGGGGGCCCTGCTGTCTACTATAGGGGCCCTGCTATATCCAATGTGGGCCCTGCTGTATACTATGGAGGCCCTGCTATATCCAATGGAGGCCCTGCTGTCTACTATAGGGGCCCTGCAATATACAATGGGGGCCCTGCTGTCTACTATAGGGGCCCTGCTATATCCAATGTGGGCCCTGCTGTATACTATGTGGGCCCTGCTGTACACTGTGGGCCCTGCTATATACTATGTGGGCCCTGCTATATACTATGTGGGCCCTGCTGTATACTATGTGGGCCCTGCTGTATACTATGTGGGCCCTGCTGTATACTATGTGGGCCCTGCTGTATACTATGTGGGCCCTGCTGTATACTATGTGGGCCCTGTTGTACAATGTGGGCCCTGCTGTATACAATGTGGGCCCTGCTATATACTATGTGGGCCCTGCTGTACACTGTGGGCCCTGCTATATACTATGTGGGCCCTGCTATATACTATGTGGGCCCTGCTATATACTATGTGGGCCCTGCTATATACTATATGTGCCCTGCTGTATACTATGTGGGCCCTGCTGTATACAATGTGGGCCCTGCTATATACTATGTGGGCCCTGCTATTTACTATGTGGGACCTGCTATATACTATGTGGTCCCTGCTATATACTATGTGGGCCGTGCTATATACTATGTGGGCCGTGCTATATACTATGTGGGCCCTGCTATATACTATGTGGGCCGTGCTATACACTATCCGGGCCGCGCTATACACTATGTGGGTTGTGTTATATACTATTGGGGGATATATTATATTTTATAGGGTGGCTGTGTTATATACTATGTGGCTGTGTAATATACTATAGGGGGCTACGTTATATTCCTTTGGGGAGGCAGACTGTATGATATTCTATTCGGGGATACATTATATTCTATGGGGGCTGTATTATATTTATTATATTCTATGAGGGGTGATTGCATCATACTCTATGAGGGGGCTCCATTATACTGTATGAGGTGGCTACATTGTATTCTATGGGGGCTGCATTATATTCTATGGGGGGCTAGATTATATTTTATGGGGGCTTCATTATACTTTGAGGGGGCTCTATTATATTCTATGGGGGGTTTACATTATACTCTGTGGGGTGGTTGCATTATACTCTGTGGGGTGGTTGCATTATACTCTGGGGTGGTTGCAATATACTCTGTTGGGTGGTTGCCTTATACTCTGTGGGTTGGCTGCATTATGCTCTGTGGGGTGGCTGCATTATGCTCTATAGGCTGACTGCATTATACTATATGTGGGCTGCATTATACTGTATCGAGGACTATGGGGAATACATTATATCATATGAAGAACTATGGGGTGCATTATACTATGGGAAGTGAATTGTACTACATGGATGACTATGGCGGTGCATTATACTATATGGAGCACTATGAGGAGTGTATTATACTATATGGATGACTGAGTGTATTTTAATATATTGAGGGCTGTTAGGAGTGTATTATACTATATGGAGGACTATGGATACATTATATGTAGTGCACATTATAATATATGGAGGACTATGGGGTGTATTATACTAAACAAGCAAAATGCTGCATATTCATCGAGTGATTGGTGTTAATGTGTCATTGGTGAGAGCATGGTGCAGAAGTGAAGTTTTTCCATGAAAGGGCGGAGGGATTTTGGAAGGTTTATGTGGTGGAGGAGGAGCTAGGGTGGATACGGAACTGGGGGGTGGAGCCTGGGCGGAGTCTCAAGGGGGCCCCATAAATTTTGCCAGTATGGGGCCCCGAAATTCCTAGTGGCAGCCCTGGCAGGCCATGACTTGTTTGTTATGCGTTCAAAAGAGCACCGCGTTGTTCCAGCCCCAGGAGTGGAAGACGTCATTGAAATCTGCAAAGAAGAAGATCAGTAGGACCCAGACAGGGTTTACTGTACTTGTATAAAGTTGGAGAAGTTGAAAAAATTTTGCACTTTATTAATATTGTGATACATGTTTAATAATGTTACTTGCTATATGTGATGATGTTTACATAGTTGCATAGAATACCCAGTTGGGTAATGTGGAATAGTTAAAAGAAGTAATTAGAAATGTGATTTTCTAAACTTGAAAAGGTTTTATCAAAGGACTGCGTGGCTGTGGACTGTGCCAGCCCAAAAACTTTCATTGTAAATAGTTCGCACTTCGGTGCCCCATCTTGGTTTTACGTAAAAGCATTACTACCTCTGAAGAAAAACCCGTATGGTGGGGCCTAGAGTGTGGTCTGCAGCTCAGAAGTCCTGCAGCCCACCCAGGACCCACGTGGGAGGTTTTTGGTGCGGGTCCTCCACAAGAATCTTGTCTTATATATTTATGTGAAAAAATGTTTTGATAATTTTCTACTGACCTATGTACAAATTGTAACGTTGAAGAGTCCTTACCTCCCGCAAGGGATGAGTTATATGTTAAATGTTGATGTTATATGCAAAACAAAAATATTTTTCTTTTCTATTTCAGCCCGGGAGTGCTGAGTTTAACTAAGGGGGGATGTGTGGCCCAGCTGCGCTTGGTACACATGTCTCCAGGAGAGTGCACAGATAAGGTAATTGTGAAGCCTGATATTCATTCACATCACACACTTCCAACACTGCCACCAGAGGGCAACTTAGACTATTTAAGTTAGTGTGACGTAGCAGTAGTGGTTCAGTCAGTAGGGAGATTCAGACCAGTTTGCTGTCTCAGGACAGAGCAGTTCAGTCTAGGAGGGAGAGGAGAGAAGACTGATTCCTGACAGAGCTCAGGTAGTTCATTTTGTACTGAAGTGGAGGCTAGTACGAGTGGAAAGGAATCACTCTAGCCTAGTCAGAGCTACATTTGAATCTGAAGCTGTTACTCAGAACAAGCTGCCTGTGTTCCTAAGAATGTGGGAAGTGACTCTCAGAGCGAGCATGAAATCAGTTTGACAGAGTTCCTGATAGCCACTCTGGACAGAGTCTTTGAAGGAAAGAAGGAAAGGGATTACAGCAGTTATAACAACGAGGCAACTGAGAACAGGTCAGTGAGCTTGGAAGAACAACTGACAACTGCACCTACTGCTACCCGTGCTTATGTTAAGGGCAAGAGCAGGGCGACAGGCGAGTGGAGAAAGAAGGACAAGTGACCAAGGTGACAGATCACCTTCACTTAATTAACCGGACACCGGGGTCCGAAGCATTGCTAGTACTTCACGGCTAGTAATAAGAAACACCGGAATCCTTGCTGGACTTCAAGTCACAGAAGGTAGCCCTAAGCGTTGATACGTAACTGGAGTCAGGGAGAACAAGGACTTTTAGCAAGTGCACTGCATAGAGGACTTCGTTCTTTCCAACCTCTGATTATCAGAGACGGAGAAGGCTCTACCACAATGTCAGCCGGGCGTAGCTGCTACAGTAGGAGTTAAACTTGACTTCATGCAAGTTAGGACTCACATACACTTCAAGGAGAAAGGAGGCCTTAAACCTGCTCAGCAATCCCCTGAATGTGCATTCTCCAACCTGACCAGCTTCCCGGGACATACCTGCCAACAACATCAGTAAAGGTATGGAAAGAGACTGAATTGTGTGTGACTGACTTATTATCTGCAACACCATTGACTCGGAGGGAACAGTCCCACCTGTGGGGGACTTAACATCAAGCTGCCTAATAACATCCCCTCAGAAGATTAAAGGTACTGCCACACTTAGTGATCTCGTTAGCGATCTCAATAACGACGCAAGCTAATGAGATCGTTTTGTGATCGTTTTAATTTCTCTAGTAGCTGCCACACTTAGTGATCTCGTTAACGACTCAAAAGCGGTTAGCGATCTCATTAACGACTTTAACGGTCATTGCGATGTAAAAAACAGCGCACATCGCTCACAAAAGGTGCCAGACACAGCGATATAGGCTCACCAGCAGGGACGCCAACGATCTAATACGGTCCAGAACTCTAGTGAACGATCAGCGAGATCACAGCAGGGGCCACGTCGTTGCTACATGCCACACACGTTAGCGTCACGAACGAGATCGCTAAATAGTGACGTATTTTAGCGATCTCGTTAGCGACGCTGTTTAGTGTGGCATACCCTTAACACTGCAGCGCTGGTCTATCTGATCAGAAACCACAGGTGGCGTCACAAACTAATCTTTATAATCCCCTGTAAATATCCCACATTGCATGACCGCCCAGGGCCACGGACCGAGCTCTGCTGCCAGTGACATCCCCATAGACTTCCATGGGCTCGGTGCCGAGTGTCCCATAGCCCTGGTACCCACATGTGGTGCGCATCACATGCAAACACGGGGAGAACATACAAACTCCTAGCAGATGTTGTCCATCGTGTGATTTGAACCCAGGACCCCAGTGCTGCAAAGCAACAGTGCTAACCACTCAGCCACCATCAGATTAGCGGCAGGGCCGCCATCAGGGCATGACAGCCCTGACTGGTGTATGGGGCCCGATCAGCAGAGGGGGCCCGCATCGGGCCCCGTCTCTTCTGCTGATCGGGCCCCAGAAGAAGAGACCGGGCCTGATGCGGGCCCCCTCTGCTGATCGGGCCACAGTGACAGGCAAAGTAACTGAACCTGCGTGACGTCCGAGACGCAGGTTCAGTTACTCTATTGAGTTGCAGGCCCGTGCGGGCCTGCAAGTCAATAGTTAAAGCCGCCAGACAATCGGAGGCTGGCAGCTGACGTCAGCGCGCACGGCGCCGGCGTATGACGTCATTGTCATTCGCCGTCAAGTGCGCGCTTGAAACGTCGGGACTCAGGACATATCAACGCCGCGGGAGCGCTGCGGCCAGGTAAGTAGAACGTTTTGTTTTTTTTTAATTTATTTATTGAAATCGGCAATGTGGGCAGGATGAAATCGCTGGGGGGGCTGGATGGAATCGCTGGAGGGGGCTGGATGGAATCGCTGGGGGACAGGATGGAATCGCTGGGGGCAGAATGGAATCGCTGGGGGGCTGGATGGAATCACTGGGGGGGCTGGATGGAATCACTGGGGGCTGGATGGAATCGCTGGGGGCAGGATGGAATCGCTGGGGGGCTGGATGGAATCGCTGGGGGGGCTGGATGGAATCGCTGGGGGGCAGGATGGAATTGCTGGGGGGCAGGATGGAATCGCTGGGGGGGCTGGATGGAATCGCTGGGGGGCTGGATGGAATCACTGGGGGGGCAGGATGGTGTCACTGGGGGGGCAGGATGGAATCACTGGGGGGCTGGATGGAGTCGCTGGGGCTGGATGGAGTCACTGGGGCAGGATGGAGTCACTGGGGCAGGATGGAGTCCCGGGGGGGCAGGATGGAGTCAAGGGGGGCAGGATGGAGTCACTAGGGCTGGATGGAGTCATGAAGGGCAGGATGGAGTCACTGGGGCGGCAGGATGGAATCACTGGGGCAGGATGGAGTCACGAGGGAGGCAGGATGGAGTCACTGGGGCAGGATGGAATCACTGGGGCAGGATGGAGTCACTGGGGCTGGATGGAGTCACAGGGGGCTGGATGGAGTCACAGGGGGCTGGATGGAGTGAAGGGGGGCAGGATGGAATGACGGGGGCAGGATGGAGTCACTGGGGCTGGATGGAGTCACAGGGGCAGGATTGGAGCCACGGGGGCAGGTTGGAGACACGGGGCAGGATTGGAGACATGGTGCAGGATGGAGACAGATGGGGCAGGATCATAGGGCAAGATAGAGACAGATGGTGCAGGATCATGGGGTAGGATGGATATGATTGGGCAGGATCATGGGACAGATGGGGCAGGATCATGGGACAGATGGCCTGGGGCAGGATGGAGATAGATGGGACAGGATCATGGACAAGATGGAGACAGATGGGGCAGGATCATGGGACAGATGGGGCAGGATCATCGGATAAATGGCCTGGGGCAGGATGGAGATAGATGAGGCAGGATCATGGGCAAGATGGAGACAGATGGGACAAGATGAAGACAGATGGTGCAGGATCATGGGGCAGGATGGATACGATGGGGACAGATGGGGCAGGATCATGGGACAGATGGTCTGGGGCAGGATCATGGGACAGATGGAGCAGGATCATTGGGCAAGATGGAGACAGATGGTGCAGGATCATGGGGCAGGATGGATACGATGGGGACAGATAGGGCAGGATCATGGGGCAGGATAGATACGATGGGGACAGATGGGGCAGGATCATGGGACAGATGGTCTGGGGCAGGATCATGGGGCAGGATGGGACAGATGGAGCAGGATCATTGGGCAAGATGGAGACAGATGGTGCAGGATCATGGGGCAGGATGGATACGATGGGGACAGATAGGGCAGGATCATGGGGCAGGATAGATACGATGGGGACAGATGGGGCAGGATCATGGGACAGATGGTCTGGGGCAGGATCATGGGGCAGGATGGAGACAGATGGTGCAGGATCATGGGGCAGGATGGATACGATGGGTACAGATGGGACAGGATCATGGGGCAGGATGGGACATCACATGGTGGCAGGATAGGAGAACATATGGCTGGAGCCAGAAATGAGACACACAGGGGCCAGGATGGGAGATATTATTACAATAGGGTCTAATTTAGGGATATTATTACTGCAGTGATGTATTTATTTTATTTTTTGAGGATACTGTTATAAATGGGAGGGCGGTCCTGTTACTGTGCAGAGCGACACTGTTGACTTTTTTTTCTTCATCTGGTGTAGTTTACAATTTGGGAAAAAATTAAGTAATGTGTTCTGCAAGCGGTTCTCTAGATAACTGTGTTATTTCCTGCAGATATAGCCCTGGCTGGAAGAAGTGATGGCGGTCTGTGCTGGATGAAGATTAAAAGCGAAGATGAAAGACTTCACCTAGAGACGTCACTGGTGAGTCAGTGTGTTACCTATACACTGACACTATACACTGTATAATATATACAGAAGTCCTGTGTACAATGTCACCAGTGATCACTGTATTACCTTTACATTATACACTATATACAGAGCTCCTGTGTATAATGTCACTGGTGATCACTATTACTTGTACACAGACACTGCATCAGTATTGTAGTGTTCAGTCACTATGTGGTGGTAATATGTTGTCCGTCCATGGTGTGGCCGTATTTGCTCCTTGTATGTGCTATGTGGTCACTATGTGGTGGTAATATGTGGTCTGGTCATGGTGTGGTGGTATTTGTTCCTTGTATGTGCTATTATTGGTCACCATATGGTGGTAATATGTGGTGTGGACATGGTGTGGTGGTATTTGTTCCTTGTATGTGCTATTATTTGGTCACTATGTGCTGGTAATATGGTGTCTAGTCATGGTGCGGTGGTATTTGTCCACTGTATGTGATATTATTGGTCATTTTAAAAATTGAAAAATAAATAAAAATATACCTAAATTGTATTGGATATTTGAACAAATGTTTAATGGGTTAGAGTAGAGTAGGGCCCGGCCAAAAGAGTCTACCTTGTCGTGCTGGTGGCTTAAAAAATCTTTTAACTGTGGATAGTTCAAGGGGTGGAGGCGGGGCTGGGGTGGAGCCTGGGCGGAGTCTCAAGGGGGCCCCGAAAAGTTTGCCAGTATGGGGCCCCGAAATTCCTAGTGGCAGCCCTGATTAGCGGGTTCGACAGATCGAATCTGTCTGTTGAAAAATTCACAATATAGACATTCGCAGACTCAGACAATGGAGAAGATGAAGAAATTAAGTTCACCGTCTTCTCCATGCCTGTGAAGCTAACTCTCAGATGAAAAAATCTATTCTCAAGTGTCTCCTGCCTAACTGTTTTTATTCATTGTCATATAACACATGTCATCATGTAACACGTTATAAGGGGTCTGTGGCCCCGAATGTAAGGAGGTGGCAGATACACTCGACTGCTCCCTTTCCCTTTTTGTCGTTTGGCCCCCCGTGCACTTTATGTAAATATGTTATGTATTCATTAATTTAATGTTTGATATGTGTCTATGCTGTGTTTATCGGGTCCTAATGACTATTGAAATGTATGCACTGTCTTATGTCTAATGTGCATTGTGTGTCATGTGTAAAGTTAGGGAAAGTAACTAGTTAATATTAGGGGCTGGGCCAGCAGCAAAGAGGAGACAGGAAGCTGCTGCTCTCAGTCAGTAGCCCGGGTACGTTGGCCAGGGCAGACGTATACTACAGACGGGGCATTGCCAGACTCCCAGAGGGGAGAGATCTGTTGCCCTGGACTCAATGACTTAAAAAGGACTTAAGGACCACAACACGGGCCCAAGATTTTGGAAGGGCCCCCGCTGAAGGGACTTTAAGCGTTCAGATCCCAGCAAGTGGACTACTGTGAAATTCGGATACTGCGGCCGTTGTGGGTACGGCCGTGGAAAGTGTCAGGGAGAGAGCAGGAAGCCAGTGTTGAATTTGTCTTTTTTGTCTTTTTCATCACTGTTCATTAAAAGTTATTTCTCTGTTGGAAAAACGGCTGCATTCTTGAACTCTGATTGCTGGGACTACTGTGATCAGAGGAAGAGAAGGTAACCCGTGGGGAAAAAGCTGTGTCAGTCCTGTATTGCATGTGCAAGGGGCCGGGGTGTCTTCAGACTGTGTTTTGTGCGTGAGCTCGGTCAGGACTACAACCCCGGTCGCCCTTGTTACACGAACACGCACACTAATCCGATAGTCATACAGAAGACGTAGGGTCCAATTAATTAAGACTGACGTGCTGAAGGGCTCGCTGGAGTACAGTGCGCCACTTAATGAATTTGGCACATCTTTTCAGTGGCGCGGTCCTCCATGTGTCTCACCAGAAATCTTACTTTAATTGTGGACTAGAGTAGCATTTCTGACATAAAAAACGCCAGCACTTTTGCTGAACCTGATAGATGGACATAACCTTGCCCCGACTTCTCCCCAGCTCTGGCCGTTTTTGTGGAGCTGCTTCAAACTGGCAAGAAGACTGCAAAAAGTCACAAACATTTTTTTTCAACTTGGCACTGTGCAAAAACTTGCAACTTTTCAAAGCATTTTACATTAGCTTATTGTTATAAAAGCTTTGATGAATCAGGCCTTTAGTCTCTATAAATATTATACCTATAGTTCTAGCCCCTCCACCTATGGTGATTGAGAGTGCTCACTTGCCTTGAACTTTAAAGTGAACCTGTCATGTAAAAAAAAAGCTATTAACCTGCAGATACGGGGTTAATCTATAGGTTAATAGCAGCCACAATGGCACTTAGATATGGGGTTAATCTGCATAGCATGTTAATAGCGCCCTTGTCGGCACTTAGAGCCCTGCTGTCAGGAGGAAATTAACTTTATGGGAGAAATGAACTTTATGGGGGTGGTGTCAGCGCAGGAATACGGCTCTGTGTGTAGAGAGCGGAGGCTGTAACCGAGCCCCTGGCACTGACAGCTCTATCAGGATTAGGACTGGCTGTCAATCAGTGCCGGGGGCGCGGTTACAGCGCCAACACCACCCCTGTGACTGATTGCCAAATATTGCTGGGGGAAAATAAAGTTCATTTCCTCCCTGCAGTGGGGCTCTGAATGCAGGCGCCGGGCAGAATGCTATTAACCTGCAAATTAACTCCATGTCGAAACGTTAATAGCGTTTTTTCACGTGAAAGGTTCCCTTTAATCTCTGCTGTGTTCGAGTCACAGTTTCACCCACCAAAAAGAGCAGGTTCTTTTGGATCGCAAACTGCGCTTTATTAAATATCTGTTCACTTGCAGAATGTAATGGTATTTAAGATATTTAGCGTAAAAACAGGCAGTACTGATACGGTCCAATCCCTGCCCACCTGCTGCTAGGTAATTGCATCCCTTTTGCCATGAGTTGCTCGGTGGGTGAGCAGGGTTTTTTGGTCACAATCAGTATCCAGACCATATCATATTTCCCCCAGGGTAAGGGAAGTTGGATGTCATCTTTCACATAAAATAGCTGGCTCTTTAGCAAACGATCCATCACTAGTTTTCAGTTCTGGCGGCGTTGGACAAGAGAGCACAGTCCATGACTATTGGTGGAGGGGGTGGATTGGTGCACCAAGAGTTTGGCCACACCAAGGATGCATCAAAAAATGCGTTAAGATACAGCAGCAATTCCACTCCCAATGGTGCATTTTTTATTTGTTTTTTAGTGTGTTGTACATGGATTTTGTGCAAAAAACAGTTTTTTTTCTCATTGACCTCAGTGGGGAAAGTGCAGTAAAAATGCTTTAACCCCTTAGTGACAGAGCCATTTTGCAGCTTAATGACCGGGCCAATTTTTACAATTCTGACCACTGTCACTTTATGAGGTTATAACTCTGGAACGCTTTAACGAATCCCGCTGATTCTGAGATTGTTTTTCATGACATATTGTACTTCACGTTAGTGGTAAAAAATTTGTTATATGACTTGCGTTTATTTATGAAAAAAATGGAAATATGGCGAAAATTTTGAAAATTTAGCAATTTTCAAACTTTAAATTTTTATGCCCTTAAATCAGAGAGATATGTCACACAAATTTCTTAATAAATAACATTTCCCACATGTCTACTTTACATCAGCTCAGTTTTGGGAACACTTTTTTTTTTTACGAAGTTATAAGGGTTAAAATTGACCAGCGATTTCTCATTTTTACAACACCATTTTTTTTCAGGGATCACACCACATTTGAAGTCACTTTGAGGGGTCTATATGATAGAAAATACCCAAAAGTGACACCATTATAAAAACTGCACCCCTCAAGGTGCTCAAGACCACATTCAAGAAGTTTATTAACCCTTTATGTGCTTCACAGGAGCTGAAGCAATGTGGAAGGAAAAAATTAACATTTAACTTTTTTTTGCAAAAACTTTACTTCAGAACCAATTTTTTTTATTTTCACAAGTGTTAAAGGAAAAAACAAACCACAAAATTTGTTGAGCAATTTCTCCTGAATATACCGATACCCCATATGTGGGGGTAAACCACTTTTTGGGCGCACGGCAGAGGTCGCAAGGGAAGGAGCTCCATTTGACTTTTTCAACGCAGAATTGGCTGGACGCCATGTCGCGTTTAGAGAGCCCCTGATGTGCCTAAACAGTGGAAACCTCCAACAAGTGACCCCAGTTTGGAAACTAGACCCCTTAAGGAACTTATCTAGCTGTGTGGTGAGCACTTTCAACCTCCAAGTGCTTCACAGAAGTTTATAATGCAGAGCCGTGAAAATAAAAAATAATTTTTTTCCTCAAAAATGATTTTTTTAAACGCTATTTTTTTTATTTTCCCAAGGGTGACAGGAGAAATTGGACCCCAAAAGTTGTTGTGCAATTTTTCCTGAGTACGCTGGTACCCCATATATTGGGGTAAAAACCACTGTTTGGGCGCACGGCAGGGCTCGGAAGGGAGGGAGCGCCATTTGACTTTTTGAACGCCACGTCGTGTTTGGAGACCCCCTGATGTGCCTAAATAGTGGAAACCCCTCAATTCTAGCTCCAACCCTAACCCCAACACACCCTAACCCTAATCCCAACCCTAACCCTAACCCTAATTCCAACCCTAATTGTATCCTTAACCCTAATTGTATCCCTAACCCTTATTATATCCCTAGCCCTCATTGTAACCCTAACCCTAGCCCTAACCCTAATCCTAGCCCTAACCATAACCCTAACCCTAGCCCTTATTCTAACGGAAAAATGAAAATAAATACAATTTCTATATTTTATTATATGTCCCTAACTAAGGGGGTGATAAAGGGGGGGTTAATGTACTGTTTCTTTATTTTGATCACTGTGATAGTTTATCACAGTGATCAAAATGTACTTTTAGATAATGAATGAATCTGCCGGCAGGCAGATTCGGCGGGCGCACTGCGCATGCACCCGCCATTTTCTTTTACAGGGAGAAGAGCCGGGAGCTTCGGGACAAAGGGGACACCGGGAGGTACCGGGGAGGATCGGGGGACCGGGGACCCTATTTCTCTTGCGCAGTGTGCTTTGCCCACCAGTGGGTAAAGCATAAAATCATTACAGCGCATGCGCAACTATTTCCTTGCCCCGGAAATGACTGCTTGCCTTGGACGACTTCCGGGGCAAGGAAATAGTTGCGCATGCGCTGTAATGATTTTATGCTTTGCCCACTGGTGGGCAAAGAACACTGCGCAAGCGCGGGCGATTTTGAAAAGCGCAATCGCGGGAAGCTATTCACAGACGGCAATACGCAAGAGAAGCCGTGGAGCAGGGGTGGGGAGAAGAAAAAAAACGCAGCCCTCTGGACCGGACCGCACAGATTTGCATACAAGAAAACGAACTTTACTAAGGTATTTTTACATGAAAACTGGGGTGTCCGGAGATAGCATAGGTACCCATAGATTAGTTATGGGACGCACTATGCAGTGATATCTTTATCTCATAGGGCTAAAATGGGGTGACAGATTCCCTTTAATGTTGAATATGCAGGGAAACAAAGAACCTGTAAAAGCAAAACGGTGGAAAATTTTTAATGTGACCTAACTGCAAAAATGATTTTTAGCCCTAAATACATTAATTTAAATAGAAAAAAAATGGCCTCAAAGGTGAAAAACCTCTTTTATAAGTAAATGGCAGAAATAGTATGGAGATTGTATAGACATATTATTTCGCATTTCACGGCAATATTCCGGTATATACACTTTGGTAAAGAGTGAACACGTGTGTCATATATGCCTATTTCTGTGCATCTGTGTTTTGCTTGTATACTGTATATACTACTGCGATGATGTGATCCAGTGATCGTGCTCTACATCTGCGGCTCCACCACCGCGGTGACAAGGACACTGTACACACACAGATTATATTAGCATTCACTGTAGATTTGTGCACATAACGGCTGTACATGAAGGAGATGAATGCAGCCGGGGTGACGACATGTTTCTGTTGCACAGTATGTTGCTATGAAAACACATCAATAGCTACAAAGCTCCCCCATTGTAATATATAGGCCCAGGCGTCCGGGATACCAACAACATCAAGATGCAACCATTGTTCCCACTGCTCTGGAGCTTGTTTTATGTAATGGCTTTGGGGTTTTCTTATACTGCTACCCCTCCATTAGTCACTACAACCGCATCCATTATACAAAAAAAAAAAATTATATATCCATTAACATATCGCCATTTCACTTGTTATACATAATATATTGACTATAATATGAAGTTGGGAAGAACCCAGTATTTTGCAGGTACTTCCCGATATATGACGTACCAGTATGTCATAGTGATTATGCGGATACAGGAGCTGTGTAGGTTTGCTTAGCTGACTGCTGTAACAGCCTTGCCTGGTGTCTGCACCCACCCTGGCTGTATAAGCCTCCAAATGCCACAATCCATAGCTATCCCAGCATTTAAAAGGCTGTAAGAAGGAGCTCCCGATATCAAACTATTGGCACCCCTGCTACACAATCGCGGGGAACTAATGGTAATCATGACAACCAGAGGTCAAATAATGACCTACAAGTCTGCGAGCTACGGGTATGCTGTTAGGGTAGGTTCACAACATATTAAAAAATCATCAGAGTTTCTTCCAGAAAAGTGTAAAGATTTTTTTTCACTTGTTATCCGTAAGCAATCAGATTCAGTCAGAAAAAAAAAAAAATGTTCATCTGCACTGCCCCATTGAATAATTTTGGTCTGAGCGTTGTCCTTTTTTGTAAAGGATAATGCTCGGACCGAAAATACGGTCGTGTGCACGAGCCCTCGCACTGACAGGTCTAATGCATTGCAATGCATATCTATTACAATGCATAAGAACAGTAATCAGACAAATAAAAGTTGAAGTGTCATAGAGGGACTAAGTATAAAAAAAGAAATTGTAGAAATATTAAAAAAACACAAAAAAACCCAAAAAAGCACAACAAATATTACGCCAATATGCATTTTTAAGTAGTGTATTTTTCGGACTATAAGACTCATTTTTTTCCCAAAAATTTTGAAAGGAAAATGGGGATTGCGGTGGTGGCAGAATTGTGGTGATGCTGCGGGCCCAGTGTCGGCGGTGAGCAGAGCGGAGTGCATCATCGGTTTCCCGGTGGCCATTTTCATGAATCTATGGGCCGCCTCCAGCAGCACCTGCACAGATTAGGATAGCAACACAGCTGTGGGATTCAGGGAAATAGCCGAGTGTGCGCAGATTGAGATCTCGGCCGGGCCGAAATCCCAGTCTGCGCATGTCCCGCCTCTGACGATCCACGGCTTCAGAAAAGTAGCCGCCAGGGAACCAATGATGCACTCTGCTCACCGCCGACGCAGGGCCGTAGCATTGCACCACTGGGATACCCCCTCCTCCCACCCAGGACTCGCAGCATTATTATTATTATTATTATTATTACACATTTATATAGCGCCATTTATTCCATGGCGCTTTACATATGAAAGGGAAAATATAGACAGGTACAATAAACGTGTGCTGGACAAGGGACACACAAGTACAGAAGGAGAGAGGACCCTGCCCGCGAGGGCTCACAGTCTACAGGGATGGGTGAGGATACAGTAGGAAAGGGTAGAGTTGGTCGTGCGATGGTTCCACTTCTGCCGCCGTCAGCTTCCTGAGGAAGGGACCATGCCTTCTGTGACCCCGCTCCACTGCCACTGGCCCAAAGGTTAGATACCTTAAATTCAGACTATAAGACGGACCCCCATCTTGTAAAAATCTTTTTTTCCTATTTTCCACCCCAAAATTTGGGTGCATTTTATGGTCCAGTGCGTCTTATGGTCTGAAAAATACGGTAAATACTGATCTATAAAACTGTCAAACTATTTAACCCCTACAGTGAACACCAATAAAAACACAAATAATAAACATGGAAAACCTGTGTTTTTCATCAGTCCATTAAACAAAAAGTGGAATGATACGTGATTAAAAAGTAAAGGGAAATAACAATTTCCCTTAAAAAATCATTTTGTCCTGCAAAATCAGACTCGCTCAGCTCTGCTAGCAGAAAAATAAAATAAAAAAGCTATAGCTGTCAGAATATAATTTTTCTTCAATAAAATTACTCTTATTGTTCAAAAGCAGCAAAACACAAAAAACTATACCAGCAATTGCACTGACCTGCAGAATAAAGCAGGCTTATCAATTATATCGCACGGTAAACAGCACAAAAATAAAACCATTCCTGAGTTGCTGTTTTTTGCTCATTCTGTCTCCAAAAATCTGAATAGAAAGCGATAAAAAAATGTTATGAACCCCAAAATGATACTAATAAAAACTTCAACTTATCCCACACAAAACAAGCCCTCAGATCTCTTGGCAGAAAAATAAAAAAATTATAACTCTCAAAATGATGGAAAAAACATTTTCTTTGTAAAAAAGTATTTTTTAGTGTGTGATGGAATCAAAACCTAAAACACCTCTATGAATCTGGCATCATTGTAATCGCACCTGCTTGAAGAATAAAGTCATCTTATCACTTATACTGCATGGTGAATGGTATAAAAAAATAATTAAACCAATTCTTGACTGCTGTTGATTTGTTCATTTTGCCTCCCAAATATCGCAGTAAGGCTGGGATCACACTTGCGACGAAAACGTTCGTTGCTCGCATGTGAAATCCCAGCTCTGGCGCCGGCACTCGGGAGTGGAGCGAGTGGCTGCATAGAACTACATGCAGCCGCTCGCTCCACTCCCGAGTGCCGGCCCCAGAGCTGGGATTTCACATGCGAGCATCGGACGTTTTCGTCGCATGTGTGATCCCGGCCTAAGGCTCGGCTCACATTTATCCCTTCCCCACAGTGTGGCTAAGCCGCAGTAAGTGTCCATATTACCTAGGAGAGCCTACTTAATTTACGGGCGCCTTGTCTCCAGAAGCACATACTTGGCACTACAATGTACGGGCACTACAATGGCATATTTTCACTATGCAGCATCCTTTGTGTACTTGTTTCTGGAAATCATCCATGGAGTCAAAATCGTCACTACACTCCTAGATGAATTCCCAGAGGGGTGAAATTTCCAAAATGTGGTCACTTGAGGAGTGTTTCTGCAGTTCTGCTATGTAGGAGCTCTTCAAATGGAGTCTGCAACTATTCCAGGAAAATCTGAGCTCAAAAAGGACAAATTGTAGTCCTTCCCTTCCAACCCCTGGACAAACAGTACTTTTCAAGCACATATGGGGGATTGCCACCTTCAGGAGAAATTGAGTTACAAGTTACAAAACAATTTTTAGCTATTTCCACTTGTGAAAATGTAAAATCTAGGGCTAAAACAACATTTTAGTGGTAAAAATGTAAATTTTTCTATCTTCTCTGTGACACATCCGTGGTGTCAATATGATCACTGCACACCTAGATGAACAAATTGTGGGGTCATATTCTCCTTTTACCCTTGTGAAATTAGAAATTTGGGGCTACGGCAACATTTTCATGGCAAAAAAAATTTTCACTTTTGCAGACATTATTATAAAATTAGGTCCAAGATGCTCATCAGACCCCTTGATAAATTTCTTGAGGGGTTTAATTTGCAAAATAGGCTGATTTGTGAGGGGTTTCTGTCATTTTGGCACCTCAGGGTCTCAGCGAATGCAACATGGAGTCTGCATTCTATTCCAGACCAATTTTCACTCCAAAAGTCAAATATCGCTCCTTCCCTTCTGAGCCCTACCATGTGGGGATGTAGAAAACTGTAGATTTCGACCTCATATAGGGTATCGGTGTACTCAGGATAAATTGCACAACAATTTGTGTGGTCCATTATCTCCCTTTATGTTGGTGAAAATAAAAAAATTGGAGCTAAAGCAACATTTTAGAAAATAAAAATGTAATATTTAAATTCTTTCTTCCAAACTTCATTCATTCCTGGGAAGTGACTCAAGGGTTAACAGATAGTTTCCAAAATGGGCTGATTTGTGAGGTGTTTTAGCACCTCGGGGGCTCGGCAAATGAAACAAATTATAGGGTCCATTATCTCCCTTTATGTTTGTGAAAATTAAAAATAAGGAGCTAAACAACATTTTAGTTAACACTTTCTGAATACGGTTTTGAATATGTTGAGGGGCTCAGTTTTAAAATGGGGTCTTGCTTGTGGGTCTTCTGACATAAAGGCTCCTCACGGTCAGTCCCAAAGTGAAGTGATCCCTAAAATATAGGTTTTGTAAATTTAATTAAAAAAAATGAAAAATTGCTGATAAACTTTCAATGCTTCTAACATCCTAACAAAAAAAGTAGTTTCAAGAATGAAAAGTATGTAAAGTAGACATGTTGTAATTGTTATGTATTAATTATTTTGTCTGGTATGACTTTGTTGTGTTTTAAGGGCATAAAAATTCAAAGTTTGAAAATTGTGAATTTTTAAAATTTTGTGTGAATATTTTTTCTGCCCAAAGATGCAAAAGTATTCTCTGAGTGATACCTTTACTGGCTAACCAAAGAATAATATATGTTTGCAAGCTTTCAGAGCACAGAGGCTCCTTCTTCAGGCAAGATTACAAATAAATTAATAAGAAAAAGGCACAACATTTAAGGGATATTAACAGCAGGACATTTGTTCATGAGGTGGGAGGTGTGATGCCTCCTAAAGATAAGCCAAATAAATCGAAGTAGGCATTTTCTTACAAATGGAGAGGCAGTGGGAATGATGTTCTTAGTTATCTGGAGTCCATCAGGTGGAGGTGTGAACTGTATCCCGGGTCATAAATGCAGATGTTAAATTGAGTTAGTGTCAAAGAATTGAACATCTTTATCAGTTTGAATTCCCAAAATTTTCTCTCTTTGTTGTCCTTAAACGACCTTTTAGTATTAAGACTTTTAAGTCTGTCATACAGTGTCCAGGTCCAGAGAAATGATTTCCCACAGGCGTGTCCATTTCATTCCTGATTGTATGTCTGTGTAGATTTATCCTTGTTTCCCCAATATAGATAGCTCCAGGGCACCTCGTACACTGTATCCTGTACACCACATTGGAGGATGTACCTGAAAAGGAACCCATGACCTTATAGTCCTGATTTGTCCTTGGTACGTGGCCTGTATGTGTGGGTAATATGTGGGTACAAGTTTTGCATTTTTTATTGTTACATCGCAATGTGCCAGTCACTGATGGTGATGAGAGGACACTTCTGACAAGGAGATTTGTTAAAGGGAACCTGTCAGCAGTTTTGCCCGATATAAGATACAGCCATCACCTTTCAGGGCTTATACACAGCATTCTATAATGCAGAATATAAGCCTCCAATCCGACCTGGAAGAGCTGAAAAATAAGTTTTATTATACTCACCTAAGGGGTGGTTTGGTGGAATGGGCGTCGCTGGTCTTGGTCCGTCACCTCCCAACATCTTATGATCGCCGTCCTCCTGCTTGTTTCTTTTAGATGATGCATCATCCACACAGGCTCCCCGGCATCGCGCTCCTGCGCAGGCATACTTCTCTGCGCTGTTGAGGGCAGAGGAAAGTACTGCAGTGCGCAGGTGCCGGAAAAGGTCAAAGAGCCCCGGCACCTGTGACGCGCACCACATTGGTGGTACCAGGGCTATGGGGTACTCGGAACCGAGCCCATGGAAGTCTATGGGGAATGTCACTGGCAGCAGAGCTCGGTCCGTGGCCCTGGCGGTCATGCAATGGGGGAATATTTACAGGGGATTTTAGAATAATAGTTCGTGACGCCACCTGTGGTATCTGATCAAATTGACCAGCGCTGCTATGTAGATCTTCTGAGGGGATGTTATGGGGCAGCTGGATGGTAAGTCTCCCACAGGCGAGACTGGTCCCTCAAAGTCTATGGTGGTGCAGGGTGCAGATAAGAAGTCAGTCGCACACAATGCAGTCTCTTTCCATACCTTTACTTGTAGATGTTGCAGGTATGTCCCGGGAAGCTGGTCAGGTTGGAGAATGCACATTCAGGCAATTGCTGAGCAGGTTAAGGGCCTCCTTTCTCCTTGAAGGGTATGTGAGTCCTAACTTGCATGAAGTCAAGTTTAACTCCTTCTGTAGCAGTTACGCCCGGCCGACATTGTGGTAGAGCCTTTTCTGTCGCACTTGTGCCGTTGAAAGAACTAAGCCTATCGGGCCGGCCAAGCCAGGCTCCTGTTCTCCCTGACTCCAGTTACGTATCAGCACCTAGGGCTACCTTCTGCGACTTGAAGTCCAGCAAGGATTCCGGTTTTCTATCACTAGCTGTGAAGTACTAGCAATGCTTCGGACCCGGTGTCCGGTTAAACTGAGTGAAGGTGATCTGTCACCGAAGTCACTCTTCCTTCTTTCTCCACTCGCCTGTCGCCCTGCTCTTGCCCTTAACATAAGCACAGGTAGCAGTGAGTGTAGTTGTCAGTTCTCCCTCCAGAGCTCACTGACCTGTTCTCTGTTTGCTCGTTGTTGTAACTGCTGTAGTTCTGAGAGTTGCTTTCCACTTTCTTAGGAACACAGGCAGCTTGTTCTGAGTAAGAGCTTCAGATTCAGATATAGTTCTGACTAGGCTAGAGTAAGTCCGTCTACTCGTACCAGCCTCCACTTCTGCGTAAGATGAACTATCTGAGCTCTGTCAGGAATCAGTCTTCACTCCTCTCCCTCCAAGACTGAACTCTCCTCTCCTTCCGTCTGTCTCTGACTGAAACAGAAACTAAACTCCACTTCTCTGTCCAAAGACAGGAACTTGAATCCTCCTTCTATCTAGCTCAGGCTGAGCTCTGACTAGAATGACTCACTATTGCTACAGGAAAGATGTATATCTTCGTACCGTGTTAGCCAGTAGATAGAAAAATATTTCGACTTGAGAGTCCTCAGTGGTTGATACCTTTTAATGGCTAACTGAAAAGATGGTAACAAATTGCAAGCTTTCGAGACTACTCAGGTCTCTTCATCAGGCTAGGACTAATACAAAAACTGAAGAATCGCATATTTATACATAAGAGGACACAGGAATAATGCAATAGGTAAGACATGTGACGTGAAGCAGAACTGTCATTATGGCAGAGGGATGAACATAAATATTGGAACAGTTCATAGATAAGGAGTGAGAGTTTTATTGCCCTCTGATTGGGGTCTGGTATTGTGTTTTGATGCCCCCAGGTCAGAGAAGCAGATTCCTTAATTGATGTACACAGACATGAATCCATGTGACACGTTCATTCCAGCACTAAGAGTGTCAAAGGTCATCATAAGTTTATATTCCCAAATCTTTCTATCTTTCTCAGATTTGAAGTTAGCTTTTAATACCAGTAATTCCATATCCATCATGCTATGACCGGGCATACAAAAGTATTTGGCCACAGGTAGATCCATTCTTTTTTCTCTTATTGTGTGGCGATGAGAATTCATCCTTGTTCTCAGTTTTTGCCCGGTCTCCCCCACATACAGACCCCCAGTTGGAGATTTCGTACAAATAATGAGGTACACCACATTAGATGTGATGCAGCTGAAAGTACCTGGGATCTTGTAGTCCTGATGGGAGTTGGGGATCTTTATCTTGTCCGTGGTCATTATAGATGGACAGGTTTTGTACTTCTTCTGTTTGCAAGGAAAGGTTCCTGCAGCTGTTAGGGAGGACAGGGAGCTTCTGACAATGATGTTTCTTAGATTTGGGGGCTGCCTAAAACATAGTAGTGGGGGGTCTGGAAATATGGATTGTAATCGGGCATCTTTTTGTAGTAAAGGTTGTAGTTCCCGTGCAGCTCCCCTTAGCATCTCCAGATTTGGATTGTAGGTGACCACTAGAGGCACCCGGTTATTTTCTTCTTTAGCTTTGTAATGTAGCAGGTGATTCCTTGATATTCTGGTGGCTCTTGTAATTTGGTTCAACAATTGAGAACCAAATTACAAGAGCCACCAAATATCAAGGAATCACCTGCTACATTACAAAGCTAAAGAAGAAAATAACCGGGTGCCTCTAGTGGTCACCTACAATCCAAATCTGGAGATGCTAAGGGGAGCTGCACGGAAACTACAACCTTTACTACAAAAAGATGCCCGATTACAATCCATATTTCCAGACCCCCCACTACTATGTTTTAGGCAGCCCCCAAATCTAAGAAACATCATTGTCAGAAGCTCCCTGTCCTCCCCAACAGCTGCAGGAACCTTTCCTTGCAAACAGAAGAAGTGCAAAACCTGTCCATCTATAATGACCACGGACAAGATAAAGATCCCCAACTCCCATCAGGACTACAAGATCCCAGGTACTTTCAGCTGCATCACATCTAATGTGGTGTACCTCATTATTTGTACGAAATGTCCAACTGGGGGTATGTATGTGGGGGAGACCGGGCAAAAACTGAGAACAAGGATGAATTCTCATCGCCACACAATAAGAGAAAAAAGAATGGATCTACCTGTGGCCAAACACTTTTGTATGCCCGGTCATAGCATGATGGATATGGAATTACTGGTATTAAAAGCTAACTTCAAATCTGAGAAAGATAGAAAGATTTGGGAATATAAACTTATGATGACCTTTGACACTCTTAGTGCTGGAATGAACGTGTCACATGGATTCATGTCTGTGTACATCAATTAAGGAATCTGCTTCTCTGACCTGGGGGCATCAAAACACAATACCAGACCCCAATCAGAGGGCAATAAAACTATCTATGAACTGTTCCAATATTTATGTTCATCCCTCTGCCATAATGACAGTTCTGCTTCACGTCACATGTCTTACCTATTGCATTATTCCTGTGTCCTCTTGTGTATAAATATGTGATTCTTCAGTTTTTGTATTAGTCCTAGCCTGATGAAGAGACCTGAGTAGTCTCGAAAGCTTGCAATTTGTTACCATCTTTTCAGTTAGCCATTAAAAGGTATCAACCACTGAGGACTCTCAAGTCGAAATATTTTTCACTATTGCTACGTCACACTACTAAATAGTCTGAAATGCCTCTAGTGGCAGTGTTGGGAAGTGTGTGATGTGAATGAATATCAGGCTTCACAATTACCTTATCTGTGCATTTTCCAGGAGACATGTGTGCCTTGCGCAGCTGGGCCACACATCTGCGCACTGCAGTACTTTGCTCTGCCCTCAACAGCGCAGAGAAGTACACCTGTGCATGACTTCGATGCCGGGAAGCCTGTGTAGATGATGCAGGGTCGCGTCATCCACAAGAAGCAAGTAGGAGGGCCAGCAATCATAAAAACTTGGGAAGCACCAGACCAAGACCTGTGACGCCTATCGGACCGGACCGCCCCGCAGGTGAGTATAATAAAACTTATTTTTCAGTTCTTCCAGGTCAGGTTGGGGCCTTATTTTTAGCATTATAGAATGCTATATATCAGCCCTGAAAGGTGATGGCCGTATCTTATGACAGGTTCCCTTTAAGTTAGGGGGTTGTTTGTAGGAGAGTAGTGGTAGTTTTGGGAATATTTCTTTCAATTTGTGATCTCAAATTTTGTGACAAATTTTCAATCTTTTCATAAATAAACGCAAATTCTATCAACTGAAATTTACTACTAACATAAAGTACAATGTGTCATGAAAAATAATCTCAGAATCACTGGGACATGTTGAAGCGTCACAGAGTTATTACCACATAAAGTGACACTGGTCAGATATGAAAAAGGTTAAGGGTATATTGATCATTTTACAAAGAGAGTCTCCTACCTTAGTTTAGGAGGATACTTTTCTCTGGTCTTGTCCATAGAGTTGTGACTGTCAATTAGAGTTGAGGGAACACAAACTTTTTCAGCGTTCGTACTGGACAGTTAGTGTCTGGTGCTAAACGCCGAACATGTGCTTTCTCCGGAAGTCCGTTGCGAAGCTTGGAGTATCAGGAGAAGTCCATTGCAGAGAGAGAGAATTTTCCAGCGCCAACGTCCAGGTCCCTCTTCTTTTGAATGGGGTTCAGGCTCTGTTACTCAAACTGAACTTTGGAATAAAGTTCGGGTCAGGTACCAGAACCCAAACTTCCACGGGTCCACTCAACCCCAGTCTCAATAAGGTTTACTCCTTCTTTCATGTAGGAAATTGGGCTGCCATAATTGCAGAATGATAGATGTATGTCATTGAGTATCTGGGCTGGATGCAGAAGACATTTGTAACAGATGGAAAATTGGTTTAAAAGGCCAAAAAACAACAGTGCCTATTCATTTTAAGTCAAACTTAAAGGTCAAACCTAAATAAGGTCAGTAAGATAAGCGATAACTAGTGTTGAGCGATACGATACCGCAAGTATCGGGTATCGGCCGATATTAGCTCTATCGGCCTTTCGATAATTAGTTCCGATATTTTCGTCTTATCGGATACCGGAATCGGGATTGTCACTGTCACGGTCAGTGTCCGTCGGTCGGGTCTGTCAGGAGTCAGCGGCACTTACCTGGCAGAAGATCTCCGGCGGTCACGGGCTGGACTGCTTCATGGCCGCCATCATCTTTCCCCGGCGGTCACATGCAGTTTCTCGTGATAACTGCAGTGACTGCTGGGTAATCGCGGCCGTAAAGCAGTCAGTCCGATGACGTCACTGCCGGAGAAGCAGATAATCAGCTGTGCTGCGCCGGGATGTCAGGCTCTGCCTGTCATTGCGATGTAGCAGAGCTGGATCGCCGTGGGACAGTCGTTACTATGGACTGCGTCGGACAGGTGGTATACTGTTGGTTTTTTTTTTTTCTTTTTTTACAGGAGATCGATGGCGTCGCAGGAATGAGAGTATAATAAAATTAATGAAAACTGTGTTGTCTCTTTTATTTCATTAAAAGACTTTTTTCTTGCTTTGTCTTTTTTATATACATTTAATAACTTTGGGATTAATAATGGATCGGTGTCTTATTGACACCTCTCCATTATTAACCGGGCTTATTGTCACCGTGCAATCAACGGTGACATTAACCCCTTACTACCCCACTTGCCACCGCTACAGGGCAGTGGGAAGAGCCGGGTAAAGTGCCACAATTGGCACATCTTTTGATGCGCCAAGTGTGGGGCTGCTGTAGCCTGGTATTATCAGGCTGTTGAGGGCCAAAATCCATGGGCCTTGACAGTCTTTTAATACCAGGCCACAGCAGTCTGCATTCTACTTGGCTGGTTAACAAAAATAGGGGGACCCCTACGCCGTTTTTTTTTCGAGGGGATCCCCTATTTTTGTTAATCAGCCAAGATATGCAGACTGCTGTGGCCTGGTATTATCAGGCTTGCAAGGTCCATGGATATTGGATCCTTACCAGCCTGAAAAACCAGGCCTCAGCGGTCTGCTTCATCTGGCTGGTTAACAAAATTAGGGGGGACCCCACGCCAATTTTTTTCGAGGGGATCCCCTATTTTTGTTAATCAGCCAAGATATGCAGACTGCTGTGGCCTGGTATTATCAGGCTGGCAAGGTCCATGGATCTTGGCTCCTTAACAGCCTGAAAAACCAGGCCTCAGCGGTCTGCTTCATCTGGCTGGTTAACAAAAATAGGGGGGACCCCACGCCAATTTTTTTCGAGGGGATCCCCTATTTTTGTTAATCAGCCAAGATATGCAGACTGCTGTGGCCTGGTATTATCAGGCTGGCAAGGTCCATGGATCTTGGCTCCTTAACAGCCTGAAAATCCAGGCCTCAGCGGTCTGCTTCATCTGGCTGGTTAACAAAAATAGGGGGGACCCCACGCCAATTTTTTTCGAGGGGATCCCCTATTTTTGTTAATCAGCCAAGATATGCAGACTGCTGTGGCCTGGTATTATCAGGCTGGCAAGGTCCATGGATCTTGGCTCCTTAACAGCCTGAAAAACCAGGCCTCAGTGGTCTGCTTCATCTGGCTGGTTAACAAAAATAGGGGGACCCCACGCCAATTTTTTTCGAGGGGATCCCCTATTTTTGTTAATCAGCCAAGATATGCAGACTGCTGTGGCCTGGTATTATCAGGCTGGCAAGGTCCATGGATCTTGGCTCCTTAACAGCCTGAAAAACCAGGCCTCAGCGGTCTGCTTCATCTGGCTGGTTAACAAAAATAGGGGGGACCCCACGCCAATTTTTTTCGAGGGGATCCCCTATTTTTGTTAATCAGCCAAGATATGCAGACTGCTGTGGCCTGGTATTATCAGGCTGGCAAGGTCCATGGATCTTGGATCCTTAACAGCCTGAAAAACCAGGCCTCAGCGGTCTGCTTCATCTGGCTGGTTAACAAAAATAGGGGGGACCCCACGCCGTTTTTTTTTCGAGGGGATCCCCTATTTTTGTTAATCAGCCAAGATATGCAGACTGCTGTGGCCTGGTATTATCAGGCTTGCAAGGTCCATGGATATTGGATCCTTACCAGCCTGAAAAACCAGGCCTCAACGGTCTGCTTCATCTGGCTGGTTAACAAAAATAGGGGGGACCCCACGCCAATTTTTTTCGAGGGGATCCCCTATTTTTGTTAATCAGCCAAGATATGCAGACTGCTGTGGCCTGGTATTATCAGGCTGGCAAGGTCCATGGATCTTGGCTCCTTAACAGCCTGAAAAACCAGGCCTCAGCGGTCTGCTTCATCTGGCTGGTTAACAAAAATAGGGGGACCCCACGCCAATTTTTTTCGAGGGGATCCCCTATTTTTGTTAATCAGCCAAGATATGCAGACTGCTGTGGCCTGGTATTATCAGGCTGGCAAGGTCCATGGATCTTGGCTCCTTAACAGCCTGAAAATCCAGGCCTCAGCGGTCTGCTTCATCTGGCTGGTTAACAAAAATAGGGGGGACCCCACGCCATTTTTTATTCGAAGGGAACCCCTATTTTTGTTAATCAGTTCCCTCTGACGTCACTGATTGTGTCCCTGGCTGACCTGAAGTGAAAGTGGAAAGCAATCAATTAAGCTTTCCATTTCCTCTCCTGTCAGCCAGGAGAGGAACTCATTCATTTGGGGGTTTACTGTGAGGCTGCAGCATTAGCTGCGGTCCCTGCAGTAAACATTAACCCTTTCTGAAGGATTACACCGTGGGACCTGACTGTGCATGGGATAGGTAAGAATAATTTTGCTTTTTTATTTTATTTTTATTACAGGAAATGGTTTTTGCAGTCAAATAAAAGATGGTCAAAAACATGTGTCTTTATTTCATTAAAATGATTTTTAATTAAAGTGTGTGTGTTTTATTTTTATTTCATGCAATAGGATTAATAATTGATAGTTGTCTAATTGACAGCTCTCAATTATTAACCTGGCTTAAGGTCACCTTTCAATTGCAATGTGGCTTTAACCCCATATTAACCCATTCGCCACCGCTACAGGGCAATGGGAATAGACGGGCAAAGTGCCAGAAAGGGCGAATCTAATTATAGATTTGTCTTTTCTGGGGTGTCTGGGGGCAGATGTTAGTAGCCAGGGGGGGCCAAAAATAATGGTTCCTCTCTGGGCTATTATTATCTGCCCCCCATTCGCTGGCTTTGTCTGTCTGGTTGCGAAAATAGGGCGGGAGCCCACGCATTTTTTTTAAACAATTTTACACCTCATATATTATATATATATATATATATATATATATATATATATACATACATGTCATTGAATTTGTGACACATATATATATATTTATATTTATAGTTCATACACTTCTACATAGTATAATAGCCGCTAATTCAATTGACGCTTTTGTGAAAATGCAGAACCCGACATGAAATGACACTTGGTGTACATAGGGTTAACCATGTCTTTTCATGTCCTTTGCTATCTGATTTGCACAAACAATTACATCAGTCTATGTGTGCAAAATTTCACACCTGTAGGGTTAATTAAAGTCAGTTTTTTTTACAACGAATTTACACCTATGTACACCAAGTGTCATTTCATGTCGGGTGCTTCTGTCTTTTCACAGAAGCCGGCTTTACCGGCAATTGAATCAGAGGATATTTTACTATGTAGAAGTGTATAAACTATACATATATGTATATATATATGTCACAATGACATGTATATATATATATATATATATGTATTCTATGTGTGTATATTTAGTGTTTACAAGGAAATAAAGGTTTTTTTGTTGCGATATTTTGTTCCCATAGACTTACATGGGACTTCCGGTATCGGAATCGGATATCGACGATATTTAGTGATATCGGCGATACCATTCCGATCCGATATTTTTAGATATCGAGCAGTATCGCTCAACACTAGCGATAACCCTTGTGTACAAAGGTATAAATACTCACGATTATATAATCTTGAGTTCTATACATACCTAGAAAGCTTATCTATTCCCATCAGTAGGGACCTTGGCCTTATCTGACAAGTCATAGAAATGAGGCAGAAGTTGTAATCGACAAACACAAACTGTTGTACTTTGTCAAAAGTCTTCAGAATGGAGAATGAGCAATAAAGAGTATTGCAGGTCGCAGACCTCTAACAGGTCATTTCGGACCATCTTCTATTGTTTTTTAGGACCATTTTCTCAAAATCCTCTTTGATCTTTTATCCGAAGTGTGTGCCGAATAAGCAACCAATCTTTTACAAATGTGATGCGCAGGGTGTAAGGCTCAGACGAATGTATGAAAAATCATCTGATTTTCATCTAGTCAAAAAGGATGAGTTTCATCCTCATTTTATCTGTTTGTCATTCGTTTTTTAATCTGTATGACATCCGAATTTTTACATCAGCTGTAGTTAAAATTTAAAGTTCTCTATTAATAATTGCAATTAGTGATGAGTGGATCCGTGGAACTTCGAGTTCTGGAACCCTACACTTTAAAGTTCGATTCTGATACCAGAACTTTACCCGAACTTAAACCAGAACCCCATTGAAACAATGAGGACCCGATCTCTCTCTCTCTCTTTCCCCAAAACTCCGAAATTCAGGGATAAGTCCTTTTAAGTTCGGGTTTGCTAATCTCTAATAGCAATCTATCCACAAAAATCGGATGCTCTAAGGATAACCTTTCTCTCTTTCGCTCTCGGTCCGTGTGAGTAAAATTTGTCATCTGAACAGATCTATTCAATACCATTGGTCAGAGTGTTGTAGGTATGCAATCAGATTTAACAAGGATAGCACACATGTATAATACGCTCCTCTGAACAAGCCCTGATGGTTAACCACACTTCGCACTTATGGGATCAGATGTGCGATAAAGTCATCAAATGATCCACGCCTTTTATCAACTTGTCTTTGGTTGGTCAGTTAGCTTTCTGATTTTTAGGTCAATATGGTTTTTACAGATGTTTTTTTAATGATTCATGACTTTTTTAAAAAGTTGCAAAATTTGGTGCAACTCTATTCCAGTGCCCCCTTGGTGTGATTTTTTGCACGCCAGCTTAAAAGTGACTTTTTTTTTTGAGACATTTGTGGATAAATGGAGAAAAAGAAAAGTCCAAACTGAGTTGGGGTCACCTAATACTCTCCATCTACTCTATAGCCAAGAAAGGGAAGGTTCTGCCTTCACCCCACCAATGATCTCATGGGCCCCGATGGATCATTTACACATTTTTTTTTGTTACTTCCCTTTTTTGTCTTGTGGTATTAGTTGCCGTTTTTTGCGCCAAAATCTTCGAAATGGCGAAATTAATCAATGAATTTGTTACAAATAAAAAATTGTCTATTTTCTGTGTTGAACTAATTTTTTTGCATCTTTTTAGAGCAATCCAAAAAATCATACGAGTACTTATAAAGTAGAGCTAAAAAAGGCACAAATAGAATAATGAATCGGGTGCAAACAAAAAAAGTGCACAAAACTAGATATAAAAAAACAGGTGCAATGGCAATGATGATTTGGGGCCGAAATTTCCAAAATGAGAAAAGTCTGCTGGGTTCACCTGTCAGAGATTTCTGGTGACATAGTGGTTGGGAAGAGTCTAGTGCACATGGATTAGTATTAGGGTATGTTTCCACGGTCAGGAAACAGTCCGGATTTGCTGCGTGTTTGACGCTGTGCGCTGGCGCAGCGTCAAACACGCAGCGTCCAGATGTTACAGCATAGTGGAGGGGATTTCAAGAAATCCCGTCTCCACTATGCTTAAAAACACGCAGGCGGAAGACCTGCGTTTACGGAAATGCGGCGCGTCTTTTTAGACCGAAGCATGTCCTATTCCCTTGCGGCGACGCTGCGTCACCGCAAGGGAAATAACACAGGGCTATGTAGCGCTGCTGTCATCCCGGATGTGTTCCGGATGTGTTCCATGAGCACATCCGGATTGACCGCGCGTTCAAAAGGGGGCGGGGCTTTGGGCAGAGCAGACTTTCCGCTCCGTCCAAAGCGCTGTGTTTCCTGAGCGTGGAAACACAGCCTTAGTGATGAGCAAATGTGCTCAGATGAGGTGTTATCTGAGCATGCTCGGGTGCTGAGTGTCTTCTACATGCTCGAAAAATGTTCGAGTCCCTGCAGCTGCATGTCTCAACACCATTCAACAGCTGCCACACATGCAGCCGCGGGGACTCGAACATTTTTCGAGCATGTAGAAGATACTCAGCACCCGAGCATGCTCAGATAACACCTTATCTGAGCACATTTGCTCTTCACTAACAAGTATCCCTTAGGCTGTATCCACACGTTGCAACGTTATTTTCTGCAAAATCTGCTCTCTTGACAGCTGCTTAGAAAAGCAAGTTTTGGGGCATATTTGCTACTTTTTTGGTATATTTTTGGTGCACATTATATGTGCCATTTATCAGCAGTAGATATTTAATACATTTTGTTTTCTTCATCAAAAATACAGCAAAACACATCATTGCATTTTTTGCACTTTCTCATTGCTTTCTGTGGGTGAAAAAAACTCATCAAAAATAATGAAAGTATTAACATGCTGCAGATTTAAAAAAAATTCTACCGTTTACCGAATCAGTCAGGAAAGTAAAAACAAGTGTCTGCAGGAGATCTCTGAAATCTCATATCTTTTGCTGCTGCTGCTGTAAAAAGCAGCTTTAATTTGCATTAAAAAAGCTGCAAAAATACGTCAAAAACTGATATTCTTACTGCCATGTTTAGGCTGCAGAAATTATGCAGCAAAATCGCTGTGTGTGAACACAGCATTAGGCCTCGTTTGCACGTCAGGTTTTTTTTCATGCATGAGAAGTAGTGACCGAGCTTCAACACTGACTACAGTCAGAATTACATCAAGTTTCATCATTTTTTCTTGTACCTGAAAAAAAAAGTTTCTCTACTTTCTCCTCTTTAACAGTCTGTGAAGATTTTTTCACGAATCCATAGACTTGCAATGATGATTTTGATCCGAAACATCTCTGCGATTTTCCCCGGATCAACCGGTCTGTGAAAAATCAAGGACATGTGAATGACCCCGTTCACTATCATGGGTGCCAACGCTATCCGTGAAAAGCACAGTTAGCTCTCGTACGAGAAAAACGGACGTCTGAATGAGCCCTTGGGATACGGCAAAAATTTTTTTTTGGCAACTTGTGTGTTGTAGTCGTGGCGGTTTGTGGACCGCACTCGCAACGTGACGACAATCGCTTGTTGCAATGTAGAGTTGTGACAAGTAACTAGTGACAAGTAACTAGTGACAAGTACCGCTCCTCAAAAATGAAACAGAAGAAGAGCGTATGTTATTTGCCTGTCGGCAGCAGGCTTTAAAGGGTTTGTCTAAGACTATATATTTTTTACTATGGACATAAAATCTAACAGGCAGGTAAGTTCTAACTACCTACTGTACTTGTAGTGCCTAGCACAGACCTCTACCGGCACAGACCGCTCCTGCAGGCGATGACGTCATGCCAACAGCACAGCAATTTCTTTTTGCTCTGCTCTGTTGCGGAGCGTGACTGCCAACATCATGTTGATTGACACCCGGCTCCCCGCTGCTTAAGTGCAGGCAGCTGGCTGTCAAACCACATGGCGCCGGTAGTCACACTCCCTGTCGACATAACAGTGCGGAAGAAAAAGAGCTGCTCTGTTGATGTTGAACAGCTGAATCACCAGCAGGAGCGGTCACTGACTTCTCTGTGCAGGATAGAACAGGCAGGTAACTAGCAACTGGAAGGTTAGTTTACCGTATATGCCTATAATAAAAAAAAAGTCCAGAATAACCCCTTTAAACACATTAAATGATGGAAATAGCCTAAAATCTGGAAAAATACTAGAATTGAAGCAGACCAGTCTCTCCTGTACAGCAATACTCCATGACGCAGCACAGCCCTGCCCTACCATAGAGGAGCGATTGTACTTGGGCAATGATGCTTAGACATGACCGTGTCAACACGGAGCAGCTGAGGGTTGTACACACTAATGTTACCAGAGATGTCATATATTAGTTTCAACCTTTTGACTATGAATGTCTATTAGATCTGCACATTTTTATATATATATATATATATATATATATAATATCTCATGTCAGAAAAGAAACACACGGTCCTCCTAAAACTACAAATGGCCACTCATTGCTTATATATACTGTATATATATATATATACATATATATATATATATATATATACATACATACATACATACAACACTAACCAAATACAGTATTTATAGAGTCCTCAATATTAAAGAGGTTTTTCAGTTTTGGAAAACCACTATCCTCTGACTGCTGTGTATTTAAAAAAAATAAAAAACTAACTTTGCCTCTCTCACTCTCCCCAGGTCCAGCACGGAGACTCTGCTGCAGCCCTCCCGTGTATGTTATCATCTGCAGTGCTGATATTACATCAACAGCACTGAAGTCTATGACTGAGCTCAGTGGCTCTCAGAAGCTCTTGCCATCAACTCTGGCAGCCATTACGCTCATTTATTGGCTGCACCGCTGTCAACATGATGTCAGCACTACAGACTGTAACAGACACAGGGAGCAGTGTCGAAGACTCAGCGCTGGACCTGGGAAGAGTGAGAAAACTACAGTTTTTTTAAAAAAATTTTTTTAAAACAAACGGAAGAGAACAGCAGATAAACGCTAATCCAAGAGTTTATCTATATTATTCTATACAGAAAAAAATATATACACATAGTTGAAAAGGAGTAAAAAAGATCAGAAGGGACACCTTAAAGGGAATGTATAATCAGAAAATCACCCATTGTTTAAATCACATTTTGTGTCGAATGTACCTTTTTTAAGACGTTTTTGCCAACTTCTTTTCATGTCACAATCTGTATTAAACACAAATATTAGAAATCTTGCAATTTTCACACGGCCACGGAGGCTGCGTTAAACTCCTACTTCCTATTCTTTACAAAAGTGTTATTATAGCATCACAGACAGGATTACCACAACTGGTAACATCTCTGTACACAGCTGATAACACAGGATCCACCAATCACAATAGATGAAGTCACAGCTCACCTCCTCTCCCTCCCTTCACAACAACCTTTGCAGTTGTTCATTAGATGCTTGAATACAAAAGATAGGGTCAGAGTCAGTCTATTTCCATCAGGATTTCCTGAAACAACAGGAATTATGAGTCTAGAAAAGTGCCAGTGGCCAGGGTAAAAATTGCAAGATTTCAATAAAAAAAAAGCAAAAAATAGATTGTGATATGAAAAATAAACAAAAACTTCCCAAACTGTAGAAAACATCTATTCATCATAAAAACCTGATTTAAACAGTAGACCTTTTTCTGCTTATACCCTCCCTTTAAATAAGTAATAATAAGCCATGAAGATAACAATCCCACACATAAAAGTGGCAATGGTATAATATAGAAGCTGAGATATGTGACTAAAAAATTGCAAGAAAGCATAGAAAAACATAAAAACCAATGCAATAAATACTATTTGCATACTCGAAACCCCTGAAATGCCATGTAGCATAGATAATTACAAGGAGCTATATGTCAGAAAAGATCGAACTCAAAGAAGCCCACTTAACCCAATATGTGTTTCGCAGCAATGCTTCATCTGGAGATGGAAATATGTTCCCTTCTATGTCCAGATTTAAACTAACTAGGACCAATCAAATAACACTAAAATGTATTTTATAACTGTTATGATATGATACAGTTGTTTGTGATATGTTCAGGGGTTGTTGTAAGAGGGTGGCATACTCTATTTTTTACCCTCTTACAAGCCCTCCTGCCGCAAAGACAGGTTGTAATTTGTAGCTCCACATTGCTAGCCAATTGGTGAGCCAAGAGACCATCTCCTGGTTTGTCCATTTTCAATGTTTTAGTGTGCGCATGAGATCGTAGAAAGGTGACATCAGGCAGAAGTACGGTACTATACAAATATCAGATTGTGTATTTTGCAGAGATTGGTTATAACGAGCAGGGTTTTGGCCTCTGATATGTCACAACTTGTCCTTCGCTGGTACAGTAGGTTCAGCCTTGCGTGCGTACATTAAGGATGTACAGAGATGGCAGAGAATGGACAAGTTGAGCCTGTTTGGGGTGTGAATGTGCTTTGTATCTATGAAACCACCTCTCGTGAAAGAGTTTTCCTAACATCAGGCTGAGAACGCAGTAGGAAATTCTGGAAAAGCCAGGTTAGCTCAGCAGTATAATCTCTTCAGTGGCCATCAACACCTCCAAGGAAGAGAGAGCTAAAGCCTCAGTCTGGAGGACTGGTGAGAGTGAAATGTGCACCGATAACAGGTGAATGCTGGCAGGTCCGGGGTGTGCCGAAAATGGCCAAGAATATAGCAGACTAGATGGTGGCCCGATTCTAATGCATCGGGTATTCTATGTATGTAGTTTATTTATGAAGATTTAAGAATAATGCAATGAATACACAGGATTTTCCGGGTAAAATATATACATTATCATTAAATGTTGTTGCTCATGAAACTTAATACAACTGAACAAAATTATTAAACAGATCATTAAAATATGTAAGTCAGCACCCACCGCCGCCCACACACATCGTGCCATCACGCCGCAATAATTATTTCCCCTTCCATTTGCTCATTTTCCCCTCCATTTGCTCTCTAACACAGGTTCTGTGACAGTCCCTGTGACGTTGCTAAGGTCGGGGTCGAGTATCCAAGGGGCGTGCCCGCACCACTCCCCCAGCAGCACCCACATCCAATCCGGAGGCAGCTGACCAATCAACCAATCAGCAACGCAGGATTTCCGTTACAGACAGACAGAATTAGATGATTATATAGTAGACTAGATGGTGGCCCGATTCTAAGGCATTGGGTATTCTAGAATATGTATGTAGTTTATTTATGCATGGCTCTGCTCCCACCCTCCCATTCTTGTATGCATGGCTCCGCTCCCACCCTCCCATCCTATATACACGGCTCCGCTCCCACCCTCCCATCCTATATACACGGCTCCGCTCCCACCCTCCTATCCTATATACACGGCTCCGCTCCCACCCTCCCATCATGTATACATGGCTCCACTCCCACCCTCCCATCCTATATACATGGCTCCGCTCCCACCCTCCCATCCTATATACAGGACTCCGCTCCCACCATCCCATCCTATATACATGGCTCCGCTCCCATCCTCCCATCCTGTATACATGGCTCCGCTCCCACCCTCCAATCATGTATACATGGCTCCGCTCCCACCCTCCCATCCTATGTACATGGCTCCGCTCCCACCCTCCCATCCTATTTACAGGACTCCGCTCCCACCCTCCCATCCTGTATACATGGCTCCGCTCCCACCCTCCCATCCTGTATACAAGGCTCCGCTCCCACCCTCCCATCCTGTATACACGGCTCCGCTTCCACCCTCTCATCCTGTATACATGGCTCCACTCCCACCCTCCCATCCTATATACATGGCTCCGCTCCCACCCTCCCATCCTATTAACAGGACTCCGCTCCCACCCTCTCATCCTGTATACATGGCTCTGCTCCACCCTCCCATCCTGTATACATGGCTCCGCTCCCACCCTCCCATCCTGTATACACGGCTCCGCTCCCACCCTCCCATCCTGTATACACGGCTCCGCTCCCACCTTCCCATCCTATATACATGGCTGCGCTCCCATCCTCCCATCCTGTATACACGGCTCCGCTCCCACCCTTCCATCCTGTATACATGGCTCCGCTCCCACCCTCCCATCCTTGTGTACATGGCTCCACTCCACCCTCCCATGCTATACACATGGCTCCGCTCCCACTCTGTATACATGGCTCCGCTACCACCCTCCCATCCTGTATACACGGCTCTGCTCCCACCCTCCCATCCTTGTATACATGGCTCTGCTTCCACCCTCCAATCCTATATACATGGCTCCGCTCCCACCCTCCAACTCTATATACATGGCTCCGCTCCCACCCTCCCATCCTATATACATGGCTCCGCTCCCACCCTTCCATTCTGTATACATGGCTCCGCTCCCACCCTCCCATCCTATATACATGGCTCCACTCCCACCCTCCAATTCTATATACATGGCTCCGCTCCCACCCTCCCATCCTATATACATGGCTCCGCTCCCACCCTCCATCCTGTATACATGGCTCTGCTCCCACCCTCCCATCCTATATACATGGCTCCGCTCCCACCCTCCCATCCTATATACATGGCTCCGCTCCCACCCTCCATCCTGTATACATGGCTCCGCTCCCACCCTCCCATCCTATATACATGGCTCCGCTCCCACCCTCCATCCTGTATACATGGCTCTGCTCCCACCCTCCCATCCTATATACATGGCTCCGCTCCCACCCTCCCATCCTATATACATGGCTCTGCTCCCACCCTCCTATCCTATATACATGGCTCCGCTCCCACCCTCCAATTCTATATACATGGCTCTGCTCCCACCCTCCATCCTATATACATGGCTCCGTTCCCACCCTCCCATCCTATATACATGGCTCCGCTCCCACCCTTCCATTCTGTATACATGGCTCCGCTCCCACCCTCCCATCCTATATACATGGCTCCGCTCCCACCCTCCAATTCTATATACATGGCTCCGCTCCCACCCTCCATCCTGTATACATGTCTCCGCTCCCACCCTCCATCCTGTATACATGGCTCCGCTCCCACCCTCCCATCCTATATACATGGCTCCGCTCCCACCCTCCATCCTGTATACATGGCTCCGCTCCCACCCTCCCATTCTATATACATGGCTCTGCTCCCACCCTCCCATCCTATATACATGGCTCCGCTCCCACCCTCCAATTCTATATACATGGCTCCGCTCCCACCCTCCATCCTATATACATGGCTCCGCTCCCACCCTCCCATCCTTGTATACATGGCTCCGCTCCCACCCTCCATTCTATATACATGGCTCTGCTCCCACCCTCCCACCCTGTATACATGGCTCCACTCCACCCTCTGCTGGGCTCCCCCGTCCTCCCCATCATGCTTACCCTCCTCGCTCTGTGTCTCTGCATCTCTATCCCGGCGGTCAGCTTCTTCCTCTGTGGTGCAGTCACGTGGTACCGCTCATTAAGGTCATGAATATGGACGCCACGCCTATGGGAGTTGAGTCGCGTCCATATTCATGTCCTTAATGAGCGGTATTACGTGACAGCACCGCACAGGATAGAAGCAGACGCGCCGGGACAGGGATGCAGGGACTGAAGGTGAGCATGTACTGGAGATGACCCGCGGCTACCATCGGGAGATCAGCGGCTAGCGCCGCTGATCTCCCGACGATAGTGGTGGCGTGGGCCGGAAGTGCCTGTCGCTGATGGGTCGTGTCCCACTGGGCGCGACCAATCAGCGACGCAGGATTTCCGTTACAGACGGAAGTGAAAAGTTAGACAATTATATAGTAGATAGGGAGAATAGATGTAGCAGATATAGTGTACACATGGGTCTGGGGTAGTAGATCTACGCATCACTATGGACTCCACTAGCAGAAATGATGAGTATTATTCTTCAGTCATTATATATTCCACTACTACTGTACTACCAGATCATCCAGTCTGTCTATGATTACATGAAGAGACAGAAGGATTAGGCCAAGTGACATCCACAGAAGATCTGGGGTTAGTTCTCCAAGATGTTTGGAACAATCTCCCTTCTGAGCTCTTTCACAAACTGTGTGCGAGTGTCCCTAGAACACTTGATGCTGTTATAAAGACAAAGGATGAGCACACCAAATACTGATTTGATTTAGATTTCTCTTATTTGCATTTTGTTAGTTAATAAGAAAAAAATATTCTCTCTTCTATTTTTGAAAACATTTTTACTATGCAGCAGTTTTTGTACACCAGCTTAAAATCTTTTCACAGTATTACTATATTAGTAGTTTCTTTATCACTATATTAATACCAGATTTAAGACTATAAGGCCACGTTCACACATTCAGTATTCGGTCAGTATTTTAAATCAGTATCTGTAAGCCAGAATCAGGAGTGGGTGATAAATACAGAAGTGGTGATGTGTTTCTATTATACTTTTCCGTTGATTGTTCCTGGTTTTGGCTTACAAATACTGATGCAAAAAAATGACCAAATGCTGAATGTGTGAACATGGCCTAAAAGTAATTTCTGTTTAATATTAGTAGTGCCTGTACGTTCAGAGGGGGGCGAAACTTCTGAGTGGGCCCCTAACCAGGTAACCTTGATTACAAATGGGTGCACACTCTAGTAGTGCATGTAGGAGAACCTCAGCAGATGACCGCGCTGTTGCTGAAAATAATCTCTATATAAAGACCAATATTGATATCACCGCCATATGTTCAGTGATTGATACCAGTCCTACAGAACATATAAGAGATTAGAGCACAGTTACAGATAATGACTTACAGAGGACGTTCTTTCTGATGGAATCGTTCGCTTTTCCCATCTTTTCTATCTGGCCCAGACCGACATAACGACTCCTCCAGCCAGGATTTGGTGCAGAGATTACAACACAGACACATTTCACTTCTCACATTTTCAGCCCTGTCCCCATCTATCCTGAATCTGCACAAACTCCTCATCCTGCTGATACCCCAATGCTGAGCCGCTGCTGCCGTATGTGTCCCCATTACTGCCCTGCTGTGTGGTAGTGTGCCTCTAGATGGTAAAACAAACCTCTTGAATATAGTAATGCCGGGTGCAAGTGCCCTAGAAAACAGTGCCCACATTTTGCCCCCTAGAAAGTAATCATGCACTGTGTGCCCCTCTGATAGTCACAGTAAACTGAGTTTCCCTTTAACAATAAGTGTCCACTTTATATTTAATAATGTCCCGAGTCTCCCCTCTGTACAGCTCCCCTATACACAGAATAATGCCCCCTCACTGTATAGTACCACCCACACAGTATGCTGACTCCTTAGTAGCTAACTGTTTGATAGCTCCAACACTGTATGATGGCCCCCTCACAGTAATCTCAAAACTGTATGATGGCCCCCTCACAGTAATCTCAAAACTGTATGATGGCCCCCTCGCCGTAATCTCTACTTTGTATGATGGCCCCCTAGATAGCCTCCATGTAGTATAATGCACCAAATAGTCCTCTATATAGTATAATGTACTCCCCATAGGCAGACTTTATATATTATAATACAATCCATATAGGCTGACTCTAGATAGTATAATGCATTCCATATAGGCAGACTCTATAGTGTAATGCATTCCCCATAGGTAGACTCTATATGATATAATGCACTCCCCATAGGCAGACTCTATATTGTATAATACACCCCCCATAGGCAGACTCTATATAGTATAATGCACCCCCATAGGCATGCTCCATATTTTATAATGCACCCCTATAGGCAGACTCTATATAGTATAATGCATTCCACATAGGCATGCTCTATATTGTATAATGCACTCCGTATAGACAGACTCTATAGCATAATGCATTTCCCATAGGAATACACTATATTGTATAATACACCCTCCATAGGTAGACACTATATAGTATAATGCACTGCCCATAGGCAGGTTCTATAGTATAATGCGCTCTCCATAGGCAGACTCTATTTAGTATAATGCAATCCCCATAGGCAGACTCTATAGTATGATGCATTCTGTATAGCTAGACTCTATATAGTATAATGCCTTACCCATAGGCAGACTCTATAGTATAATGCACCCCCATAGGAAACCCACGCAAATATGGGTAGAACATACAAACTGCTTGCAGATGTTGTCCTTGGTGGGACTTGAACCCAGGACTCCAGCACTGCAAGGCTGCAGTGCTATCCACTGAGCCACCGTGCTGCCCTCTATATTGTATAATGCACCCCCCATAGGCAGACTCTATATAGCTTAATGCATTCCGTATAACCAGACTCTGCCTAAGGGAAGTGCATTATATTATATAGAGACTCTTATATAATGCACCCTCATAGGCAGTCTCTATATAATATAATGCACTTCCCTTAGGCAGACTCTATATTGTATAATGCACTCCATATAGGCAGACTCTATATAGCATAATGCAGTCCCCATAGGCAGACTCTGTATAGTATAATGAACCCTCATAAGCAGTCTCTATATAATATAATGCATTCGCGATAGGCAGACTCTATATTGTATAATGCACTCCGTATAGGCAGACTATATTTTAAAGGGAATCTGTCACCCTAAATTGGCGGGATATTTAAATGATGGCAGTCAGGTCAGATGGGCGATGTTTTGGGTACTTGCCTTAACATGTTGTTCGCCGCTGTCTCTATTATTTCTATTTTCATTGCCCTCCATATAACGCGTCTGCGCATTGCAATCTGCGGGCAAAGCATACTGCGCGTGTGCAATTCAAGATTGCAATGTGCAGGCGCGTTATATGGAGGGCAATGACTACAATTCCCAGAAATAATGGAGACAGCGGCGAACAACATGTTAAGGCAAGTACCCAGAACACCGCCCATCTGACCTGACTGCCATCATTTAAATATCCCGCCAATTTAGGGTGACAGATTCCTTTAAAATGCACTCTCATAGGCAGACGCTATATAGTATATTGCACCCCCTTAGACAGACTCTATATAGTATAATGCACCCCCATAGGCAGACTCTTATTGTAAAATGCACTCCTCATAGGCAGACGCTATATAGTATATTGCACCCCCTTTAGACAGACTCTATATAGTATAATGCACCCCCCATAGGCAGACTCTATATTGTAAAATGCACTCCTAATAGGCAGACGCTATATACAGTGGTGGCCAAAAGTATTGGCAGCCCTGCAATTCTGTCAGATAATACTCAGTATCTTCCTGAAAATGATTGCAAACACAAATTCTTTTATATTAATATCTTCATTTAATTTGTCTTCAATGAAAAAACACAAAAAGAATTGACCTAAAGCCAATTTGGATATAATTCCACACCAAACCTAAAAAAGGGGGTGGACAAAAGTATTCGCACTGTTTTCAGGAAGAAACTGAGTATTATCTGACAGAATTGCAGGGGTGCCAATACTTTGGCCACCACTGTAGTTAATGCACCCCCATAGGCAGACTCTATATAATATAATGCACTCCCCATAAGCAGACTGTACAGTATAATGCACTCCATAGGCGACTCTATATTGTAAAATGCACTCCCATAGGCAGATGCTAAATAGTATAATGCACCCCCATAGGCAGACTCTATATAGTATAATGCACCCTCCATAGGGAGACTCTATGTAGTATAATGCATTCCCATAGGCATACTCTATATTATACAATGCATCCCCATTGGCAGACTCTATGTAGTATAATGAACTCAGTATAGACAGACTATAGTATAATGCATTTTCCATAGGAACACTCTACAGTATATTGTATAATACACCCCCATAGGCAGACTCTATACAGTATAATGCACTCTCCATAGGCAGACTCTATTTAGTATAATGAACTCCCCATAGGCAGACTCTATATAGTGTAATGCACCCCCCATAGGCAGACTCTATATAGTATAATGCACTCCCCATAGGCAGTCTCTATATAATATAATGCACTCCCCATAGGCAAACTCTATATAGTATAATGCACTCCCCATAGGCAGAGACTCTCTATGGTATAATGCACTCCATATAGCCAGACTCTATATAGTATAATGCTGTCCCCATAGGCAGACTCTATATAATATAATGCACTCCTCATAGTCAGACTCTATAGTGCAGGGGTCTCAAACTCGGGTCCCGCGGGCCAACTGCGGCCCTTGGGACACTAGTTTGCGGCCCTCACCTCATGGGCCCTCGGTGCAGTATTTTGCGGCCCTCGGCTGGGATCTCACATGCGAGAAACACTGCATGTGAAATCCCAGTCACTCGTAGTACCGCTCATTAAGGTCATGAATATGGACGCCATTCCACTCTCATGGGCGTGGCACCCATATTCATGAGCTTAATGAGTGGTACCACAGAAAGATGTCAGCACGGGCGCTGGGCATACTCACCTCATCTCCTGCTGCTGCCGCCGCCCGCGCTTCCTGTCTATGACGTCATCATTCAGCGGCCTGCTCTGTCAGAGTGAGGAAGCGTGGGCGCCGATGATGCTGTGGACAGGTAAGAGGTGTGTGTGTGGACAGGTGAGAGGTGGTGTGTGTGTGTGTGTGTGCAGGAGAGTGATGGGGAAAAACAATGATGGGAGTAATGGGGAAAAGCAATGGGGAAAAACAATGATGGGAGTGATGGGGAAAAGCAATGGGGAAAAACAATGATAGGAGTGATGGGCAAAAGCAATGATGGGAGTGATGGGGAAAAGCAATGGGGAAAAACAATGATGGGAGTGATGGGAAAAACAATGATGGGAGTGATGGGAAAAAGCAATGATGGGAGTGATGGGGTAAAAGCAATGATGGGAGTGATGGGGAAAAGCAATGGGGAAAAACAATGATGGGAGTGATGGGCAAAAGCAATGATGGGAGTGATGGGGAAAAGCAATGGGGAAAAACAATGATGGGAGTGATGGGCAAAAGCAATGATGGGAGTGATGGGAAAAAGCAATGGGGAAAAACAAATATGGGAGTGATGGGCAAAAGCAATGATGGAAGTGATGGGGAAAAGCAATGATGGGAGTGATGAGGAAAGCAATGGGGAAAACAATGATGGGAGTGATGGGCAAAAGCAATGATGGGAGTGATGGGGAAAAGCAATGATGGGAGTGATGGGAAAAGCAATGGGGAAAAACAAATATGGGAGTGATGGGCAAAAGCAATGATGGAAGTGATGGGGAAAAGCAATGATGGGAGTGATGAGGAAAAGCAATGGGGAAAAACAATGATGGGAGTGATGGGCAAAAGCAATGATGGGAGTGATGGGGAAAAGCAATGATGGGAGTGATGGGGAAAAGCAATGGGGAAAAACAATGTGGGAGTGATGGGCAAAAGCAATGATGGGAGTGATGGGGAAAAGCAATGGGGAAAAACAATGATGGGAGTGATGGGGGAAAAGCAATGATGGGAGTGATGGGGGAAAAGCAATGATGGGAGTGATGGGGGAAAAGCAATGATAGGGGTAAAGTGATGGGGGGGAAAAGCAATGATAGGGAAAAAGCAATTATGGGAGTGATGGGGAAAAGCAACGATGGGGTGATGGGAAAAAGCAATGGGGGAGAATGAGTGCTGGGGGAGAATAAGCGCTGGGGGAGAATGACTTCTTGCTGTTAACCAGTTGTTTTCTTGTCCACCACACTGCAGTGTCAAAAGAGGAAGACAGCGAGACAGGCAGCAACATTGCATCAGAGAGCTCTTGACCTCGAAACAGAAAATCCTCAGATCCTGATATTGTAACATAATATTAAGAATAATATTTATATATTGATATTGCGCAATTAGCTCTACAGCACTATACATACATCATCAACACTGTCCCCATTGGGACATTTGATAACATTGGAATGTTTTTGTAAGAACTTTTCTTGTGGAAAACCTGATGCGGCCCAGCCTCACCCAGATTCTACCTCCAGCGGCCCCCGGGTAAATTGAGTTTGAGACCCCTGCTATAGTGTAATGCACTCCCCATAGGCAGAAATCTAGATAGTATAATGCACCCCCCCATAGGCAGACTATATAATATTATGCACTCCCCATAGGCAGACTCTGTAGTATAATGCACTCCCCATAGGCAGAGACTCTATATGGTATAATGCACCCCATATAGCCAGACTCTATATAGTATAATGTAGTCCCCATAGGCAGACTCTGTAGTATAATGCAATCCCCAGAGGCAGACTTATGTATAATTATGGTTATATTATATCACCCCCCATAAGCAGACTCATATTGTAAATGCACCCCCATAGGCAGACTCATATGTATAATGCATCCCCCATAGCAGACTCTATAGTAAATGCATACCCCATAAGCAGACTCTATATTGTAAAATGCACCCCCCATAGGCAGACTCCATGTTGTATAATGCACCCCCATAAGCAGACTCTATATTGTAAAATGCACCCCCAATAGGCAGACTCCTATATGTGTAATGCATCCCCCATAGGCAGACTCTATATAGTATAATGCACTCCGTATAGGCAGATTCTATATGGTGTATTGCACTCCCCATAGGCAGACTCTTTAGTATAATGCACCCCTCATAGGCAGACTCTTTAGTATAATGCATTCCCCATAGGCAGACTCTATATAGTATAATGCACTTCATATAGGCAAATCTTATATAGTATAACTAAAATTGAAAAAGCAGAAAAAAACAGCACCAAACTGTTGACTGCAGTCTGTATCAGTCCTTAGTATAAAGCATACCACCTGATAATGAGCTAGGTGGTGCATGAAAAATGTGTTGAAGACCAAGTGCATTGAATATTAAAAAAGAAACAGCACACACCATTGCTTCTTTAAAAAGGTTAATGTCCTTTATTCCTTGTGGCGGGACAATCCTTTAACATGCAGGGGGAGCGGAAGTGAAGGAAGACAACAGCCGTTTCGCGCCTATCCGAGCGCTTCTGCGGGTCCAAACATTTGAACTTTTGTTGATGGGTGGGGGGGGCCCACTGCTAGCACCGGGCCCTCCCTCCTGCTCAGAGGCACCATAGCGGCTGGGTGGCAGTGCAGGGAGATCGATTCTCCCTGCTCTGTCACAGAGTATAACTGTATGGGCGCTCTGTGCACACCAATACAGTTTCAGTAGCGTAGCTCCGGTGGGCCCCCTCAGAGTGCGGGGCCCAGGGCGACCCCACCTCTGACCTGCGATAGCTACGCTACTGGTTAACAGTGTTTTGATAAAAAAAAGGTAAAAGCTATCCCACCACGACAAGCTGTACCCCAATCAGTACAGTACCTAACTTAGGTCACCCTACTATGTGTCAGTAGAGATACATAAATATAAACATAGATAAGGACAGAGTAGGACCTGGGTCACGCCTGTTATATAAACAAAATGAACAGTCAAAAAAAAGGGAGCCAGAGCATATGTTGTTATGAGTGCAATGCATAGGTGTACCCTATGTTATTACATGTACTATTGCTATTTATTCATTCATTTACTTACTACAGGGTATGTGCTCATTTTATTTATTCATTTATATAGCGCCATTAATTCCACAGCGCTATACAGACATTATATCGCTGTTCCCATTGGAGCTCACAATGTAGGTTCCCTATCAGGATGTCTTTGGCGTGTGGGAGGAAAATTGAGAACCCGGAGGAAACCCACCAAAGACGGGGAGAACAGACAAACTCCTTGCAGATGTTGTCCTTGGTGGGATTGGAACCCAGGACCCCAGTGCTGCAGTGCTAATCACCGAGCCACCGTGCTGCCCTATTTATATCTTACAAACCGTGTATCCTCGTTTTGTGCCCCACACAGTAACACTGCCCCACACTAACATCACAGCTGATATCCGGCTCTCACTGTTTAACCCCCTAAATGTTGAGATCGATATCGATTGCAGTATTTAGAAGCAGGGGTAAGGATGGGTTTCCCTCTCCACTCTGGCGCCCCCATGACGTCATGACGACCCCTCTCCCCGCGTTACCAGGCTAGCATGCTTGCTAACATGGTCTAACAGGTTTATGTGTCAGTGCACAACTGACAGCTCTAAAGCATTACAATGCTGGTAAACTGAAATGTTTTATACCTGTGATCAGAGTGGTAAAAGTGAAAGCCCCATGCTAAGTAAAAACAAAGTAAGTTTTTTTTAATAAATCACAAAGTAATAAAAAACTAAAAACACATTGTACCCATAAATTATTATTTTTATGTAAAAATATAAATAAACAAAAATGCACATGTTTGGTATTGCCGTGTCCGGAACGCCATGAAACTGTCACGCTATTTAAGCCTTTCAGTGAACACCGTAAAAAAAGGGCAAAAAAACTATGCTTTTTCATCATACTGCCAATAAAAAGTAGATTAAAATGCAATCAAAAAGACAAAAATAAATAAAAATTGTACAGCTGAAAACGTCATCTTGTCCCACAAAAAGCAAGCTACCATACAGCTCCATCAGTGGAAAAATAAAAAAAGTTATAGCTCTCAGAATAAAGCAATGCAAAAATATTTTTTTTTTCTATAAAATAGTTTCGTTTATTGTGTAAAAGTGCCAAAACATAAAAGACAATATAAATGTGGTTTCGCTGGAATCGTACTGACCCGAATAATAAATCTGTTTTACCACATGCGGAACAGCTTAAAAAATAAATAAATAAAAAATTCCATGAATAGCTGAATAGAAAGGGATCAAAAAATGTTAAGTGCCTGTAAATAGGACTAATAAAAACGTTAACTCGTCCCGCAAAAAACAAGCCCTCACATGACACTGTCAGCAGAAATATGTAAAAATTAAGCTCTGAAAATATGGTGATGCAAAAACTATTTTTTGCAATAAAAAGTGTCTTTTAGGCCCCTTTCACACGTCAGTGTCTCCGGTATGTGTAGTGACAGTTTTCTCACCTACCAGAGACTCTGACACGTAGACACATTCAAATGAATGGGTCTGTGTAGATGTTGTTGTCTTTTCACGGACATGTCCATTTTTCTCCGGCAGCATGGTCCGCAAAATTGCGGCACACGTTCACACGTGTAGCGGATGCAAGTGGGGTTAATAAGGGATTAATGTCACCTTTCTAATGTAAGGTGACATTAAGCCCGGGTTAGTAATGAAGAGTTGTCAATAAGACATCTATTCATTACTAATCCTAGAGTTATTCAAGGGTTAAATAATCACACACAATAAGAAGAAAGTATTTTAATGAAAGAATACACTACACAGTTTTAAAATCTTTATTATACTCCTAATCCCATATCGACTCCATTGTTCTGCTGGAAAAAAATCCAAAATCAAAAAGCAACAATATACCCATATCTGTCCGCCGTACAGTCAAGTCACACGGCGCAATCCATCTCAAGGGGTTAATCTGTTCACAGCCGGAGCGCTGTTGCCAGCAGAGCAGGGAGAATAATGACAGCCGGCTTCTGCAGCACAGGCAGGGGGACAGCGCTTACTGTAGCGCTTCTTCCCCGGCGGCCGTTCGTGTGGTCCTGATGCGGCACACGTGTGCCACACGGATGTACCATGTATACACATGGACACACGGACACGGATCTCTCCGGTACCGGTTTTTCCAGTACCGGAAATATCTGGACATATGAAACCGGCCTTAGTGTGTGACAGCAGCCAAACATAAAAACCCGATATAAATCTGGTATCTCTGTAATCGCACCCACCAGAAGAATAAAGTCGCCTAATCACTTATAGTGCATGAGGAATGGCGTAAATTTTTTTTTAAAAAAGCAATTCTTCATCTGCTGTTGATTTTTTCATTTTGGCTCCCAAAGATCGCAGTAAGGCTCGGCGCACATTTATCCTGAGCACTTAAACCAAGGTTTACATATAAATCTCTGAGAATTATCTTTCAAAAATTATGCAGATGTAAAGTAGACATGTGGTAAATGTTACTTATTAACTATCTTTTGTGACATAACTCTCTGGTTTAAGGGCATAAGAATTAAGTTTTAAAATTTGCTACATTTTTCCAATTTTTTGACAAATTTCCTATAATTCTCACAAATAAACAAACAAATACAAGTAATATTGAACAAATTTTACAACTATCATTAAGTACAATATGTCACGAGAAAACAGTCTCAGAATCAGTGAGATCCGTTGAAGTGTTCCAGATCTGTAACCTCATAAATTGACACTGGTCAGAATTGTAAAAATTGACCTGGTCAAGAATGTGAAAACAGGCTTGGAGGGGATGAAGGAGTTAATGTTCTTATAATAATATCACCCCTTATGCCTCCTTATATTAATAATGCCCCCCAATCTGCCTCCTCATAATGCCCTTCCCCAATTAAGCTTCCAATATTGCTGCCGCTCATGACAATGATTATAAACTAAGCACTCACCCCCCTCCGCCTCCTAATTAAAGGGGGTTTTCTATTCTATTGCGAAAAGCAGAATATAAGCTAGTTGTCATGTGACGAAGTTTACAACTTGAGACAGGTGAAGTGGGGCTGAAAAGGCAACGATATGCAGCCGCTCGCTCCACTCCCGAGTACCGGCGCTAGAGCAGGGATTTCACATGCGAGCATCGGACGATTTCCTCGCATGTGTGATCCCGGCCTTAGTGGAGATATACTGGATATGCTAGACCGGGGCTTGGGTACTGGTCAAAGAGGGCTGTGGTCAGTGAAAGTCTGATGGAGTAATCAAGTCAGGCATGCCGTATTACTGAAATAATGTCACTAACATGTGATGTACCACCACATGTGAACGTCATGCCGGTGTCTCTGTGTAACACAGAAAATGTGAACAACGAGCTTGGCACCTTCTACCTATTGGATATACAGTATGTTTCACCAGTTCCACCAGTAAAGTTCACTTTATTATTTTTATAAAATGGACAGAATCCTCCCTTGCTAATGCTTTACATGTGAGGTTCCTCAGTCTTCTGAGTGTATGTGGCCTGAGGGGGTAACATCTGAAGGGAATAACATCACATACACAGAGGAACCCATCTCGCTGGTGCCTAGGGTCACGACAGAACACCTCGGATCATGCAACTCTTACATATCGATCCACTGTGGAATAAATATTATTTCCGTCTTGAGAATTTTCACCTCCTGGAAAAGAACCACTCCTGCACACTCGACACTGTCAACCACTCAACCCCTGACGTGAAAATCCGGGGGAGGCGTCGTGTTGCCCCTGCAGCACCGAGTATAAAGGAGCAACACTGGTCCTGTAAGAGAATATAGTTTTTTTTATACTTTTTTTTTTCACCTCCCTGCGATGCACTAATAAGTAGTGGACAACCCTTTTTTAAGGATGCGTTTGTTTTTTGTTTTAGTAGCCCAGAAATTAGGTTAATATATATATTTTTAGAAATGAAAGAATCCTTCAGCAACGATCAGGTATGTATGTATGAAACTTCACTTTTATTCCATAGAGATTACAACATAGAGTGATGAGAAAGACAAACAGCAAATCCAGAAATATGATGCACCTACGCGTTTCGGAGTATAGCCTTAGTCATGGTACGATATATATATTTTTGTGATGATTGGCACATGAGTTATACAAAAATATAGGTATAATCCACATCTGGGACAATATACTAATAATGCCTTCTCTGAGCCTGCACACTGTAATTAAGTCAACATTTTGTCTCCACATAGTAATAATACCCCAATTGTACCTCCACATATTAATAATGTCCCTTTTGTGCCTCTACATAGTTAGAATGGCTACCTTTTTTACCTTTAGGCCGGGGTCACACTTGCGAGTGTGATGCAAGAAACTCAGACGAGTTTCTCGCCTCAATACCGGCACTGCCGCCGCACTCGGGACCGGAGTGTGCGGCTGCATGTATTTCTATGCAGCTGAATGCTCCAGTCCAAGTGCCGGGTATTGATGCAAGAGACTCGCGCGAGTTTCTCACATCACACTCACAAGTGTGACCCCGGCCTTACAGTAATAATGACCCCATTTTCCCCCATTCATAATAATGCACCCATTGCACCTCCACATAGTAATAATGCTTTCATTGTGCCTTCAGATAGTAATAATGCCCCCTTTATACCTCCACATAGTAATACTGTTCCCCACCATGCCTCCATATAGTAATAATGATGACTCCTTTTTGCCCTTCACATAATAATGCACCCACTGCACCTCCTCAATTTAATAATACTCTAATTGTGCATCTAGAAAGTAATAATGGTCCCTTTTTGACTCCACCTAGTAATAATGCCCCCGCCACACCTCCACATAGTTTGACTTTACATAATAATGCCCCCTTGCTTCTTCACTTAGTAATAGTGCTCACTGTGCCTCCACATAGCAATAATGCCCCCTTTATGCCTCCACATAGTAATAGTGATCCCACTGTGCCACCACACAGTAATAATGACCCCCTTTATTCCATTCACATAGTGATAAAGTTCTCTTTAAGCCTCCATATAGTAATAATGCCCCTTTCTGTGCCTCCACATAATAGCAGTAAAGCTTCACATACACATTAGACTAATGCCAACCAAACCCGTAGATATTGACGGGATTGGCCGACAGTCTAATGTGTACGTGGACCCTGGACAATTGATTGTCAGCAGAGTTAAGGGTGCGGCATGTCCAGTTGTGCAGTCACCATCTACCCAGACATGTGTGAATGATATCGCAAAGGGGTTTACGTAAGAGAAAAAAAAACAGACAAATAAACTTTTTATATTTTTAAATGATTATATCTTTTAGGAACCACATCAATGGGGAAGAAAGAAGCAACATGGCAGACAAGCCAGAAGTGGCTCATCTACTATAACAGGTACACAAGGCATACACAAAAGCCTCTAATACTAGGCAAAGAAATGCTGGAGTGCTGCTGTAATGTTTAGTCGTCCTCTGAACCTGACACCAGAGATAATTAGATATTCTTCCTTTCGTTTGCACGTGCAGAATAATTCAACTTGAATTCATTCCAAAGTTAAGGCTTAAACGGAGCTTAAACATCGGAGGAATATTCCTGCAATTGAAATGCTGGTCCGGGATTGTGGAAAGGAGCAGGGAAGAACTGGCTGCACGCCAGTGGTATTCTGCGTAATACAGAAGATGAGGAAAGCCAGGTGTGAAAATTGGTGCAGGGGTCAGGTGACGTGGAGCCCGGCCAACAGCTGAGAGTCACATCTTTTCTCTGCAACGTTGTGTAATATAAGCAGATCTGTGCTCCGTTTCTGTGTAAAATCCCTGAGCTTCTTGATGTGTTGTACCCTGGTTTACAGCACATTGTTTAAATGATTTTGGACACAGATCTCCTGCATTTTATTACTGCACTACTCAGGGTATTGTAGGTCCAAATCCCACTACTATAAGGATGAGTTCACACTAGGTGTTTTTTCAGCGTTTTTTTTCTTTTGCAGCTAAATCTGATCTCCTGGCAGGAAAGAAGCTGCAGAAAAAAACCTGGGTTTATTTGTTTTTTCAATCATTTTTTTTGCTGTTTTTGGCATGCTAGATTTGTCTCTTGTGCATGGTGATAATAAAGTTTTGTGCAAAACAAAAGTCCTACTCTACAAAATCAGGTTTTGGCACAAAAAACACAGCAAAACCATATACCTGCATTTTTGCTGTGGATTTTTAGCATTTTTTCAACCACCCATTTATGTCAATGGGTGAAAAACGCTGAAAAGACTCTGAAAAAAGACATGAAAGACATGACACGCTGTATTCTGCAAAAAAACATGCAAAGCACAAAATACTGCGAGAAATCTCTCCAGTAAGGCTGGAGTCACATACAACCACAAAAAATGGGTCCGTTTTAGACGGTCGATTGTCGGATCAAAATGCAAACATCACACATCCTTCTGGCATCCGATTTTCCTTCAAAGATGCGATTTAATCGCATGTGTGTGTACCTTGTAACATCCGATTTTCATCCGACTTGCGAGATTTTCTCGCAGGCTTGCAAAACTGACATATAATGGATCTAAAAGAATAGTATTTCAATCACAAAAAAAAGCATAGATATATACACATAGAACACAAATATATATATATATATTATGTCATTGTGACATGTATATATACATATATTTATAGTTCCTAGACTTCTACATACTGTTATAGCCGCTAATTCAATTGCCGGGTTTTGTGAAATCACAGAAGCCGACATGAAATGATACATTGTTTCCACACAGTTAACCATGTCATTTCCTGTATTTTGATATTTGTTTAGAACTTACAATTACATGAGTGTATTTGTGCAAAATTTCAGACTTAGGGTAATTAAGGGGAATTTTGAAAAATGCTGGGCTCCCGCTGTATTTTCTCCACCAGACAGACAAAGCAAGCGAGTGGGGGCAGATAATAACAGCCTAGGGAGGGTACATTTTTTGTGCCCCCACTGGCTACTAACATCTGCCCCCAGACACCCCAGAAAGGGCAAATCTATAATTAGATTCGCCCTTTCTGGCACTTTGCCCGTCTATTCCCATTGCCCTGTAGCGGTGGCGAATGGGTTAATAATCTCACCTTACTGTCACCTTAGTATTGAAAGGTGACCTTAAGGCTGGTTAATAATTGAGAGCTGTCAATTAGACAACTATCAATTATTAATCCTATTGTATGAAAGAAAAATAAAACACACACAGTTTAATAAAAAATAAGTTTAATGAAATAATCACACAGTTTTTGACCATATTTTATTTTCCTGCTAAAACCATTTCCTGTAATAAAAATAAAATAAAAAAGCAAAATTATACTTACCAATCCGATGTACAGTCAGGTCCCACGGTGTAATCCATCAGAAAGGGTTAACAGGTTACAGGTCGCAGAGAGCTAATAATGCTGTCTCAGACCTGTATTCCCCTGAATGAATAAGTTCTCTCCCAGCGAAAGTAGAGGAATAGATTCATGAATGGAGCTTAATTGATTTATTGGCAATTTAACTTTAGTGACCTGACCTAAAGGGAAAGTGGACACAATCAATTAAGCTTCATTCATGAAACACATCCTCTCCTGTCGCCAGGAGAGGAACTTATTCATTCAGGAGCTTTGAGCTGAGCATGCAGGATTACTTGCACTGCTTGGCTCAAAGCTAGTTAACCCTTTGTGAAGGATTACAGCGTGGGACGTGACAGATCGGCGGAATAGGTAAGAATAATGTTGTTTTATTTTTTTTTCTTTATTTTAGGAGATCAATGGCTTCGCACGGATTAAGTGTAAAATAAAATATGGTCAAAAAAATGTGTTTTTATTTCATTAAAATTATTTATTCTTAAAGTGTGTGTGTGTTTTTTTTATTTACCTTTAATAGGATTAATAATTGATAGTTGTCTAATTGACAGCTCTCAATTATTAACCAGCCTTAAGGTCACCTTTCAATACTAAGGTGACAGTAAGGTGCGATTATTAACCCATTCGCCACCGCTACAGGGCAATGGGAATAGACGGGCAAAGTGCCAGAAAGGGCGAATCTAATTATAGATTTGCCCTTTCTGGGGTGTCTGGGGGCAGATGTTAGTAGCCAGTGGGGGCACAAAAAATGTACCCTCCCTAGGCTGTTATTATCTGCCCCCACTCGCTTGCTTTGTCTGTCTGGTGGAGAAAATACAGCGGGAGCCCACGCATTTTTTTTCAACAAATTTACACCTTTAATTAACCCCTACATGTCTGAAATTTTGCACAAATACACTCATGTAATTGTAAGTTCTAAACAAATATCAAAATACAGGAAATGACATGGTTAACTGTGTGGAAACAATGTATCATTTCATGTCGGCTTCTGTGATTTCACAAAACCCGGCAATTGAATTAGCGGCTATAACAGTATGTAGAAGTCTAGGAAATATAAATATATGTATATATACATGTCACAATGACATGTATATATATATATATGTGTTCTATGTGTATATATCTATTCTTTCTAGTCTTTATTAAAGCTGTCAGTGTGATTTTACAGTATAGCCGGGGATGAATTGCCGGCTTTTCTAAAGGACTCTGATGCGATTTCATCGCAAGTCACACAGTGTGGTCCGTTTGTAATCAGATTTTTCATCGCTCCCATAGACTTGCATTGGCGATTGTCGACCGACAATCGGTGACAATCGCAGCATGCTGCGATTGCACACGGACGTTTAAAACGGACCACAAAAAATCTGATACTGGGAGCTGCTCCATAGATTAACATAGGTCCGACTGCAATGCGATATTTCATCGCATTGCAGTCGTCCGATTTTGTCGCCAGTGTGACTTCACCCTAAGAGAGAAGCCTGCATATTCTCTTTAGGCTCCCAAGACCTCTCCTCAGGACCAAAGCCACCAAGAAAAAGGTTTTTCCTCTTACCCTTTTTGTGGCCAGAATATTCTCTACCTCAAAGACATCCTCCTCGCTGACGGGATCAGGAGTAGTACCCGGGTCCTTAAAGAAGGAGCTCAAGACTTCTGGCTTGAGGAGAGAAACATTAAAAGAATTAGGCACACGTAATGAGGCAGGCAGTTTCAATTTATATGAGACAACGTTGATTCGTTTCAAAACCTCAAAGGGACCAATGAAGTGGGTACCCAATTTGTGGGAGGGCATTTTCAAATGGATGTACTTGGAGGAAATCCACACTTTATCCCGGGCCGAAAGGTAAGAGTATCCAGGCGTCTTTTGTCCGCATGTTTTTTCATCCGTTGTGAGGCTTTTTCCAAAGCGGACTTGGTATCTCTCCACACTTCCAAGGTGTCTGCTATGGGAGTGCCAGAAGACCCAGAGATGGGAAGAGGGATTCTATGTTGAAGTCCAAACACAATCTGGAAGGGAGACCTTCCAGAGGATTCACTTACGTGACTATTGTAGGAGAATTCTGCCCATGGTAGTAACTTGACCCAGTCATCATGATGCACGTTGACAAAATGACGCAGGAATCCGGACACAATTTGATTGGTCCTCTCCACCTGCCCATTGGATTGAGGATGATAAGCAGAAGAAAAATCCAACTCGTCCTTCATTAGTTTGCAGACTGCCCTCCAAAACTTCGAAGTGAACTGGAAACCCCTGTCGGACACAATGTGGAGAGGAAATCCATGGAGACGGAAAATATGCTGTATGAAGTAATTGGCAAGCGCAGGAGTAGACGGAAGATCAGACAAAGGTACAAAATGAGCCATTTTTAAAAAGTGATCCACCACGACCAAGATAGTGGAACAGCCAGAAGAAATGGGAAGATCCATAATGAAGTCCATAGCAATGCGCTGCCAGGGAACATAAGGGACTGGGAGTGGCAGAAGACGCCCAGCTGCAAGATGTTTAGCAGTATTGTTACGGGCACAGAAAGGGCAGGCTGCGACATATTCCTGGATATCCTTCCCCATGGTAGACCACCAGTAATAAAGGGAAATAAGTTGCATGGTTTTCTTTTGTCCGGCATAACCACCTAACTTGGAGGAGTGGTCTCACCAAAGGACACGATTTCTGTTCAAGGCGGCCACAAAATTTCTTCCGGGAGGAAGCCGAGAAAGATTGACAGAGGCTACTGACATTAACCTGGATGGCTCAATGATATGTTGGGATTCTTCTTCACAGTTGGGAGGCAGTAAGTCTCGAAAGAGTGCATCAGCCTTGATGTTTTTATCAGCTGGGCAAAAATGAAGACAAAATTAAATCTAGCAAAAACAAAGCCCATGTAACGAATGGAAGCGGAGGCAGAGATGGTGAAGTTCAATTCGTCTTTATTTTTAACGTGGAACCTCGAGACCACGGTCCGGGGGGCTCCGAAGGGGGCGTGACTAGTGAGCCCCGGGGTACCCGTAGTAAGGCCCCTCCAACAGGACCAGAATGGAATACCCGGAGGACACAGGTGCTACCTCCAGTTAGACCCCAGACACGTGGCAGCTGTCCCAGAGGGACCAAAATGGGTAACAGGTAAAATAGCAGAAACCGTGGAGGGTTAGACAGAGATGAGGAAGGTCCTGGTTCAGAGTGGATGGTAGCAGGCTGACTCCAGTGACCTGGTCACAGTCCACGGATACGGATGGCTGATGGCGGAACGGGGTGACACTTGCACCAGTAATAACCGAGATTGTCAGAGTTATCCGGATACAGGATACCAATGATCTGTGGAGACAAATAGAATGAGCGAAGCACAGAGACTGCTAACGCAGCGCAGACAAATCAGAGTCAGAACCGGATGTAGCAATTATAGAAACACGTTGCTCCGGCACTCCCCTTATGGTGGAGTGACCAGATATAGTAATGAGTGCGCTGCCATTGGTTGATTGACATTTTCAAAAAATGCACGCTGCCCCTTTAAGAGATACGGTGGGAGCAGCCTCGCGTCCTAAGCATTCCTCCTAAAGGCCTGCTGGCAGCATGCCAGTAACTGGGAGAGGAAGCAGGACGCTGAGAAGCAGATGGAGCAGGGGACTTCGGCCTGCGCACAGACTGCTGCCAAGGGACAGCTGGAGGAGCAGAAGGTAAGAGGCCAGGAGGGAGTGCAGAGCCAGCACAGGGACCGAGCGTAACAGCCCACCTGGCCTGGCGGGGATTCAACCTCTGTGCAGACTGCAGGTAGACAAGGTGTTTATGATCAGTGACAACCTGTGGACTGCTCCTTCAAGGAGGTGTTGCCATTCCTGCAGGGCCAACTTGATTGCCAGCAATTCCTGATCTCCAACAGAATAATTACTTTTGGAAGCGGAAAAAACCTTCTAGAAAAAAAGACAAGAAACCATATAACCGGTGGGTGACTTTTGAGAGAGAACCGCACTAGCGCCTACGGAAGAAGCATCCACCTCGGGAAAAAATTGTATATCTGTGACCGGTCGATGGAGAACGGGCGCAGTAGAGAAGGCTTTTTTCAGTGAAGCAAAGGCCTCCTCCGCCTCCGGAGTCCAATCCTTGGGGTCGATGCCTTTTCGAGTTAAAGCTGAGATGGATGCCACTCAAGTTGCTTTAAGCCCGGACGGGCGATGCCATTGGAGGATAGCGGATAACTTCTCCGGATCCATCTTTAGACCTGTGGATGAGACAATATTACCGAGAAAAGGCAGAGAGGATTGCTCGAAGATGCACTTCTCAAACTTGGCATACAGTTTTTTCTCCCTGAGCCTCTGCAAAAGCAGGCGAACATGCCTCGCATGAGTGGCTAAATCTGCGGAGTAAATCAAGATGTCATCAAAGTAAACAACAACACATGAATAGAGGAGATCTCTAAAAATGTTGTTTACGAACTCCTGAAAGACCGCGGGTGCATTACTGAGGCCGAATGGCATGACCAGGTATTCATAGTGCCCATCTCGAGTGTTGAAGGCTGTTTTCTATTTGTCTCCTTGACGTATACGGATCAGGTTGTAGGCTCCCCTGAGATCCAACTTGGTGAAGATCCTAGCTCCCCTGAGACGATCAAACAGCTCTGAGATAAGCGGCAATGGGTACCTATTTTTTACCGTGATTTGGTTTAACCCCCTGTAGTCGATACAGGACCGTTAGCGACCCATCCTTCTTCTTGACAAAAAAGAATCCTGCACCTGCTGGAGAAGATGATTTCCAAATAAATCCTCTAGCCAGGTTCTCCTGGACGTACTCCAACATGGCATGGGTCTCAGCATGGGAAAGAGGATAGATTCGCCCCAGAGGAGGAAACGTTCCTGGAAGCAGATCAAAGGAACAGTCATACAACCTGTGTTGTGGCAGCATCTCTGCTTCCTTTTTTCCCGAAGACAACTGAGGACTAGTAAGAGGATGGTAAGCTCGGTGGGGCAGTTGGGGCCACTGATGGACGAGCAGGACGCATGGAAGCGATACATCGATCGGAACAGGAACTTCCCCAGCGCAGTTTTCCAGTTTAAGACGGGCTCATGTACTTGGAGCCAAGGTAACCCTAAGAGCAAGGGGTGAGACAAACCAGGCAAAACATAAAAACAGATTCTCTCTGAAGTCAGTCCTACTCGAAGTTCCACTGGCACAGTCTGGAACCGAACAAGCTTGGTCAAGGGTTTGCCATCCACGGAAGCCACACACAAGGGATTCAGAAGATGCTGGACTGGAATCCGGTAACTGTCCACCACTGCTTGCTGAATGAAGTTCCTCCGCGGCCCTGGAATCCAGGTAACTACACTCCGAAAAACTGACCGAACCAAAAGATAAGGACACAGTCATCTGTAGCGAAGAAGAGGGATGATCCTCACCCAGGGAGGCCTCTCCTACCCACCATAGGCTCTGGAGTTTTCCGACCTCACCGGACAAAAGCGAATCAGATGATCTGAGCTACCGCAATGAAAACACCTCCCTGTCATGGTTTACTGGGTTCTCGGACCAGGTAGTCGCGGGGTTAACTTGGTTGGCCTCTTTCTGGGTCCTGGGAGGATTTTCATAGCCTCACTGTGAGGCCAATCTTTGTCGTTTATACTCTGACCTTTGGCTGAGTGTGTCTGACCCTGTGCTTGTGCCAGTGCTTTGTGCCTGTGCTACGTTTTGTCTGTCTGGTTCTGATTTGGCTGTGTCCCTGTTACGAGTTTTGCCTGTCCCTTTTGTACTGCGTTGCTCCCTCTGTGTATTACTTGGCTATCCTGACTATCCATTCTGTCTATGCCCCTTGGTAACTTTATTTCGTAGTTACCCTTCTAGGAGTTTTCCTTTACCTCCTAGATCTCTGGAGCTTAGGCCATGCCCCTAGGCAGTCACGAGCTTCAGGTCCTCTGGTCTGAAGCATTCTCTAGCTGTTCCTGTTTCCTCTGAGAAACCTGTGGTCAGCTCCACCCCTGGGCAGTCACGTGCTGCAGGTCCTGGTCCTCTGAAACACACGTCTTCCCTGCTGCTGCCTCTCTACACAGGTATCTTTTAGGGCACAGTTTGTTTATTCAGGACATGCGCACTGGCTCAGTGAGCAAGTGCAGTGCAGTGTCCCTGACACTCCCCTCCGATCGGCGCTCCTCCTGGCGCTGTCTAGCCAAGTTAACTCGGTCCACTTGCATAGCTTCTGGAAGAGAGGTTGAAGACGGAGAAGCAAACGGTTTTTGGAAACTAGGAGCCAGGCGATAAGGTCTCCTCTCTCGCTTAGATTCCTTGGATCGTTCTTGAAACCAAAGGTCAATCCAGGTCACCAGGGATATCAATTCATCCAGAGTTGCGGGAGTATCCTGGCCCACCAGCTCATCCTTTATTCTTCCAGACAATCCTTCCCAAAAAGTGGCCACCAAGGTCTCGTTGTTCCAGGAAAACTCAGAGGAAAGGGTACGGAACCGAACCGCATACTAAGCCACCGTGAGGTCCTCCTGGGTAGACGAAGAAGACAGGAAGCTGTCAAGGCACGGCCAGGCTAGTCAAAGGTCCTGCGGAATGCCTCAAGGAAAAACAGAAGATTATTAACCAGAGGATCCCCTCTCTGCCACAACGGATTCAGCCAGGTGAGGGCCTCTCCAGCAAGGTGCGAAATAATGAAGCCCACCTTAACCCGATCAGAAACAAACATATGCCCCAAGAGCTCGAAGTGTAGCATACACTGATTAATGAACCCCCAACACTGAGCGGGATCGCCCTCAAACCGAGCTGGGGCCGCCAAACAGAGTCCTTTACCTGCAGTACAACAGGGAGCCTGGAATCCTGCCGTAGTGGTATTTGCAGCCTGAGCAGAGACAGAAGATGTCGAGGATATCACCTGCTTGTAGACAGGTTGCGCAGATAGGTTGTAATCTTCTCCTGCTGGTCTCTCAGGCGTGTAACCTCTTGGCATAACTCTGCAGCTGAAGATGCTTGGGATCCAGCGGGTTCCATGGCCGGAGCAATCTGTAATGAATGGAAACGGAGACAAAGGTGTTGCAGTGTACATTCGTTTATTGCAATTTTTTTGCAACCACGGGATCACGGATCGGGGGGGCTCCGAAGGGGGCATGACTATACGAGCCCCAGACACCCGTAGTAAAACCCCACGAGCAGGGTTAGATTGGAATGTCCGAGGGACACAGGTGCTACCTCCAGTTAGATCCCGGACACGTGGAAGCTGTCCCAGCGGAACAGGCGGACTGGCAGGGATAGCAGGTTGCGGTGAACTTGGCTGATGATGAGCGGCTGAGCGGGAAGGACCTGACACAGGTAGCTCGGGTGTCTTCCTGGTTGACGGAGTGAAGAGGGGGTAAACCTCTGAGAAGACAAACAGTATTAGCAAGGTACTGGTCGAGCACTGGCGGTACACAGACAAAACGTGAACACTACCGTATGGGACCGGTAACTAACAGCAGGAAATACTTGTAGCTCCGGCGCCTCCTCTATGGCAGAGGAACCAGAAATAGTACTCACTGCTTTATCATTGGTTCGGAGCACATTTGAAAAATGCCGCTGCCTCTTTAAGAGACTGGGAGCGCGCGAGCGCCCCCTCAGCGTCATACCCAGAGACCTGCTGGTGGCTTGTCAGGAAGAGCAACAGAAGGAGAGCCATGGACCACAGCAAGGCAGCGGGGAGCGGACCGAGAGCAGGGACCCCGACGGGACCCCCAGGAGGTTCGAATCCCACCAAGGACGACATCTACAAGAAGTTTGTATGTTCTCCCTGTGTTTATGTGGGTTTCCTCCCTGTCTCCAGTCCAAGGACATACTGATTGAGATTGTGAGCCCCAATGGGGACAGTGATGATGACACCTGTACAGCGCTGTGGTATAAATATAAAATATATTATAGCTTCCTTGGAAAAAATATATGATAGGACCATAGTACCCATGTCAGTAGTCAGGTCAGACAAGGATAGATATCACTTGTCATCTGACCTAAAACTACATATGCAAATATATATAGACTCATAAAATGATAGTTTCTATGAGATTACCCCACCCTGCTGTTCACTCGCTGAACATGGAGCATTCCACGCTTTCCCTTCATGTTACAAAATATACCAGAAGTGAAACGTATCATTCTTTATTAGAGATGAGCAGACTAATAGATTCTAATGTCTTGAAATTTGCTGGTGAATTCGAACTATTTGTGACATTGTACACATTGCTAACGACTGTATCAAAATCTACAATGAATGGCTGTACAAGTTAAAAAAGTCATTTTTATTAAGTCAAAATCATGATGAAATTAACAAAAGCAGATAGGAATCGATGCATCTTAGTAAAAATATCTGTAAATCATGTACTCTCTATGTAATTACATTTTCATAAAGTAGAACTCACTGAAAAAATTGATAATAGTGTAAAGAAAGCATTAGATAAATTAAAAGTGTAAGCAGAAATATCTAATAGGTATTACCTGAGACGCTGACATGCATTTCGCCAAGGCTTCTTCAACAGCATCTCCCACAGAGTTCATCACCCAGGATGCAGTACGTCTTCCGAAGGGTCAGCGATGCAACAAACTAGTGAGTAACTGCAGCGCTGCCTCCCTGATGACGTCCTGTTCCAAGAGGGACAATGGATGCTGCGGGGAGTGAGTGCAGCCCCAGCCTCCTGAACATTACGTTTGAGATATTTCATGTTTGTATTGATACATTGTCTTGAACATTGTATGGAATGGAAGTAACGGTGAAATAATTGCAAATTCATATATCATGTGATGGTGAACATATTTGTGGTGGCATAGAAGAATGCATTGTTCACTGAATATCCAAACTTTATCTAAAAAAATATATTTTTGTGGCACTCCACACATGTGAATATACCTTCCCCCCCCTTTTTGACACATATATTATGTTTCAATAGTAAATTGTGCACGCCTTGAACTACATATGGTGACATCATTGCTGGTGCTTTCTCTGGATCCTGATACTGCAGGCTGCAGCCATATTTGTTGTGGCATGTATGTGATACAAACAACATATGTCATTTGCATTTAGTTATGGCGGTCATCTTTGTGATGCCACGTGTGCCAGAAAGGAAAGCACTGCGTATCCAAATTACTGAACTTGTTTCTGTGTTCCACACGCGTGCATGTACTTTTATCCTTTACGTACATATCCTGTTTCCCTAATATATTGTGGATGCTTCTGATTATACAAGGAATGCAAGTAAAGGTGACATCATTGCGAGTTACTTCATCCTTCTTTTTTCGGCATGATTGGGATGCGTATAGTTGGCTTTGGCAGCCATCTTTTGGTGACGCGAGATAGGTAGGAGTGCTCTACGTATAATCGATTTTACATATTAAATATGAACATGAGTTGTGACGTCATTTACATTCATAGTTCTAATTGCAGTTGGAGAGCCATCAGGTTTCTACATTAAAGACACGCTCACACCACCGTATGCATCGGACGAGTCCTCACCGATTTTTTTTTACCAATGTTTTTCAATAGGGCAGTGCTGATGACAGAATCTGTCAGTGAAAAAAAATCTCATGTTGCGTTTCACTCTGAAATTGGATGCCATGCACACATTCAAGTCTAAGGATGGTTGAAAAGCATCACAGTTGACTCAGATGACATTTCCGTGGACTCACACCATGGAGAAGATGGAATAATTTTGTTCTCCATCTTCTCTTCAGTGGGCTCTGAGTCTCTCATCTGGGAGAATCGGATCACACTAAGCTGACACTCAGAACAGACTCTGATTAGAGTTTGATCAGATTGTCATTAGCATAATCGGCCAGATTCTCTCAGATAAGAGAGTCTACGGTCTTGTGACCCCGGCCTTAGATGCAATAACCTGCTGCACTTGAAGAGCCGTCAAAGTTCATTCTAATGGATTGGTCAGAAAATCCAGCAAATATCAGCCACATTCCAGAAGAAATCCTTGAGAGAACCTGGATTGGGAGGTGAGGAAGACAATTATTGAGTTATATATTGGCTCATTAGCAAGATCTATGGATGGGATTGGTAAAAACTATATAAGATACCTAGCCTCACACTTTGATCACCGCAGAGGAAGCCATGTAGTATTTTCGGATATGTATGGGTGCAGTTCACCACACAGTGACAGTATGATGGACTCTGGGCCATTGACCTCTCCGTTATGGGTGCGTATACGTATGTGTACACGGCGGTATTTTCCCTGGAGCTTCTTTTCTGTGGTATGTTTGGATGGATTTTGTGACTGCTCAGCCCATCAGCTTTTTTTAATTGTATATATAAATAGTGGCGACATCCAAGTGGACGCCACAAGTAGAATGGATCGGTCACTTCTTTTAGCCATTTCACAGCTGTAGAAGCCTGAAACTGTTAGAAGAAATTACAAGATGGAACGTATGCACCGCAGGTCGTTTTGACATTGTTGTGCATATGTTCATTCTTTTTGATTTTTCTTTTTTGTTGATTTTCTTATGTATAGCTATCATAGGTATTTGGCCTCTGTGGCAGTTTTCGGAGGGTGACTTTTGTGACGTCTTTTGTACTGTCGTTTTCCAGTCGTTTTTTCACTTCACTGAATAATGAAAAAAAATACTTGCAATTTTTTAAGTAAATATGATGGCAAAATTCTACAAAAGATGTCATGGCATATTTTGAGCTTTTCCATTGGTTAAAAGATGTACAAATGCCTGAACATATGAACAGCAAGTCGTTTTTACATAGAAATGCTTATGTTCATTCTTTTGAGTGTTTTCCTAATAAGTTTCTTATGCAATTTCTGGGCGGAATCCGCCTGTAAAAGACGTCATATGCACAAAAGCTTAGGACTAGGGATGAGCGGACCTGTGGAAGTTTGGGTTCTGGTAACCGACTCCAAATTTTTCCAAAGTTCAGCTTGGGTACCAGAACTGAACCGGAACCCGAACCCCATTGAAAGCAATGAATACCCAAACTTTGGATTTGGGTAAGGAAAAAAAATTCTCTCTCTCTCCCTGTATTGGTCTTCCCCCAGAATTCCGAACATTGCAGCGGACTTCCAGAAGATGTCTGTGTTTGGCTTTTAGCACCGGCCACTAGCTGTCCGGTACGAACCCCGAACTTTGAAGTCCGGGTTTGCTCATCTCTACTTAGGACAAGCACACTTGACTGTATTTTGGTCAGAGTGATGTCTGCGAAAAAACTGACATCACATGGACAACACTCAGACCAATGTTATTCAATAATGTGTGGCACCCCAGGAGTTTGGTTGCCATAGTGACCTTGCCTTCCTCCAGGGGAGGGTGATGTCATGCCTGAAAGCAAAGAGGGATCCCTTAGCAGGTAACACAGCATGCAACACCTTTTCTTACTCCAGACCAGAAGGAGGAGCTCTGACGCCTGATTTTCAGGAGAGCTTCTCTGGAATATTCTGGCTGGGGGAGGAGTTGGGAGTCTGGCTGGAGGGACAAGAGAGGTCAGACGTGAAGAGACAAGCTGAGGGCCAGGAGTCATAGCAGGGCTCACCCCCCAGGTCTGAGCGCCAGAAACCGGACCCCAGGAGTCCGAGGCTGAGAGGGTGAAGTAAAGTCCCAGCAGCAGAATCCGGAGGGCAAAGGACGGCAGGTTCTCTGTCCCAATTAAGACTCTTCTTCAAGGCAGCAACGTATGTAAGCCGGAGCCACCAAAGAGAGAGTGATTCCTGAAACAGGTTACAGCTGCCTGTTATGAGAGTGAAGTTCAACTTAAATAAGAGAGAGAGAGAGAAAGAGGAACTTGGACGGCGCTTATAGCGCCAGTGCCTCAGAGAGCAGCGCTAAGAAGGAGACCTCACATCCCACCTGTAGCAAGGGGATCCTAAACTGCTTTTAGGCCGACCTACTCCAGTATGACCTGTATTCAATGCCCTGGATACTTTGCCTGCGCTGCAAAACTGTAAGTAAAGCTTTGGAAACTGCAACTCGCTGACTGCTTCTCAGTTTCTTTCTGCGTCACCTATTACACTCAGCTACATCTGTCAGCACCATTACCACCTTTTACTACATATACCTGCCCTGGGATATCATAGCCTCACCTTTTTAGAGGTTGTACCAACTCTGCTGCATCTCACCATCTGTCCCAGTGGATCTGCACTGCAGCGCTGGTCGCCGTTGACCACAGGTGGCATCACGAATACCTTACTACAAACTCTAAACATCCCCTGTAAATATTACCCTTTTATTGGACGCCTAGGGCCACGGACCGGGTCACCGCCGCTGTGACACATCCCTTCAATACACCGGTCCGGTACCGAGTATCCCACTGCCCTGGCAGGCGATCCATTTTGGCGTCACAAACAGGATTTCGCAGCCCAGTATCACCGGGTCCTGTGTGCCTACTTTGAACTGTATTTTGTGCAAGGAGAATTATTAAAAGCACTAGAAACTTTGTTGGAGATTGTAAGAGACTACCGACATTTGCACCACGAGGTGCGCAAGAAGAAGAGAGGCGTGACGTCGTGGGTGGAGCCAGAGTGAGTGCGCGAAAAGTGAGGTGCTGCGCGCAAAAACGGCAGCTGGCAGAGCTACGTTTGATTGGAATGACGAACTGGAAAGATCCTTCACTCGGTTGAAGATTGCCCTTACGGTGGATGAAGTTATGGCCTATCCAGACTATAACCAACCATTCATCCTCTACACTGATGCCAGCAACGTTGGACTGGGAGCAGTGATGTCGCAGGTACAGAATGGCAGAGAAAGAGTGATCTCTTACGCCAGCAGGAAACTTCGTCCCACTGAACGGAACCCTGACAACTACAGCTCCTTCAAGTTAGAGTTCCTCGCCATCGTTTGGGCTGTGACCAAGCGGTTCAAACACTACCTAGCTGCAGCAAAGTTTACCATCTTCACGGACAACAATCCGCTTACTCACTTGGAAACCGCAAAGCTAGGTGCGCTGGAGCAACGATGGATGGCCCGGCTGTCCAACTACGAGTTCACCATCAAGTACCGAGAAGACATAAGTATATCAATGCTGATGCACTGTCCAGAATACCCAACTTACCAGATGGGGGAGAAGATCTGGACACACTTTAAGAAATTGAATTACCAGCCTTCCACCGTCCAATTGCGACCCAACGTGCTCAAGGGGTGAAAAAAAGCGCTACATCATGAAAGAGGCTACCTTAAACCCATTGCCTCAGCGTGAGTGGGCAGAGACACAGGATAGCGACCCAGCAGTCCACCTGGTAAAGGAGCTTCTGGCACAAGCTGACTCGCGTCCTGGTTCAGATGCTCCGCAAGAGACCCAACAGCTGTGGAAGGAAAAGGGCAGACTGTTCATCTACGAAGGGAAGCTATGTCGGAGGAGTGTCAATGCCTGAACTCAAGAACTGGTCTGGCAAGTGGTGATCCCGAGGCGAGATGCATCAATGGTCCTGAAAGCGTACCACAATGAAACAGGACACTTCGGATGGAAGTAGTTAGAGGTCCTACTGCGCGAGAGATTCTACTGGATTGGTATGAGGAAGGCCATTGAAGATTGGTGCCAAGAGTGTGGACCATGTAACTTGTGAAGAAAGGACCGTAACAGCCAGCGAGCCCTGTTGCAGTCAATAATCACCAAACAGCCACTTGAACTGGTAGCCTTGGACCATGTGAAGCTAACTCCAAGCCGGTCAGGCTATGTCTACACTCTTACCATTGTTGATCACTACTCAAGGTTCCTGGTAGTCGTGCCTGTCAAGGACCAAACAGCAATGACAGCAGCCAAGGCATTCCAACAACACTTTTGTCGACCACATGGTTACCCTGAATGAGTGCTTACTGACCAAGGTCCAGCTTTTGAAGCAGGAGTGTTCCAGGAGTTCTGTAACATGTACGGCTGCAAGAAAATCAGAACAACACCGTACCATCCACAGACAAATGGCATGTGTGAGAAGATGAACCAAGTGGTAATTTACCTCTTGAAGACTTTGCCTCTGGAAGAGAGAAACTTGTGGCCAGAAAAGTTGCCTGATCTGGTGGATCTCTACAACCACATTCCGGTGAATTCTACCAACTGTACACCGGCCTACCTCATGAGAGCAAGACCTGGCAAATTACAAATTGATTTGGACATGGGAGTCCTGACACCTGAGGTAACATCACCAGATGCAGACTGGGATACTGAGCGGCAGCAACAGTACCGTAAGGTGCAAGAATGTGTAGAGAAGAGTTTGTCTCAGGCAAGACAAAAACAAGAAAGAAATTACAACCAGCATGCACCTGCAGTCCCCTTGGCACCTGGAGGTATTTTCCGGCGTATAAGACGACTGGGCGTATAAGACGACCCCCCAACTTTTACAGTCAAAATATGAAATTGTCTTAAAAGTGGGGGGGGTCTTCTTATACGCCGGGTGTCATCTTATACGGAACATATGGTGGGGGGAGTGGGCGTTTCAGAGGCAAGTTGCTCACCTGATCATATCAGCAAGGGTCTAGGCGCTGGGGGGGCTCTGCTGGGGAACGGTGGCGGCTCCTCTTTGTGCAGCCCCCCAGTCTCTGTGCTAGGGGACGGCGGCGGTGGTTCTTTCTGCAAAGTCGGGCTCTGCAGGCATTTCCTCAATCCCCGAGGCCCCGGCAGCTATATTGCTGCGATGCTGTGGCCTCCGGGAAAATGGCGGAGGGCTGCTCATGCTCAGATTCAGATCTCGTCTCCCGAGATCTTGAGACGAGATCTGAAGCTGAGCATGCAGCGGCCATTTTCCCAGAGGCAACCGCATCACAGCAATGGAGCTGTCGGGGCCTCCGGGGATTGAGGAAATGCCTGCAGAGCCCCGACTCTGCAGAAAGAACCACCACCGCCATCCCCCAGCACAGAGCCCCCCCCAAGGCTGCACAAAGAGGAGCCGCCGACGCCGCCCCCCCAGCGCCTAGACCCTCGCTGATATGATCAGGCAAACACCTTGCCTCTGAGACGCCCACTCCCCCCACCATATGTTCCGTACCCGGCATATAAGACGACCCCCGACTTTGAAGACGATTTTCAGGGGTTAAAAAGTCGTCTTATACTCCGGAAAATACGGTACTCAAAGGGAAAAGGCGACTCCACAAGCTTGACGACCAATGGGAAGCTGAGCCATATACCATTATGCCCTCGGACTTCGACAATACCAAGGTGTGCCTTATCAGTAAGGATGGAGGAGAAAACTTCACAGCAGTGTCCAGGGATCACTTGAAATCGTGCCCTGACCAGTTAAAGGGAAAGATCGGAGAAAAGGACATTCCTTCGTCAATAGAAAAAGTGGAAGAAAAGGTCCGCACTGTACTTGGCGAGTTCCCGTCGAACTGGACGCGAGTAAACCAGGCTATAGTAGTGCCCGTCTTGACCTTTGCCCAACCGGCAGTACCTGAAGCCACCCCTGCAATGGAACGTGAAAATCTGTCACCTGCTCGCGGTGAATCTGTCACACCCACAGTGAGTCTAGGAAATCGCAGAAGGGTACTGCCCAGCTTACCAACACACACACTAGACCAGGCTAGATTACTAGAGACACCTGTACTGCGTAAATCAGTCCGTAGTACTAGAGGTCAGATCCCAGCCAGGTATATGGACTAACATGTTATTGTTCTAGTAATGTAAATAAGTTAATGTTTATAGTTGCAACTTTTAACCATTCTTGTTTCATTCTTTAAATGGACGATTGGGTCACTGGACTCGGAGTGACCAGGACAATACTTGTAAATAGTTAATATTAATGACCACAGAACAAAAACTGCCTGGCGTGGCTGAAGACGTTGTCCAGGAGGGGAATCATCATGCCTGATTTTCAGGAGAGCTTCTCTGGAATATTCTGGCTGGGGAGGAGTTGGGAGTCTGGCTGGAGGGACGAGAGAGGACAGACGCGAAGAGACAAGCTGGGGGTCAGGAGTCATAGCAGGGCTCACCCCCAGAAACCGGACCCCAGGAGTCCGAGGCTGAGAGGGTGAAGTAAAGTCCCAGCAGAAGAATCCAGAGGGCAAAGGACGGCAGGCTCTCTGTCCCAATTAAGACTCTTCTTCAAGGCAGCAACGTACGTGAGCCGGAGCCACCAAAGAGAGAGTGATTCCTGAAACAGGTTACAGCTGCCTGTTATGAGAGTGAAGTTCAACTTAAATAAGAGAGAGAGAGAAAGAGGAACTTGAACGGAGCTTATAACAGCCAGTGCCTCAGAGAGCAACGCTAGGAAGGAGACCTCACATCCCACCTGTAGCAAGGGGATCCTAAACTGCTTTCAGGCCGACATACTCCAGTACGACCTGTATTCAATGCCCTGGATACTTTGCCTGCAAAACTGTAAGTAAAGCTTTTGAAACTGCAACTCGCTGACTTTCTCAGTTTCTTCTTGCATCACCTGTTACACTCAGCTACATCTCTCAGCACCATTACCACCTTTTACTACATCTACCTGCCCTGGGATATCATAGCCTCATCTGTGGGAGGTTGTACCAACTCTGCTGCATCTCACCATCTGTCCCAGAGGATCTGCACATCAGTGCTGGTCGCCTTTGACCAGGTACTACAGGTGGCGTCACGAATACCTTACTACAAACTCTAAACATCCCCTGTAAATATTACCCTTTTATTGGACGCCCAGGACCACGGACCGGGTCACCGCCGCTGTGACACATCCCTTCAATACACCGGCCCGGTACCGAGTATCCCACTGCCCTGGCAGGCGATCCAAATGCTGGTAAGATGAGCGCTTTTTTTTGAGTGGGATGGGGTTGTTTTTCATAGATCGAATCTGCACGCGAAAAAAATCATAGGTTACACAAGTTTCTTTTGTGTGTGAAATGAGACGTGTCCATTCAATTGTCTGTCTGTACAAAAAAAAGACAGATACCATATAGACCCCTGTATAGCATTCTATTGTTATGAACATATAAGAAACTGTATTTAGTTTTGTACATTTTTAATAACCGCTGCTGTATAAAAATGAATCGCACAAGGATCGCAGATGGACAATTGAGAAAAAAATTGTTCCAGTTTAATGGATGAAACCCGGATGATTTTTTTTACACTCTTGTATGAACGTAGCCTTAGGGCAGGTGTAGACGAGTGTATTTGCTGTCCAACCAAACATCGGATCGCACTCGGACCAAATGTTAGTCTAGGGGGCCTTGCACATTTTCCTTTGAGTCTCTGCATGCCCGAGTTTGATCTGATATTCGGATCGCATACAAGTCAATAACTGTGTGGAACGCATTGGACTGCACTCAAATGACATCTGAGTGCAGTCTGATTTCTGTGCACTGAGGGTATGTTTCCACGGTCAGGAAACTTCTGCGTTTGATGCTGCGTACAGCCGCAGGGTCAAACACGCAGCGTCCAGATCTTGCAGCATAGTGGAGGAGATTTCATGAAATCCTGTCTCCACTATGCGTTAAAAGACGCAGGCGGCAGACCCGCGTAAACGGACATGCGGTGCATCTTTCCAGAATGCAGCATGTCTGTTTACAATGCGGCGATGCTCCATTTACCAAATTTACCATAAACTATCAATTTTTGCGGTAAAACCACATCTAATGATTAGTCACATGTGTACTAACTGCGTAAACGCAGCTTACTGTGCATGTCTACTAATTTAAATAAAGTTCTTACTGACCAGCCGACGGACGTCCGTGTCCACTGCAGTTCTCGCGATAGTGTAGATGATCGCCGGAGATCTATGGTGGTCATCTACAAGCTCTGCTATATCTGGATGTCATGCATCCAAATGTAGCAGAGCTGGACTCGTCGTGGGACACTCGTGATAAATGGACTACGTCGGAACAGGAAGTGTTTGTGTTGTTTTTTTTTTTTTTTCAGGAGATCGAGGCTTAGCTTGGATTTGGCATGCAATAAAAATATGGAAAACTGTGTAGTGTTTTATTTCATTAAAATAATTTTTCTGGCTGTGTCTTTTTTTAACCCTTTAACTATAGGATTAATAATGGATAGGTGTCTTATTGACACCTCTCCAATATTAACCAGGCTTAATATCGCCTTACAATCAAAGGTGACATTAACCCCTTATTACCCCATATGCCACCGCTACACGACAGTGGGAAGAGAGAGGATAAGTGATGGAATTGGCACATCTTACAGATGCGCCATTTCTGGGGCGGCTGCGGGCTGGTGTTTGTAACCAGGGGGGCAATATCCATGGCCCCTTCCTAGGCTATGAATATCAGCCCGCAGCTGTCTGCGTAGCCTTTCTGGCTATTAATTATAGGGGGACCCCACGTCATTTTTATTTGGGGTCCCCCTATTTTAATAGCCAGTAAAGGCTATGCAAACAGCTGCGGGCTGATATTCATAGACTGGGAAGATCCATGGGTATTACCCGCTTCCCTGGCTATAAACACCAGCCCCCAGTTGCCAGCTTTCCCCCTCTGGACTTGAAAATTGCAATTTTTTTTCCATTTTTTTTAAATTAAACAAATATTGTGTTTAAGGCCAGGGTCACACTTGCGAGAAACTTGCACGAGTCTCGCACCTCAATACACTGTCGCTGGCACTCGGACCGGAGTGTGCGGCTGCATGTATTTCTATGCAGCTGAACACTCTGGTCCGAGTGCCGGAGGCAGTGCCGGGTATTGACGTGCGAGACTCGTGCGAGTTTCTCGTAAAGTGTGACCCTGGCTTAACACAGATTTTTTTCTATCTATAGATAGATCTATCTATCTATAGATAGACAGATATATCTATTGATAGATAGATATGTCTATAGATAGATGGATATATCTAAAAATATATATCTTCATCTGTCTATCTATCTTCTCATTCATACTATCTTCTATCTATCTAACTATCTATACATATATCTATGTATCTATAGATATATGTATCTATCTATCTCATTCCTTCTGTCTATCTGTCTATCCTATATCTATCATCTATCTATCCCATATCTATCTATCATATCCTTTTAAATCTATCTAACTAACTATCTATAGATAGATATGGGATAGATAGATAGATAGATAGATAGATAGATAGATAGATAGATAGATAGATAGATAGAAGGAATGAGATAGATAGATGAAATGAGATAGATAGTGTGAGACAGTGAGAGTATGTGTGTTGAATGGGGTGTACATTTCACCTAGATACTTTGCTGACTGGTATAAGGGAAATGTATGGCTTTGTAAACCTAGTGGTAGAGAAAGGTCACTACACCTTACATTCAGTACACACTTGCAGCTCAGGCCTGAAACCACTCAGCTGTTAATTAGGAGACCAGAAGTAGGTGTCTGCGAACACAGACAGAGAGCTCGCTTAGTCTGGACAAGGAGTCCAGGCACAAGAAGGAGTCTCCAGGAGTATGAGCTGTCTCAGTCTGGGTGCTCGATGTACCCCGGACACAGGAGTAGTCTCTGTGAGAATCCATGCGGATCGCTGCTGAATAGGAGGGGAGCTCTCACAAGTCTGGACGTTGGATATGCCTTCAGACACAAGGAGGAGACTCTGTGAAACTCCATGCTGGTAAATGCTGAACATATGTGTTGTTTTGGGGACAGGCTGTTAGAGTCTGGTCCCGGATAGAGAGGGAAATCTATCTAAGTGTAGTAAGTGGCTGGACAAGCCCAGGGCTTATGTTTATGATTTGGTTTTGCTTATGTTCTGTTTGCTGTGGACTTTAATAAAACTGGTTGCGGCCAGCTTTTGCCACAACTGCTGTCTGTGAATGAACTGTTTCCGTGCCACTCCGTCTACCCGGACGGCGATCCCAGAGCTATATCCCCTGAAAAGCTTACAATTGGTGCTGGAATGTGCGTGCAGCACAGTGGCGAGAGACAGCAATAAAAGGTGAAGTCTGTTGAAGCAGCAGCAGAAAAAAAAAAAAAAGTGTGTCAATAAAGGAGAAACGTCTGTTGGAGCAGTCTTAAAGAGACAGTGGCCCTAATAGAGTTTGCAGAAAAAAAAAAAAAAAAAAGAGTGTCTGCACAGCAAAGCTGAATTTTCTGTGGAAAAGACTGTGGAGTGTGTATGTCTTGAGTGAAGACTGCCGTTGTTGAGACAGAGAAGTCTGACAGCATGGAGGCGCTGTTTGAACAAATGGCGCAAGTTAATGTGCAACATAAGACTGCCGTGGTTGAGACAGATAAGTCCGGCAGTATGGAGGAGCTCGTTGAGTACCTGGTCCAGGCCCAGCGGAGCATGCAGCAGAGCATGGAGCGGCAGCGCCTGCAGCACCAGCAGCGCATGCAGCAAGCCCAGAAGCAATTCCTGCAGCAGCAGCAGGAGAATAATCGGTTGTTTTTTGAGCAGGTTGCAGCACTACAAAAGACTTGCAGCGCATCGTCCCAAAAGTAATGTTGCAAAGTCACCTGCATTGTCCGCTGTAAAGAGGGCGGTAAGACGGTCCCTGAAAAAGATGACACCTCGTGACGATGTGGAGGTATATCTCACTAGGTTTGAGGGACTGGCAGAGAAGGAGAATCTGCCCCTATCTGAATGGGCCATGATGGTCGCACCCTATCTGATTGGAGAACCCCAAAGGGCCTATGCTGACCTGAGCGAGCAGGACAGCCAAGACTATGCCTAGCTGAAAGCGGAGATTCTTACCCGGCTGGGTGTTACGGTGACAGCCCGTGCCAGGGGAGTTCATGACTGGAGATGCAGTTGGGAGTCTGCAGTAAGCAAACCTGATTATGGAGTTGAAAAGGTGATAGTGGACCGCTACACCCAAGCACGTCCTCCTGAGGTACAGCCAGAGGTCGGACAAGGAGACCACCAGGACGCCAATCGTCTGGTCAGCCTGATGGAGAGGGCCTTCGCCACCAAAGACTGCCTCCGTGACCAGCCGTCTGAGAGGTCGTCACTTCAGAGTTCCTGGACGCCGAACTCTCCCGGTAAGAGCGTTCCAGCTGTTGGGGTCGTGTGGGTGGGAGAGTGTGATGGACAGTGTTGGAGATGTCGTGAAATTGCAGCCAACTGTCCAATAGAGGGGGAGCCTATGTGTTGTGATGTTGGCGGATCCCTCTCTCCCTGCGCAGAGCCTGTGTGTGTGTCCACCTCAGCCGAAGAGACTGGACCACAGGGGTCCCCGGTGGTTGTAAATGACTGCCCAGCACAGGCCCTCTTGGACTCAGAGAGTCCAGTGACTTCCGTATGGGACAGCCTGATTGATAGGGACTTTATCCCTGATAAACACCTGAGTGTGGTGTGCGTCCATGGAGACACCAAAGTCTACCCAGAGACTGTCGTGGACTTGATCCCCAAACGCCGGGAGGTTTCATGTGAAGTGGGGGTAGTGAAGAACCTGGTGCCCCCCGTCATATTGGGTAATGACTTTCCCCGGTCTAAGGATCTCTGGGGGAAAAATGTTTCTGATGGACAGTGTGATGAAGCTCCTATTGAGGGTGTGCAGTCCCGAGGGGCGGAACACAATGCTAGTGGGCCGTTAAACTTATGTGATAATGATGATGATGATGATGATGATGATCATGATAATGATGATGACCATGATAATGATGCTGATGCTGATAATAATAATGATGATGATCATGATAGTGATGATGATACTGATCATAATCATGATAATGATATTGATAATAATGATGACTGTGATAGTGATGAAATTCCTTTGCAGGTGATGTTGGGAGACGAGGATGGTGGTTCTCGGGAACCGAGTGTCCCTGACTTACCTGTGTCCTGTGACAATTTTGAGAGTGAGCAGTGGCGAGACCCCTCTCCTAAAACGGCACAGGAAAATATAAAAGTTCTAAATGAGGTTTCCCAAGAGCCTGGCTCTGAGGAGAGGTTTCCTCATGTTGCCATAAACAATAACCTGTTGTATAGGGACACAGAAGTCCAGGGAGAGGTCGTGAGCCAGCTCTGTTATGTTTCGGTAGCTGAGGAGTGCAGGTAAAAAAGGCAATACACCAGAGCAGTTGGAATCTATGGGATTGCAGTACCCTGACTAACCACCACAACTAGAGGCAGCCGTGGAGCGTTCCTACGTTGGTCCTAGACGCCTCGTCACAGCCTGAGAAACTAACTACACCTAAAGATAGAAATAGGAAAGCTATCTGCCCCGGAGCAGAACCCCAAAGATAATAGAAAGCCCCCAAACATGTAATGGCGGTTAGACAAGAGTAAATACTGACACAGAAAGAAAATAGAATGAGCAAACGCTGGGGCCCAAACTATCTAAATAGAAAAGGACAGGAAGGGTACTTACTGCAATCCCAGAAAACCCTGAAAAACACCAACTCTACTAATTTCAAAATCACCTGAGATCACACGACCTCTACCACCTAAATTAGCTCTCTGGTGTAACAAAATCAAAACAGCAGCCACTGAAAAAACTGGAAAAGCAAAAGAACAAAACTCAGTGGCTGAACTAAACTGAGAAGGCAGAAGCCCCCGAGGGGACCCAGAAGGCCCCCAAAGAAGTGCAGGACAAAATGCAAAAATATAGCAACAACACAAAAGAAGAAAAATTCTTATCTGGTAGCAGGAGATGCAGACACGACACAGCAGGCTACAAGGGAAACTGGAATGAAGGATTCAGACCAGAACAATTGATCACCGTCAACCCTGATGGGAAAATGACTCCCTTATATAAGACCAGTCAGTAACACCTGATTCCCAGTCCTCACAATCTTCACTAGTACCGCTTGTAACCACCAGAGGGAGCCTCTGCTCAGAACTCATCTCAAACCCATTCACAACAGTACCCCCCCTTGAGGAGGGGTCACCGAACCCTCATTTGAGCAACCAGGTCGGTCAGGATGAGTTCTATGATACGCACGGATAAGTCTCCTAGCATGGATGTCCGAAGCAAACACCCAAGAATTGTCTTCCTGACCATAACCTCTCCATTTAACCAAATACTGGAGTCTTCGTCTAGAAAAACGAGAATCCAATATTTTCTCAACCACATACTCCAGATTGCCCTCAACCAAAACAGGGTCAGGAGGCACAGTAGCAGGAACCACTGGCTCAACAAACCTCTTCAACAAGGACTTGTGGAACACGTTATGGATCTTAAATGTCCCTGGAAGAAGCAAACGAAAAGAAACAGGATTAATAATCTCCATGATCTTATAAGGTCCAATGAACCTAGGCTTAAATTTAGGAGATGCTACTCTCATAGGAATATTCTTTGAGGACAACCAGACCAAGTCCCCCACTTTAAACCGAGGACCATCAGTCCTATGCCGGTTAGCAAACCGCTGGGCCTTCTCCTGAGAGAGGGACAACCTCTCCACTACCTGGTCCCAAATCTGTTGCATACGCTCAACAACAGAGTCAACACCTGGACAGACAGAAGCTTCCGTCTGTCCTGAAGAAAATCGAGGGTGAAAACCAGAATTACAGAAAAACGGAGACATCAAAGTGGCAGAGCTAGCCCTATTATTAAGAGCAAACTCAGCCAAAGGCAAAAAAGAGACCCAGTCATCCTGATCAGCAGACACAAAGCATCTTAGATAAGTCTCTAATGTCTGGTTTGTTCTCTCAGTTTGACCATTGGTCTGAGGATGAAATGCCGAGGAGAAAGACAATTGAACACCCAGTTTAGAACAAAAAGTCCTCCAAAATCTGGAAACAAAATGGACTCCTCTGTCAGACACAATGTTCTCAGGAATGCCGTGTAAACGAACCACGTGCTGAAGAAACAACGGCACCAATTCAGAGGAGGAAGGCAACTTAGGTAATGGCACAAGATGTATCATTTTGGAAAACCTATCACAAATTACCCAGATGGTGGTCATTCTCTGAGAAACAGGAAGATCGGAAATGAAATCCATAGAGATATGGGTCCATGGTCTCTTGGGCACAGGCAATGGCATCAACAAACCACTAGAGCGAGAGCAAGGCTTGGAGCGAGAGCAAGTCCCGCAGGACTGCACAAATTCCCTGACATCGCGAGACAAGGTAGGCCACCAAAAGGACCGACTAACCAAGTCTCTGGTACCAAAAATTCCGGGATGCCCAGCCAATGCGGAACAATGAATCTCAGACATCACACTCTTTTTCCATTGGTCCGGGACAAACAATTTTCCAACAGGGCAGCGCTCGGGCCTATCCTCCTGACACCCCTCAGAGCAAGTCTCAAATTGGGCGAGATGGCGGAAAGAACTACACCCTCTTTCAAAATAACAGAAGGATCAGATAACTCAGGAGAGTCCGCAAGGAAACTCCTCGAGAGGGCATCCGTCTTAACATTCTTAGTGCCAGGAAGAAAGGAAACCACAAAATTAAAACGTGTGAAAAACAAGGCCCACCTGGCCTGTCTAGGATTGAGTCGCTTGGCAGATTCCAGATAGACCAGATTCTTATGGTCCGTAAGGACCACCACCTGATGTTTGGCTCCCTCCAGCCAATGTCTCCACTCTTCAAAAGCCCACTTCATGGCCAATAACTCCCGATTACCCACGTCATAATTACGTTCAGTAGGAGAAAATTTTCGAGAGAAAAAGGCACAAGGGTTACTTTTAGAGGTCTCTGGATCTTTTTGGGACAAAACGGCACCTGCCCCAATTTCAGAGGCATCAACCTCCACCTGAAATGGCAGAGAAACATCAGGCTGCCGTAGAACAGGAGCAGAAGTGAATCTCTGCTTAAGTTCCTGAAATGCAGAGACTGCCTCAGGAGGCCAATTCACCACATCAGAACCCTTTCTGGTCAAATCAGTTAATGGTTTAACAATAACCGAGAAATTACTAATAAATTTACGATAAAAATTGGCAAAACCCAAAAATCTCTGAAGAGCCTTTAATGAAGTAGGTTGGACCCAATCACAGATGGCCTGAACCTTGACCGGGTCCATTTCAATAACAGATGTAGACAAAATGAATCCCAGAAATGAGATCTTCTGTACGCCAAAAAGACACTTTGATCCCTTCACATACAGAGCATTATCCCTCAAAATCTGGAACACAGTCCGAACATGTTTCACATGAGAGTCCCAGTCATTAGAAAAAATCAAGATATCATCCAAATAAACAATCAAAAATTTGTCCACAAAATCCCTGAAAATGTCATTCATGAAGGACTGGAAGACGGAAGGGGCATTAGTGAGCCCAAAGGGCATCACTAGGTACTCAAAATGCCCTTCAGGGGTATTGAATGCCATCTTCCATTCATCCCCGTGCTTAATGCGAATAAGGTTATACGCCCCCCTGAGGTCAAGCTTGGTAAACCAAGTAGCGTTTTTCACCCTGGAAAACAGGTCAGAAATCAAGGGTAACGGGTATTGATATTTCACAGTAATATTGTTCAAGAGATGATAATCAATACACGGCCTTAATGAACCATCTTTTTTGGCCACAAAGAAAAAACCGGCACCTAAGGGTGAAGAGGATGGTCTGATATGACCCTTCTCCAATGATTCCTTGATATAAGACCGCATAGCGTCATGTTCAGGTACAGACAAGTTAAAAAGGCGACCTTTAGGGAATTTACTACCCGGCACTAATTCAATAGCGCAGTCATAGCTCCTATGGGGAGGTAAGGATGCAGATTTACTTTCGCTAAACACATCAGAAAAATCAAACAAAAAGTCAGGAACATCCTGAGCTTGGGGGGAGGCAGAAAAAACAGGAGTGTTGGTATTAACACATTGGCAGCCCCAACTGGTTACAGACACAGATTTCCAATCCAAAACAGGATTATGAGACTGTAACCAAGGGAAACCCAGCACGATAATGTCATGCAGATTATATAGAACCAAAAATTTGCAGCACTCCTGGTGATCAGGTTCAACCCTCATTATCACCTGAGTAGAAAACTGGGGTTTATTCTCAGCCAAAGGGGTAGAATCGATCCCCAGTAGGGGAATAGACTTCTGTAGGGGTATCAAGGGAAACCCACAACGTTTAGCAAAATCATAATCCATCAGGTTAATAGCTGCTCCAGAATCAACGAAAGCCTGAGCAGAAAATGAGGACAGAGAGCATATCAGAGTGACAGTTAATAAAAACTTAGTCTGAACACTACCCAAGACAACTGAGCGTGCAAAACGTCTTCCCCGCTTAGGGCAGACTGAAATAGCATGAGAGGCATCACCACAGTAGAAACATAACCTATTGCGCTTTCGAAACTCATGACGCTGTGCCCCAGACACCACTCCATCACACTGCATGGGCTCAGAAGCTGGCTCACAAGGCAACACCACTCCACGCATACTTCTCCGCTCACGCAAACGTCTGTCAATTTGAATCGCTAATGACATAGAATCATTGAGACCAGAAGGGACAGGGAATCCCACCATAACATCCTTTACATTATCCGACAGACCCTTCCGGAAAAGGGCCGCCAAAGCATCGTCATTCCATTTGGTCAGGACTGCCCACCTACGGAATCTCTGACAGTATAACTCAGCGTCATCAAGCCCCTGATTTAATGCCAACAAGGCTTTTTCAGCTTGATCAGTGACATTAGGCTCATCGTACAATAACCCCAAAGCCTGAAAAAATGCATCAACATTACTCAAAACAGGATCCCCAGGTATCAGGGAAAAAGCCCAATCCTGAGGATCGCCGCGCAGGAGAGAGATGATAATTTGAACCTGCTGCGCTGCGTTTCCTGAGGACTTAGATTTTAAGGCAAAAAACAATTTACAATTATTTTTGAAATTCTGAAACTTAGCTCGATCCCCTAAAAACAAATCTGGCATGGGGATCCTAGGTTCCACAACAGGCAACCCAGCAAGATAGATAGCAATACTCCGAACCTCAGTGGCAAGCTGATCCACACGGCCAGACAACTGTGCAAACTCCATTGGGAGAAAAGATCCTCCCCAGCACCCAGAGATACAGAGGGAAAAAAAAAAAAAAAATGCAACAAACAGAAAAAATATCTCTGACAATTCTGACAACCTTTTTTCTATCACAATATTTTTTCCCTTCTGTGAGTACCATACAATTTTCAATTTTTAGGCCGGTGATACTGTTATGTTTCGGTAGCTGAGGAGTGCAGGTAAAAAAGGCAATACACCAGAGCAGTTGGAATCTATGGGATTGCAGTACCCTGACTAACCACCACAACTAGAGGCAGCCGTGGAGCGTTCCTACGTTGGTCCTAGACGCCTCGTCACAGCCTGAGAAACTAACTACACCTAAAGATAGAAATAGGAAAGCTATCTGCCCCGGAGCAGAACCCCAAAGATAATAGAAAGCCCCCAAACATGTAATGGCGGTTAGACAAGAGTAAATACTGACACAGAAAGAAAATAGAATGAGCAAACGCTGGGGCCCAAACTATCTAAATAGAAAAGGACAGGAAGGGTACTTACTGCAATCCCAGAAAACCCTGAAAAACACCAACTCTACTAATTTCAAAATCACCTGAGATCACACGACCTCTACCACCTAAATTAGCTCTCTGGTGTAACAAAATCAAAACAGCAGCCACTGAAAAAACTGGAAAAAGCAAAAGAACAAAACTCAGTGGCTGAACTAAACTGAGAAGGCAGAAGCCCCCGGAGGGGACCCAGAAGGCCCCCAAAGAAGTGCAGGACAAAATGCAAAAATATAGCAACAACACAAAAGAAGAAAAATTCTTATCTGGTAGCAGGAGATGCAGACACGACACAGCAGGCTACAAGGGAAACTGGAATGAAGGATTCAGACCAGAACAATTGATCACCGGCAACCCTGATGGGAAAATGACTCCCTTATATAAGACCAGTCAGTAACACCTGATTCCCAGTCCTCACAATCTTCACTAGTACCGCTTGTAACCACCAGAGGGAGCCTCTTCTCAGAACTCATCTCAAACCCATTCACAACACAGCTCCTAGTACCTGAGCTATATGGAAGTATAGTGCTGAGGTTGTCACATAGTCACATACTTGAGGGACCACCTGAGGGAAACCAGGGACCAGATGGTGAAGTTAATGTTGTGGATGACATGTTAACTAAGGTTCCAGATCAAGATGTGAATGAGAATGAATTGTATAACCCTGACAGTGAGCAGGATGTGAATGAAAATGAAGTGTATAACCCTGAAAGTGAGCAGGATGTGAAATGAATTGTATAACCCTGAAAGTGAGCAGGATGAGAATGAGAATGAATTGTATAACCCTGAAAGTGAGCCGGATGTGGCTGAGAAAAAGGAGTTAGACATGGATAGTGGTAGTGATAGTGAATCATCTGATGACAATAAAGCAACCAGTGCAAATGAGGAAGGCATGGTAGCAGAGGAGGTTGAGAGTCCTGAGAAGAAAGCTGATGCTGACCTTACAGCCGGACAGAAGATGGCATCTGAAGATGTTTTACAGTTGGCCGGTTCCCTGGCGAAGACTAAGGTGAAAGGAGGAGAGCTGAGCTTTGAAGGCAGGACTCTGAGACTGAACACAGCACAAGTGGAGGCTGTTGGAAGTGGGAAGTTGTCGACGTGTGGTGTGGATCTGCATCATGCCAGGGACTCTGAGGGAGATGCTGCAGAGGTGGAAGGAGCCATAGAAGTGGTAGTCACCAAGCCAGATGCCTCATCAGAAGCTGAGGTCTCAAGTGAAGCTGTGAGGAACAAGACTGAAGATATGGGGACTGACTCTGTCCAGGAATCTGTTTCTGCCGAAGACAGCGGCGTGGACGGGTTACGGTTCGGATCAGTAGCTGCAACTCATGAAGCTCAGGCTGGAAGTTCGGCGCCCGGAGCCCCAGCGGTGTTCCCGAGTGACACCAAGGATCTGGATAAATCACAAGATGAGATTTTGAGACATCAGGCTGGCATTGGTGAGCTCAAGCGCACTTTCATGGAGTCTACATCGGAGCCACGTACCAACAAATGGGAAAAGCGATGTGTCACTCCGTTGCCGCTGCAGACACACGGGAGCTCAGATGGGATGCAGAACGTGGTGGAAGAGAAGAATCCGGCGGGTTCTGAGTATACAGATGCAGCTATCAAGGAGAACTTGAAAGCCGCAATAAATGGAAATATTGGAGACCATAATGATGTGACTGAAGAGGTAGAATGTAAGACTGACGGTAGGGCTTCTGAGCATGTTCTACCAGAAGAGCCTGAAGAAGGGGCCGAAGACATAAAAGACGTCCAACAGGTACCAGATGAATTGATGACTTCTCAGAAAAAACTCCAAACTGTGATGGAGTGTGATGAAAGCCATGAGCATCTTTGTGAGAAAGTCAATGAAGTAAAAGGAAGAATACAGGGAATCTCTTCGTTGCAAGAGCAAATGCTGCTCAATAAGTCTAAGGCTCTATATAACAATGCTGTTGTCACGGTAGAACATTACAATTTAGCTGGAGACTTAGCGGATGAATTATGTGTACTGCAAAAGAAAAACGATCAGCTCCTTCTACAGTCCCAATCATTTGAACAGTGTAGCTTAAAATGGTCAGAGACCATGGCAGAGGAGCTTAAGGTCTGTGAAATAGACTTTATGAGTCAACCGATATTCAAGAAAATAGATGTGCTAAAGAGGGTTCAAGGGGAACTAGAGAAAAGTGAAAAACCCCCCATACCTTCTGTGATAGTTGATGACACATGGTCAGTGCACCAAGGACAGGAGGTACGTGAGTTTCTGAGGAAGAGTCAGCAGAAGTGTTCTGATGTGCCGGGTCGTACTTCTCTGGCCAGGCACTATATCGAAACTGACCCGGCCCTAAGGTCAAGATGAAACGTGCAGGATACCCGAGGCCCGCAGAGAGCATAGGCCTGGGAGGGTACAGGGTACTGCGGATGCTTCAGATGAAGAGAAAGCTGATGTTGGCTATGGCTCAGGTGAAGATACAGATGACAGTAATGAAGATGAAGCTGATGAGGGCCATGATTGGTCCAGAGTTCACTGTCTCTTTTGGATTGTTGACCAGCCCTCCGGTCTGGATGACCAGCCCTCGGTCTGGAGAAGAGGGGGGGGGATATGTGAGACAGTGAGAGTATGTGTGTTGAATGGGGTGTACATTTCACCTAGATACTTTGCTGACTGGTATAAGGGAAATGTATGGCTTTGTAAACCTAGTGGTAGAGAAAGCTCACTACACCTTACATTCAGTACACACTTGCAGCTCAGGCCTGAAACCACTCAGCTGTTAATTAGGAGACCAGAAGTAGGTGTCTGCGAACACAGACAGAGAGCTCGCTTAGTCTGGACAAGGAGTCCAGGCACAAGAAGGAGTCTCCAGGAGTATGAGCTGTCTCAGTCTGGGTGCTCGATGTACCCCGGACACAGGAGTAGTCTCTGTGAGAATCCATGCGGATCGCTGCTGAATAGGAGGGGAGCTCTCTCAAGTCTGGATGTTGGATATGCCTTCAGACACAAGGAGGAGACTCTGTGAAACTCCATGCTGGTAAATGCTGAACATATGTGTTGTTTTGGGGACAGGCTGTTAGAGTCTGGTCCCGGATAGAGAGGGAAATCTATCTAAGTGTAGTAAGTGGCTGGACAAGCCCAGGGCTTATGTTTATGATTTGGTTTTGCTTATGTTCTGTTTGCTGTGGACTTTAATAAAACTGGTTGCGGCCAGCTTTTGCCAGAACTGCTGTCTGTGAATGAACTGTTTCCGTGCCACTCCGTCTACCCGGACGGCGATCCCAGAGCTTCCCAGAGAAGAGAGATAGATAGATCTATAGAGAGATAGATAGATACTATCTATCTAGATTCAAAAAAGCAGAGCAGCACTATAAAAAAGCAATGAGTCCGGGTGCAAAAAGCCCCCTAAGGCAAGTACCCAACCTTGTATCCAGTAATCCAAAGAAAACAGGAGCAGCACACCGTAGTAAGTGAAAAAAGAGCTATTTTATTTTAGCCCATAATGACGATGTTTCGGTCCTAGTGCAGACATTTCTCAAGCCAAAGGAAAGGTCTGCACTAGGACCGAAACGTCGCCATTATGGGCTAAAATAAAATAGCTCTTTTTTCACTTACTACGGTGTGCTGCTCCTGTTTTCTTTGGATTACTATCTATCTATACATACAAAGGAAGGCAGCACTCCAAACTTTGAGGTAGATATGTGGATTTATTTCAAGCCAACATGGCGTGGCGACGTTTCGGCTCACAATGAGCCTTTCTCAAGCTCATTGTGAGCCGAAACGTTGCCACGCCATGTTGGCTTGAAATAAATCCACATATCTACCTCAAAGTTTGGAGTGCTGCCTTCCTTTGTATGTATGGATTTGGGCAAGTATAGGATGAACTGCTAAGAAGGATTTTTTGCACCCACTATATTTGATTGTGCTGTTCCAATTTTTGTTTCTATCTACTATCCATATCTACTATCTATCTATCTATCTATCTATCTATCTATCTATCTATCCAAAAAATAGGCCGCACTCCATAGATATGTAGAAAAACGTGGATATTTATTACACCCACATAATAAGGCCATATTATGTGGGTGTCCACGTTTTTCTACACATCTATGGAGTGCGGCCTATTTTTTGGATATTCAAGTTGGCAAGTATTGGAATATTGCTGAAGAGGATTTTGCACCCAAATGTTATTTAACCTCTGCTGCTCCAATTATTTGAAGAATATCTATCTATCTATCTATCTATCTATCTATCTATCTATCTATCTATCTATCTATCTATCTATCTGTCTGTCTGTCTGTCTGTCTGTCTGTCTGTCTGTCTGTCTGTCTGTCTGTCTGTCTGTCTATCTGTGTGTGTAATTGAGTGTGGGTTGGACAAATGTTAAAGAGGAGGTTGGACCAGAAATGACATCACAGATCTTTATTTTTTTTGTTAAATAACATATCTTTATTTAGCTTACAAAAAAACGAATACAAAAACGCATGAGAAAAAAAACATCAAAAAGGCAGGTGACCTGCCAGTGACCTCTGATGCAGATTTGGTGCAGATTTTACCTGCATCAAATCCTAAGCAAATACTGAGCCAATCCTGAGTGTGGAAACATACGCTGACACAATGAAGAAGATGGAGCCATTTTTTTTCTCCATCTTCTCCTCATTTGAGAGAATCAGATCACACTGTGATCACAGTCAGAGTTTGATCAGAGTGTGATTTGCATTTTTGGCCCGATTTTCTCAGTTGAGAGAATCTCCGGCCTTCCGCACCTGCCCTTAGAGTGATGAGAGGAGTGATCAACCAAGTCTTGAGGCCGTCACCACATTCAGGCCACACGTTGAGTATTTGGTGATTTTTTTACCTCAGTAATTACCTTTGTCATTTGTCCAGGCGGTGTCATCTTGTGCTCTCGTTCCTCTAGGATGCCTTTTAGCTATAGCTGAGGTGTTTTCCCCTGGATCATTATTCTAATAAGCTTTTAATTCTCCATTATACTTTACACCCAGTCCTCATATTTAAAGATTAGCGAGTGCGGATGTACGGAGGTGAGGAGTCATAATAAGGGGATTTCTTTTAATAGGTCTCATTAGCATAAAAGAAGTCATGGCATTGTCATGTAGATGTCACCAGGCTGTAGAGACTGAGGGACCCTGATATATCTTATCAGGTAATGAGTCTGTACAGGCCAGATGGTTAAGGCTGGTCTGAAGACTAATAAATGGGGTTTACGGTGGGCTGGAGATGGACGGTCACCACATCACTAGTTAATGATAAAATAAGCCTTTGGCACATGTGCATCTGTTTATCCAGGGAAGAACAGAAGGCGTAGAACGTCATATTTTCCTAACATACAGTACAGACCAAAAGTTTGGACACACCTTCTCATTCAAAGATTTTTCTGTATTTTCATGACTATGAAAATTGTAGAATCGCACTGAAGGCATCAAAACTATGAATTAACACATGTGGAATTATACATTACACTTTACAAAAAAGTGTGAAACAACTGAAAATATGTCTTATATTCTAGGTTCTTCAAAGTAGCCTCCTTTTGCTTTGATTACTGCTTTGCACGCAGAAAAGGTGAACGGATGGACTCTACATGCCTGGTTCCCACCGTGAAGCATGGAGGAGGTGGTGTGATGGTGTGGGGGTGCTTTGCTGGTGACACTGTTGGGGATTAATTCAAAATTGAAGGCATACTGAACCAGCATGGCTACCACAGCATCTTGCAGCGGCATGCTATTCCATCCGGTTTGCGTTTAGTTGGACCATCATTTATTTTTCAACAGGACAATGACCCCAAACACACCTCCAGGCTGTGTAAGGGCTATTTGACCAAGAAGGAGAGTGATGGGGTGCTACGCCAGATGACCTGGCCTCCACAGTCACCAGACCTGAACCCAATCGAGATGGTTTGGGGTGAGCTGGACCGCAGAGTGAAGGCAAAACGGCCAACAAGTGCTAAGCATCTCTGGGAACTCCTTCAAGACTGTTGGAAGACCATTTTCGGTGACTACCTCTTGAAGCTCATCAAGAGAATGCCAAGAGTGTGCAAAGCAGTAATCAAAGCAAAAGGTGGCTACTTTGAAGAACCTAGAATATAAGACATATTTTCAGTTGTTTCACACTTTTTTGTAAAGTGTAATGTATAATTCCACATGTGGTAATTCATAGTTTTGATGTCTTCAGTGTGATTCTACAATTTTCATAGTCATGAAAATACAGAAAAATCTTTAAATGAGAAGGTGTGTCCAAACTTTTGGTCTGTACTGAGGGAAATTGGTCATTTCCATTCATTACAGCAAGCAGAGATGTTGAAAATGCCAAATAATCCAAACACAAAGGCCCTGATTCATCAGTTGCCATTTTATTTCACAGTCATTTCTTTATCTTGTTTTTTTTTTATTTTGCACAGGTGAATTTTGCATGAAATTCATCCAAATGGCGCATGATGTTTGCTTTTTATGCATATTTATAGTCGCGTTTTTCCCGTTATGTACTGTAAAAGTCTACATTCCCACAATGAGTATTTTGTGCGTTTTTGATGTTGAAGATTTTTTCATTGCGTTTTTGAGTGTTTCTTACACGCTTTTTTATCACGTTTTTGATGCTGTGTGCTTTTTGTCTCTTTTTGATGTCATGTTTTTTTTTTTTTTAAAATCTCTTTAGATTTTTCATATTTCCTGGTATTTGGCTTTGACAAAACTTTATTGATACAGTCATGTGTGAATTATATGCTCTGTTTACCTGTGGATTTACTGCATCTAATGCAATGCTATGGGGAAAATCCACACATAATACTCAGTGTACCCACAGGAGAAGTTGACATGTTGCAGAGTTGAAACGCGCAGTTCGGTTTATGCAGCTTAGAATAAAAATAAATTCCTTATCTTTATGTCTTTGGAGCATGGGAGGAAGCTGGAGTACCAGGAGGAAACCTACACAAAAATGGGGAGAACATATAGACTCCTTTGAGATGTTGTCCTTGGTGGGATTTGAACCCAGGACCCCAGGCTGTATTGCTAACCACTGAGCCACCATGCTGCCCCTAAAGGTGTGTCAAATTATTTAAATAGCACACACCTTTTAATGAATTTGGCGCATCCTACTCCAGGCCAGAGTTCCTCAAGGCTGGCAGAGTAAGCACCGGTCTTCATGAATTGGGACATATGGGGGTGGGATTCAGCCGGTTCTCCCCGGTTCGATAGAACCGCTTGTTAAAAAAGCTGCCAGTTCCCCGAACTGGGGAGATTCAGGGCCGCGATCCGGTTCTGGCCCCACTGCCCCAGCACCTGCACAGGGCCGGCCGCACAGCAAATTGTGTGCGGCCGAGCCTGCTGCACTGTGACGCGGCCGGCAGCAGACACAGCCGACTGCGTCACAGTTTATAGGGCCGGGAGCTGTGCACGGCCGTCACCTTGACGGCTGCACAGCTCCTTCTTCCTCGGTAAATGCTAGACTGTATGGGCTCCTTCCAGGTGTGACGTCGTTTCCTGGAGGGGGCGTGTTCTGCCAAAGCCAGGAGGAGAAATGGCCATTAGACGTTGGTCTCAGCCGTGTGATGCTGGCGTCTGTAGCTGCAGTAGGGAAATCAGAGGTGAAAGTCCTCAGTGACACATAGGAGGATTTATTAATTAACGGGTTGTGGGCTGATACCGGGGGCTGTGTAGTGGGGTGTGAGGAGATTATGCACAGTTGTGGGGTCTGTGTGTGCTCCTAGGGGGTTATGCACAGTTGTGGGGTCTGCGTGTGCTCCTAGGGGGTTATGCACGGTTGTGGGGTCTGTGTGTGCTCCTAGGGGGTTATGCACAGCTGTGGGGTCTGTGTGTGCTCCTAGGGGGATATGCACAGTTGTGGAGTCTATGTGTGCTCCTAGGGGGTTATGCACGGATGTGGGGTCTGTGTGTGCTCCTAGGGGTTATGCACAGTTGTGGGGTCTGTGTGTGCTACTAGGGAGTTATGCACAGCTGTGGGGTCTGTGTGTGCTCCTACGGGGTTATGCACGGTTGTGGGGTCTGTGTGTGCTCCTAGGGGGTTATGCACAGTTGTGGGGTCTGTGTGTGCTACTAGGGGGTTATGCACAGCTGTGGGGTCTGTGTGTGCTCCTAGGGGGTTATGCAGGGTTGTGGGGTCTGTGTGTGCTCCTAGGGGTTTGTATATGTTTGAGGAAAAGGTACGTGTAAATGGGTGTGGCTAAAAAAAATGGGTGTGGTTTTAAAAATGGGTGTGGTTTTAAAAATGGGTGTGGTTTTCCTTCACACAAACACAGACCCTGTTGTTAAAAATTTGAATCCCACCCCTGCATACACATTCGTTCTGGTGGTTTATGACATTTCATTCCTCGTGTCATCGGCTTTCGGCCATCTTTCTTACACTTGTGGTAATTAGCAATATCATTGTGTGTAATTGACATTGTGAATGGACGGAAGGACAGAGCGCTGGGTTAGGAGAGAGAAATATGAAACAGTGACAGCTCCATCAATATACTGAAGGAGGACACGCTTCCTGGTGCAAAACTCTACAAGGCGGTGTTCACACGTAATGTAACTTTTTTCCTGTGTGTTTTCTGCACCATTATTGCATTTTTGCTGTGCTTCTTCGATGCATTTCCCCCTTTATTTGATGTATTTTTGGTGCCTATTTAAAAGCGATATTGTTAATGCATTTTTTTTTAGTACAGGAAACCTTTGATTCTGCACTTAAAAATGCAACAGCTTTTTTTTCAGGCTCCTCAGATTAATCTATAGTGAAAAAACACATCAAAAACACCTTACAGATCAACAGCGTTTGTGGACAGGAGTTTTCATGAAATCACATCCACTTTGCTAGAACGGATAAATGCAGTGGACTTTATGCTATGTTGGAACATGGCCTAATTCTTCATACTTTCGAGTGTTTGACCATTGGAGTTTCACCTCATTAGAATGACAATTGCTCGGCCTTCTGCTGAAAGCAGCGAGGTCCCGATTCCATGTGCCTGACCCCAGGTGACCATTCTCTCTCATTTCACTTCCCATCTATGAACCCTGTCTGACCTCACACTGACTCCTTGCATCACATTGAAGCAGAAGACATGCAAATGCATTGTCAGGCAAACAATACATGGATCTCGCTAGGGTTCTGTTACAATTTCCATTAAGGAAAACCAGTTTATGCATTTCACTTAGAACTATCCATCTGATCATAAAAAATACAAAAAACTTTATAAAGAATACAAGACTTAAAGAGGTTGTCCAAAATTAGTAAAGTTTGCTGTTTTTTTCACTTCTGAAACATCACCACTCATGATCATGGGTTTTGGGTGGTTTTGCAGCTCAGCTCCATTCACTTCAGTGGACCCGAGTTTCAATATCGGAAATAACTCATCGTCCCGGGTGGCGCTGTTTCTGAAGGAAAAGTAGCTTTTATTTTCTAATCCTGGATTTTTAGCCATAGGCTATGTTCAGATTGGATTTAATGTATATGCTCAGATGTATAAGTTAAATGGATGCTTAAGACTTTCACCATAGAATCTATTCTAAAACAGAGTATATATATTTAACATATACTCATTTATATGTGTGATATCCATGTAACGTATTTGTGTATCTATAAAGGGTATATGTTAAACATATGCCTGAAACGTGATGTGACCATAGCCTGAGGCCCTGTCACACGTCCGCTTAAAGAAAGCATGCGTGAGACGTCTTGTTTCTACTCTCCGTGTGGTTTTCTGTAGGCCATTCAATGAGTATCATTCGTGTGCCGTCCGGTTGACACGTACCGGAATAGAATACAGAATAAAAAGTACAGATTTTTAGGTGTTATTGACCTAATAAAAAAAAATAAATGAAAAAAAATTACGTGGAGTCTCTCCTCACTTTTGGTAACCAGAAAATGTAAAGCAGACAGCTGTCAGTTGATATTATCTCAGGCTAGGAAGGTCCCTGGTTATTGGGCCCTTACCAGTCTAAAAGTACCAGCCCGCAGCCTCGGAAGTGGAGCATCACATCACACGCATAAGTTCTGATGCTTTGCCTTCGCTCTTCCCAATTGCCCTGATGCATTGGCAATCAGGGTAATGGGGCTTGGGGTTGATATCAGCTGTGAATTGTCCAAAAACACAGCTGGGAACAAACCGTGGTGTTAGTAATGGGGAGATGTCTGTCAGACACCACCATGAATGCACAGTGCAGAAGAAAGAAGCAGATTTTTCTGATAAGAAATATTACAAAGTTACTTATTTTCATGTGTACTATTCATTTATGAAATAAAAATTAAAACAATGGTTATTTTTTTAAAAACAGGGGGACACCACGTAATTTTTTTTGGGTCCCACCTTTTTAATTACCAGTAAAGGCTATGCAGACAGCTGTGAGCTGATATTAATAGACTGTGAAGCGTCATGAATATTGGCCTTTTCAGAGAAAAATAACACCAGTCCTAAGCTGTCTGCTTTCCCTCAGCTAGGTATGAAGACCCCACCTCATTTTTTTCTTTTGTTTCTTTATTTATTAACTGAATACATGTACAATAAACTACACACGCACTGCACTAATTATATATCTCACTGACATATTTGTTACTATCATCTGTCTGTTATCTATCTCTCTATATCTGTATACAAGATTGTTGTATTAGTTTGAAAACTAGATCAAAATTACATAGAGAATTACTGTATGTAAAACGTGATTCTAAAAATGCATTGCATATGGATGTTATACGGATGCTAGGTGAGGAAAAAAATCACATGACACTCACCTGACATGCTCCAACTTTTCTGGCTAAGAATCTCAGAATTTTATGTATGGAGATGTGAGCATACCCTAATACTGCTGGTAGCAGAAGAAAAGCCAAAACTATGGGCACATGCCCGGACTCCTTCTAATGGTGCCATTAACAGATGTAAGGACAACCCGATGGGCACATGCCCAGACTCCTTCTAATGGTGCCATTAAACAGATGTAAGGACAACCATATGGCACATGCCCGGACTCCTTCTAATGGTGCCATTAACAGATGTAAGGACAACTCTATGGGCACATGCCCGGACTCCTTCTAATGGTGCCATTAACAGATGTAAGGACAACCCTATGGGCACATGCCCGGACTTCTTCTAATGGTGCCGTTAACAGATGTAAGGACAACCCTATGGGCACATGCCCGGACTCCTTCTAATGGTGCCATTAACAGACGTAAGGACAACTCTATGGGAACATGCCCAGACTCCTAATGGTGCTGTTAACAGATGTAAGGACAACCTTATGGGCACATGCCCGGACTCCTTCTGATGGTGCCATTAACAGACGTAAGGGAACCCTATGGACACATGTCCGGACTCCTTCTAATGGTGCCATTAACAGACGTAAGGACAACCCTATGGGCACATGCCTGGACTCCTTCTAATGGTGCCATTAACAGACGTAAGGACAACCCTATGGGCACATGCTCGGACTCCTAATGGTGCCGTTAACAGATGTTAGGACAACCCTATGGGCACATGCCCGGACTCCTTCTAATGGTGCCATTAACAGACGTAAGGACAACTCTATGGGCCCATGCCCAGACTCCTAATGGTGCCGTTAACAGATGTAAGGACAACCATATGGGCACATGCCGGACTCCTTCTAATGGTGCCATTAACAGACGTAAGGGCAACCCTATGGGCACGTGTCCGGACTCCTACTAATGGTGCCATTAACAGACGTAAGGACAACCATATGGGCACATGCCCGGACTCCTTCTGATGGTGCCATTAACAGACGTAAGGGAACCCTATGGGTACATGCCCGGACTCCTTCTAATGGTACCGTTAACAGACATAAGGACAACTCTGTGGGCACATGCCCGGACTCCTAATGGTGCCGTTAACAGATGTAAGGACAACCATATGGGCACATGCCCAGACTCTGTCTAATGGTGCCATTAACAGATGTAAGGACAACCCTATGGGCACATGCCCGGACTCCTTCTAATGGTTCCATTAACAGACTTAAGGGCAACCCTATGGGCACGTGTCCGGACTCCTTCTAATGGTGCCATTAACAGATGTAAGGACAACCCTATGGGCACATGCCCGGACTCCTTCTGATTGTGCCATTAACAGACGTAAGGGAACCCTATGGGTACATGCCCGGACTCTCTATGGTACCGTAACTAGACATAAGGACAACTCTGTGGGCACATGCCCGGACTCCTAATGGTGCCGTTAACAGATGTAAGGACAACCATATGGGCACATGCCCAGACTCTGTCTAATGGTGCCATTAACAGATGTAAGGACAACCCTATGGGCACATGCCCGGACTCCTTCTAATGGTGTCATTAGCAGACGTAAGGGCAACCCTATGGGCACGTGTCCGGACTCCTTCTAATGGTGCCATTAACAGATGTAAGGACAACCCTATGGGCACATGCCCGGACTCCTAATGGTGCCATTAACAGACATAAGGACAACTCTATGGGCACATGCCCGGACTCCTTCTAATGGTGCCATTAACAGACGTAAGGACAACCCTATGGGCACATGCCCAGACTCCTTCTAATGGTGCCATTAACAGATAAAACCTATATGGAGGGAAGGGGGATGCAGGAGAGTCAGCTCACCATTTAGAGTCTCTTGCACGAGTCCCATGCACGGAGCCACCCCGGTCCTGAGCATATAAGAAAGAAAATGGAAAAAGTTCTCCAGCATGGTAAATTAAAACTTCACATTTATTAATAACGCATTGAAAAAAGGGAAAAATCACCAATGGTGAAGGCTCATGGAAAGATCAGGAGGGATAATGACCAACGCATTTTGACTGTGAGGTCTTAATCATGGTTCCCTTTTTTAATGCGCTATTAATAAACGTGAAGTTTTAATTTTCCACGCTGGAGAACTTTTTCCATGTTAACATACGAAAGGACAACCCTATGGGCACATGTCCGGACTCCTTCTAATTGTGCTGCTTCTGGCACTTTTATACAGTCCTATCTCTTCTCAGTGAGTGAAGTGCTAGCTGTACCACCGCTAGTATTGTTGAGGCCAGCACCTTCTACTTCATCCACTTTGATTCTTTGATGGTCAGATATAGATGTGGTTGTTATCACAGCAGCACCCCAGGAACATTGTAGTGGCAGTACCACTCAAATCTGCACAGGAGGCTTCTCGACTCCTTATATTATGGGAAATGGAGCCATTCAGATGAATTGCCATCCATGTGATGCAGAACTAGACCACCTTTGATAGCCATGGGGATAAAGCCTCCAATTCATCAGAGGGAAAAAAACAGTAGGTTCCATTAAAATATTCAGTCTTGTAAAAAATCATGTGGATGTCCTCCAAAAACATGGAATGTTTGGATGCAGCTCAGGTTTGCTGTTTTCACATTAACGTGTCCGGAATGACAAGCTAATTAAGATAGTTTTGGAACAGTAATGTATTTAGACAGCAGTGCACATGTGAACAAAGATTCATTTGTTATTACATAGCTACCAACTGTTCCCATTTCTACTTACCAGTGCAATAATTACGAAGATGGAACACAGTGTTTTGGCACTCAAATAAAAGATCCAGTGCTGCTCCTGTCAGTCTATAGGTACAGGCTATTCACATACTGGTGCTTGTATTTATAGTGGTGCTTCAGCTTTAATGAAAAAAAAAATACATCTAATGTCTCTTAAATCTCATTTATGAGCGATTTGCATGGCCATTGTCTCCACAAAAATATTGCTAAATACTGTTTTATGTGTCGTAATAGGGCAATTATCAAGAATACTTGCACTAAATGTCCAAACAATTGCACATTATACAGTGCAGTCTGTTGGGCATTTCTAGAAGTACATTATATGCTTCTGCTGGCAGGAGGGTCCACGAGTAATGTAATAATATATTGCTGTTGCTTTTCTACAATAAAAAATGAGAGCATATGTGACACGGAGGGTCAGTGAGTGCTCTAGTCCGCTAGCCCAAGAATGCATGGACCAGGGCTCACCCCACTGAACAACCGCTCTTCTTTTTCCGTGGACATAATACTACTCAGACAATACAGGATGAGGGTAAAACAGCATGGCAATACTTTATTGAACCACCAAACAGACAGTAACATATAGAACAGTCCCAGAAAATACGCAAGATGGTGCAAAGTCAGCGTCTCACTCTTCCACTGACTTGCCGTGATTAGCAGCTGCAACTCTGGGGCTTTCAAGGCCGACTACCCCCACCAGTGGCAGACCTCTTTTGGTGGACCCTCACAGAGAGGAAGTAACAACAAGCTTAGGAAGCTGACAGTCCATTGAGGTATGAGATCAGGTGAACAGTGGGTCACAACCTGGTTTCTCAAAACATCTCCATGGAGCCAGGTGGGTCCTAATCCTGGCTTTTCCAAACGTGTCCATGGGGCTCAGGTGACTGGTGGGTCAAAATCATGACTTCGCCAAACGTATCCATGGGTTCAGTGATGGTCAATGGAGAAGATCTGTATTCTTTCAGCTGGGGCCATAGTCCCCTAAGCTGACATCCTGTAGAATGTCAGATCTGTGTCCCTTGTGATGGAGCCATGATATCTTGGAAGCTATCTTGTAGATTTTTCCTTGCTGTGTTTTTTTTAAAGAGTCTCTGATTCCCTTTTATACAGAGGCATATCCCCCTTCTGTAGTTCACAACTGTTGTCCTTAAAGCCATTATCCAGAGGTCAAGGTTAAGGTGTGATGAGATTAACTCACATTGTTTGAGTATTTAATCAATCTGCATAGTTCATCCTTCTCTTTTTTGCAGGTCAACAAGCCACAGGACTCACACAATGGTCAATCAACATATTTAGCAAAAATCTATTCAATGACCCTGTGTCCCTGCCTTGCAAAGATAGCAGACAATAAGTTACAACAAAAGTCATCTCAAAAGTCAAAATTAAAGGCACGTACGAACAATAGTCTGTACTTCTTGCCCAACCAAAGAACAAACACATAAATTCAAAAGTAAAGATAACAGTCTATGCCTCAAGCTTACTGAAAATAGATGTCTGGATAATTAAGATTAAATGCTGTGTCGTCACATAATTTGCATAAGGCCACGTTCACTTGTTCAGTATTTGGTCAGTATTTTACCTCAGTATTTGTAAGCCAAAACCAGAAGTGGAACAATCAGAGGAAAAGTATAGTAGAAACACGTCACCACTTCTGTATTTATCACCCACTCCTGGTTTTGGCTTACAAACACAGATATAAAATACTGACTAAATACTGAACGTGTGAACATGGCCTAAGATACATAAAATCACATATTGCCTCCTTATTGCAGGTTGGAAATGCTCAGTAAATACGTATTTATTGGGGTAAAAATAAAGAAGGTCTTGTCAGGATCATGATACAGGAAAGATGTATATCTTAGCACCGTGTTAGCCAGTAGATAGAAAAATATTTAGAATTGAGAGTCCTCAGTGGTTGATACCTTTTAATGGCTAACTGAAAAGATGGTAACAAATTGCAAGCTTTCGAGACTACTCAGGTCTCTTCATCAGGCTAGGACTAATACAAAATCTGAAGAATTTGTATTAGTCTTTGCCTGATGAAGAGACCTAAGTAGTCACGAAAGCTTGCAATTTGTTACCATCTTTTCAGTTAGTCATTAAAAGGTATCAACCACTGAGGACTCTCAATTCTAAATATTTTTTTGTCAGGATCAGAGATTTTGTGTGGAGAAGTATCAGTAGAGTAGGCTGGAGACATATTTTCAAGGTTATCCATAACTTGTTCCCTTAATATTTGTCAGCATTATTAACTAAGTTCTCTGGGTAATGGGTATCCATTGAAGGGATTGGCAGAGGGGAGAGGCAGAAGATTAATGAAGGCAGAGGTGATTTATTATAGCAGCAAAGTTAAAGGGGTTGTTCAGGTTTTTCACAAAACTCAATCTATCTGCAGACTTATGAATTTTCACAACTCACGCTATCAGGATTCTCCATTGTCGGCGGCAAGAGTGGATGGACTCGCTATTTATCCACACGCTATCCTATATTTTTTCACATTGTAACATGTTGAGGTCTCTATACCTGGACCTACAAATAGGGGGTGGTCTCTAGAATGTCATCTGGCATGGCATCCCTTTAGAAATAGCCGATGGTTACATGTATACAAGCTTCAGGAGATAATCAACAAAATTTTTAACTATGAAAAAATCTCACCAGACCTTAGAAATGCTGATATCATTATTATAATGGTGACAAATGCCCTCCTTCTTATCGATGGGAAAATCCTTTCCTGCAGGTTGCTTAAAGGAGTTGTCCGATACATATAATGCTTGGTATAAATATTTATTTTTAACCCCTAACCACGTTTATCATTTGCTGATTTTAAAATTCCCTATTTTTCGTATATAGCTAATTCTTATATCTGTTTTTTCTTTAATTCATGTCTTGGGATGCCTCACAGGAGGATAGCGCTGCCCTCGATTCTCTGCCGTATCTATCACCACCCCAATAAACATGTCATCAGTGGGCATCATTGCAGCCACTTACCCACTCCTTAATGACGATTAGTTTTAGGGAGATGACAGAAGTTGTGAGGCAGTGCTGCTGTCACTTACACTGCTTCTATCACCACCCTGATGATGTCTCGGTTCAGTGAATGATACAGCAGGGAAAGAAGCAGTGTGGTATTGGGAACTGAACATGTGGGTAGACATGGACAGATGAAGTGTGGCGGTGGTGATAGAAGTTCCGTCACTTCTCCATCACTATGATTGATTCAGGACATTAGCAGAGGGCGGCAATGATTGAAGCTGTGGTAAGTGACTGCAGTACCACCCCCAGATAACTTCCTGCTTTAGTGGGGAATGATAGAGGCTGCAGGAAAGTGACTGCAGAGTCATCGTCCTGTAACATCCTGTTTGTGACTCCCCTGAAACAAAACTTCACAGGTAGTAAAGTAAAAAAAAACATATAGGGACTAGTAGGATATAGAGAATAGTATGGATTAAAAAAAAAAAAAAAACTAATTAATTACTAAAGTGGTTAGGACTTAAAATAGATATTTATAGACTAACCCTTTTAATGGTTTTCTTACAGTTATCTAGGAAATACTCCTTAAATCTGTGTGGATCTTAGACCAACCATGTGGTACTACAGAGTCATTATTTGCACATCGGCAATAAATCCAAAACACATGAAAAGATATGCTTTCACCAACCTAAAAAATGGTTGTGGCCTTCATTGATCTGACCAAGGACTTTCGTTTAATCAGTTAAGAGGCCCTTTGAAAGATTCCATTTAGAAGCCGATGGTCATTAATATCAATGTCCAAAATATCATCAAAATTCTGTGGCCGACACAAGAGCAGATGACTGTAACTGTCCTCAGTAACGAGATCCATCTGAACAAGGATGAATAGGGTTGTGCCATTGTGCTGACCATTTTACCATCTACCTTCATATTACAAATGTTTTGATCTCCAAATGCCCCATTTATGACAATTAGATCTAGTCCTGAATTGATGTGCATCCTACATTGCCTCATGTCCAAGACAAACTGAACAAGAGGACCGTCATTAACCTCCAAAATGCCTGTAGATAATGCTGCCATTTTTCCTCATTATGTGGAGAAACACCAGACCACTTGGAACCTCTTCACTGAGGCTTAGAAGAGAAAAAGACACATAAACACGGGATAAAAACCAAGATCCTCTGCCAAAATGTCCCTGGCCCGACAACAAAGCCCCCAGTAATTACCAATGCTAAAGAAATAATGGAAATTGTTGCTTATTTAACCTACTGTAGGTTGGCCGCCATTTATCCAAAAAGACAAACATCAAGGATGAATCAGCTGTGCAAAAATTAAGCTAGCAAATCCTTTAGGATATTGTGCCATCAGATGTTTGAGAACCATGACGTTAAGCTGAAAGACAATATATGGTACACAAGGCTGAATGAATGACTACATATCTGTGTAGCAGCTATGTAGTTGGGTTAGCTACCTGGGTTCCTAACACTAGTTGCACTCTATTTCTGTTATGTTTCGGTAGCTGAGGAGTGCAGGTAAAAAGGAAATACACCAGAGCAGTTGGAATCTATGAGATTGCAGTACCCTGACTAACCACCACAACTAGAGGCAGCCGTGGAGCGTTCCTACGTTGGTCCTAGACGCCTCGTCACAGCCTGAGAAACTAACTACACCTAAAGATAGAAAGAGGAAAGCTATCTGCCCCGGAGCAGATCCCCAAAGATAATAGAAAGCCCCCAAACATGTAATGGCGGTTAGACAAGAAGAAATACTGACACAGACAGAAAATAGTATGAGCAAACGTTGGGGCCCAAACTACCTAAATAGAAAAGGATAGGAAGGGCACTTACTGCAATCCCAAAAAACACTGAAAAGCACCAACTCTACTAATTTCAAAAACACCTGAGATCACACGACCTCTACCACCTAAATTAGTTCTCTGGTGTAACAAAATCAAAACAGCAGCCACTGAAAAAACTGGAAAAAGCAAATGTACAAACATCAGTGGCTGAACTAAACTGAGAGGGCAAAAGCCCCCAGAGGGGACCCTGAAGGCCCCCACAGAAGTGCAGGACAAAATGCAAAAATCAAGCACAAAAACAAAAAGAAGAAAAAGTCTTATCTGTTAGCAGGAGATGCAGACACGACACAGCAGGCTACAAAGGAAACATGAATCAAGGATTGAGACAAGAACAATTGATCACCGGCAACCCTGATGGGAAGGCGACTCCCTTATATAAGACCAGTCAGTAACACCTGATTCCCAATCCTCACAATCTTCACTGGACAGTCCAGTACCGCTTGTAACCACCAGAGGGAGTCTCTGCTCAGAACTCATTTCAAGCCCATTCACAACAGTACCCCCCCTTGAGGAGGGGTCACCGAACCCTCATTTGAGCAACCAGGTCGGTCAGGATGAGTTCTATGATACGCACGGATGAGTCTCCTAGCATGGATATCCGAAGCAAACACCCAAGAATTGTCTTCCTGACCATAACCTCTCCACTTAACCAAATACTGGAGTTTCCGTCTAGAAAAACGAGAATTCAATATTTTCTCAACCACAAACTCCAGATTGCCCTCAACCAGAACAGGGTCAGGAGGCACAGCAGTAGGAACCACTGGCTCAACAAACCTCTTCAACAAGGACTTGTCGAACACGTTATGGATCTTAAATGTCCCTGGAAGAAGCAAACGAAAAGAAACAGGATTAAGAATCTCCATGATCTTATAAGGTCCAATGAACCTAGGCTTAAATTTAGGAGATGCCACTCTCATAGGAATATTTTTTGAGGACAACCAGACCAAGTCCCCCACTTTAAACCGAGGACCATCAGTCCTATGCCGGTTAGCAAACCGCTGGGCCCTCTCCTGAGAGAGGGACAACCTCTCCACTACCTGGTCCCAAATCTGTTGCATACGCTCCACAACAGAGTCAACACCTGGACAGACAGAAACCTCCGTCTGTCCTGAAGAAAATCGAGGGTGAAACCAAGAATTACAGAAAAATGGAGACATCAAAGTGGCAGAGCTAGCCCTATTATTAAGAGCAAACTCAGCCAAAGGCAAAAAAGAGACCCAGTCATCCTGATCAGCAGACACAAAGCATCTTAGATAAGTCTCCAATGTCTGGTTTGTTCTCTCAGTTTGACCATTGGTCTGAGGATGAAACGCCGAGGAGAAAGACAATTGAACACCAAGTATAGAACAAAAGGTCCTCCAAAATCTGGAAACAAACTGGACTCCTCTGTCAGACACAATGTTCTCAGGAATGCCGTGTAAACGAACCACGTGCTGAAGGAACAAAGGCACCAATTCAGAGGAGGAAGGCAACTTAGGTAATGGCACAAGATGTATCATCTTGGAAAACCTATCACAAATCACCCAGATGACGGTCATTCTCTGAGAAACAGGGAGGTCGGAAATGAAATCCATAGAGATATGGGTCCATGGTCTCTTGGACACAGGCAATGGCATCAACAAACCACTAGAGCGAGAGCAAGGCTTGGAGCGAGAGCAAGTCCCGCAGGACTGCACAAATTCCCTGACATCACGAGACAAGGTAGGCCACCAAAAGGACCGACTAACCAAGTCTCTGGTACCAAAAATTCTGGATGACCGGCCAACGCGGAACAATGAATCTCAGACATCACACTCTTTTTCTACTGGTCCGGGACAAACAATTTCCCAACAGGGCAGCGCTCGGGCCTATCCTCCTGACACCCCTCCAGAGCCAGTCTCAAATTGGGCGAGATGGCGGAAAGAACTACACCTTCTTTCAAAATAACAGAAGGATCAGATAACTCAGGAGAGTCCGCAAGGAAACTCCTCGAGAGGGCATCCGCCTTAACATTCTTAGTGCCAGGAAGAAAGGAAACCACAAAATTAAAACGTGTGAAAAACAAGGCCCACCTGGCCTGTCTAGGATTAAGTCGCTTGGCAGATTCCAGATAAACCAGATTCTTATGGTCTGTAAGGACCATCACCTGATGTTTGGCTCCCTCCAGCTAATATCTCCACTCTTCAAAGGCCCACTTCATGGCCAATAACTCCCGATTACCCACGTCATAATTACGTTCAGTAGGAGAAAATTTTCGAGAGAAAAAGGCACAAGGGTTACTTTTAGAGGTCTCTGGATCTCTTTGGGACAAAACGGCACCTGCCCCAATTTCAGAGGCATCAACCTCCACCTGAAATGGCAGAGAAACATCAGGCTGCCGTAGAACAGGAGCAGAAGTGAATCTCTGCTTAAGTTCCTGAAATGCAGAGACTGCCTCAGGAGGCCAATTCACCACATCAGAACCCTTTTTGGTCAAATCAGTTAATGGTTTAACAATAACCGAGAAATTACCAATAAATTTACGATAAAAATTGGCAAAACCCAAAAATCTTTGAAGAGCCTTTAATGAAGTAGGTTGGACCCAATCACAGATGGCCTGAACCTTGACCGGGTCCATTTCAATAACAGATGGGGACAAAATGAATCCCAGAAATGAGATCCTCTGTACGCCAAAAAGACACTTTGATCCCTTCACATACAGAGCATTCTCTCTCAAAATCTGGAATACAGTTCGAACTATTTCACATGAGAGTCCCAGTCATTGGAAAAAATCAAGATATCATCCAAATAAACAATCAGAAATTTATCCACAAAATCCCTGAAAATGTCATTCATGAAGGACTGGAAGACAGAAGGAGCATTAGTGAGCCCAAAGGGCATCACAAGGTACTCAAAATGCCCCTCAGGGGTATTAAATGCCGTCTTCCATTCATCCCCGTGCTTAATGCGAATAAGGTTATATGCCCCCCTGAGGTCAAGCTTGGTAAACCAAGTAGCGTTTTTCACCCTGGAAAACAGGTCAGAAATCAAGGGTAACGGGTATTGATATTTCACAGTAATATTGTTCAAAAGACGATAATCAATACACGGCCTTAATGAACCATCCTTTTTGGCAACAAAGAAAAAAACCGGCACCTAAGGGTGAAGAGGATGGTCTGATATGACCCTTCTCCAATGACTCCTTGATATAAGACCGCATAGCGTCATGTTCAGGTACAGACAAGTTAAAAAGGCGACCTTTAGGGAATTTACTACCAGGCACTAATTCAATAGCGCAGTCATAGCTCCTATGGGGAGGCAAGGATGCAGATTTACTTTCGCTAAACACATCAGAAAAATCAATCAAAAAGTCAGGAACATCCTGTGCCTGGGGGGAGGCAGAAAAAACAGGAGTGTTGGTATTAACACATTGGCAGCCCCAACTGGTTACAGACACAGATTTCCAATCCAAAACAGGATTATGAGACTGTAACCAAGGGAAACCCAGTACGATAATGTTATGCAGATTATACAGAACCAAAAATTTGCAGCTCTCCTGATGATCAGGTTCAACCCTCATTATCACCTGAGTAGAGAACTGAGGTTTATTCTCAGCCAAAGGGGTAGAATCGATCCCCAGTAGGGGAATAGACTTCCGTAGGGGTATCAAGGGAAACCCACAACGTTTAGCAAAATCAAAATCCATCAGGTTAATAGCTGCTCCAGAATCAACGAAAGCCTGAGCAGAAAATGAGGACAGAGAGCATATCAAGGTAACAGTTAATAAAAACTTAGTCTGAACACTACCCAAGACAACTGAGCGTGCAAAACGTCTTCCCCGCTTAGGGCAGACTGAAATAGCATGAGAGGCATCACCACAGTAGAAACATAGCCCATTGAGCTTTCGAAACTCATGACGCTGTGCCCCAGAAACCACTCTATCACACTGCATGGATTCAGAAGCAGGTTCACAAGGCAACACTATTCCACGCATACTTCTCCGCTCACGCAAACGTCTGTCAATTTGAATCGCTAATGACATAGAATCATTGAGACCAGAGGGGACAAGGAATCCCACCATAACATCCTTTACATTATCTGACAGACCCTTCCGAAAAAGGGCTGCCAAAGCGTCGTCATTCCATTTGGTCAGGACTGCCCACCTACGGAATCTCTGACAGTATAACTCAGCGTCATCAAGCCCCTGATTTAATGCCAACAAGGCTTTTTCAGCTTGATCAGTGACATTAGGCTCATCGTACAATAACCCCAAAGCCTGAAAAAATGCATCAACATCACTCAAAACAGGATCCCCAGGTGTCAGGGAAAAAGCCCAATCCTGAGGATCGCCGCGCAGAAGAGAGATGACAATTTGAACCTGCTGCGCTGCGTTCCCTGAGGACTTAGATTTTAAGGCAAAAAACAATTTACAGTTATTTTTGAAATTCAGAAACTTAGCTCGATCCCCTAAAAACAAATCTGGCATGGGAATCCTAGGTTCCACAACAGGCAACCTAGCAAGATAGGTAGCAATACTCCGAACCTCAGTGGCAAGCTGATCCACACGGCCAGACAACTGTGCAAACTCCATTGAGAGAAAAAATCCTCCCCAGCACCCAGAGATACAGAGGGAAAAAAAAAAAATGCAACAAACAGAAAATTATCTCTGACAACTCTGACAACCTTTTTTCTTTCACAATATTTTTCCCTTCTGTGAGTACCATACAATTTTCAATTTTTAGGCCAGTGATACTGTTATGTTTCGGTAGCTGAGGAGTGCAGGTAAAAAAGGAAATACACCAGAGCAGTTGGAATCTATGAGATTGCAGTACCCTGACTAACCAACACAACTAGAGGCAGCCGTGGAGCGTTCCTACGTTGGTCCTAGACGCCTCGTCACAGCCTGAGAAACTAACTACACCTAAAGATAGAAAGAGGAAAGCTATCTGCCCCGGAGCAGATCCCCAAAGATAATAGAAAGCCCCCAAACATGTAATGGCGGTTAGACAAGAAGAAATACTGACACAGACAGAAAATAGTATGAGCAAACGTTGGGGCCCAAACTACCTAAATAGAAAAGGATAGGAAGGGCACTTACTGCAATCCCAAAAAACACTGAAAAGCACCAACTCTACTAATTTCAAAAACACCTGAGATCACACGACCTCTACCACCTAAATTAGTTCTCTGGTGTAACAAAATCAAAACAGCAGCCACTGAAAAAACTGGAAAAAGCAAATGTACAAACATCAGTGGCTGAACTAAACTGAGAGGGCAAAAGCTCCCGGAGGGGACCCTGAAGGCCCCCACAGAAGTGCAGGACAAAATGCAAAAATCAAGCACAAAAACAAAAGAAGAAAAAGTCTTATCTGTTAGCAGGAGATGCAGACACGACACAGCAGGCTACAAAGGAAACAGGAATCAAGGATTGAGACCAGAACAATTGATCACCGGCAACCCTGATTGGAAGGCGACTCCCTTATATAAGACCAGTCAGTAACACCTGATTCCCAATCCTCACAATCTTCACTGGACAGTCCAGTACCGCTTGTAACCACCAGAGGGAGTCTCTGCTCAGAACTCATTTCAAGCCCATTCACAACATATTTCCGTGATCTCCTGGTCAATCTTTTGCTTTCATGTCCACCTGGTCCTCAGTACTGCACTCATCTCTGGTCAGGCTTCTATCATGAACACTCTCTGTACACAGAAGGACACCGTACAAACTGGACTGCTATCTTCCTGTCTTCCACAAATCTTCTTTCTTTCCACCCCATGCAACCTCTTTTGCAGGGTGCAATGGCATAAATTTATGTTTTTTTAAAGTGTCGGTCACTATGTATATGCAATTTCCTAATGTAAAGATCATTTTTCTACTTGGAATGATGTACAGTAATACATTCTGTATTTGAACTGATTTTTTTTTCTGTAGTATTCTTCCCTTACTTAGCTATGCACATATAGTGTCAGTGTTGCCATCTTTTACAGATATCCTTTTATTGTGACCTTCAAAAGGCAATTCCCGCTTGTCAATAGTATAATCTGAAAGGTGAGAATGCAGACACCCAATTGTCATACTATTATTATAGGAACTCTTCCTAATAACCACAAATTATAGAAGATTAAAGTCTTTTCCCAATTTAACAAGTGCCCTTGTCAAAAATGAATGCTGCTTCAGCCATGATTCAGGCATACCCTAATTGCGTCTGTGTGTTCTGTAAGAAGTTCATGGGTATTTTGCATAGTTCTCTTTAGTATACATTATCAGGATACACATGAACTTGAGTGTGTAAATGTTCCTATGTAGATGAGCCGATAGATAAAATGCTAGAACAAGGTGTAGATTGACACTTAACCGTCATTTCTATCTGTACGAACTGCCCACAATTTTTTCCCTAGAGCTAACTTTTTCCAAAATTTGAAAAATTATATTAAAAATTTGCTGGACCTCCCTTCAATCTCAAAAGGTTTTCTATGTATGATACAATCACTGACCAGCCTTAACATTAGGAAAGGTCAGGTCAGGTGAACATTGAGAATTTTTAATTATGGCAATCTGTCATGAGTGCCATATATTTGGCTACAAGTGAACGGTTATCAGGAAAATGGGCAAGTGTAAGGATCTGATCAGCAATGGTCAAATTGTGATGATTAGACAACTAGGTCACAGCATCTCCAAAGCGGAGGTCCTTGCGAGGTTTGCCTGTATTTAGAAAGGATGACTAATGAACTAGCAAAAAGGTAATCAGCACAAAAAGCTCATGGAAAGCAAGGATAAACCCATTTGGTTCGATCCCACAGAAGAGCTACTCATATCACATTGGTCATTAAGTGAAGAAGGAAATCACAACTTTCCATCTTGTGTACTTTTGACTTCTCAAGAACCCTTGTACAGTTTGTGTTTCAATATTATGAATAAATTGCTAATAAAAGCAGTAGATGTTACTTTATTACCCGGTGTATGGTAATGGTAACATCAATAAAGATGCAGTTGGAATTGGCAGGTGAAGAGAGAAAGAAAAAAAAAATATGAGAGACCGTTTTCTTAAACTCAGTAAGACGAGATCTTGTACGATAACTAGGGTTGAGCATTCCGATACTGCAAATATCGGGTATCGGCCGATATTGGCTGTATCGGAATTCCGATTCCGAGTACCGATATTTTCGTCATATCGGATACCGGAATCGGGATGTCACTGTCACTGTCAGTGTCCGTCTGTCGGGTCTGTCAGGAGTCAGCGGCACTTACCTGGCAGAAGATCTCCGGCGGTCACGTCCTGGACTGCTTCATGGCCGCCATCCTCTTCTCCCCGGCGGTCACATGCAGTTTCTCGCGATAACTGCAGTGACTGCTGGGTAATCCCGGCCGTAAAGCAGGCAGTCCGATGACGTCACCGCCGGGGAAGCAGGTAATCAGCTGTGCTGCGTCGCGATGACAGGCTCTGCCTGTCATTGCGATGTAGCAGAGCTGGATCGTCGTGGGACTGTCGTTATGGACTGCGTCGGACAGGTGGTATACTGTTGGTTTGTTTTTTTTATTTTTTTACAGGAGATCGATGGCGTCGCAGGAATGAGAGAGTAATAAAAAAAATGAAAACTGTGTTGTGTCTTTTATTTCATTAAAAGACTTTTTTCTTGCTGTGTCTTTTTTTTACACATTTAAAAACTTTGGGATTAATAATGGATCGGTGTCTTATTGACACCTCTCCATTATTAACCGGGCTTATTGTCACCGTGCAATCAACGGTGACATTAACCCCTTATTACCCCACTTGCCACCGCTACAGCCAGGGCAGTGGGAAGAGCCGGGTAAAGTGCCACAATTGGCACATCTTTTGATGCGCCAAATGTGGGGCTGCTGTAGCCTGGTATTATCAGGCTGTTGAGGGCCAAAATCCATGGGCCTTGACAGTCTTTTAATACCAGGCCGCAGCAGTCTGCATTTTACTTGGCTGGTTAACAAAAATAGGGGGGACCCCACGCCAATTTTTTTCGAGGGGATCCCCTATTTTTGTTAACCAGCCAAGCTAAGCAGACTGCTGTGGCCTGGTATTATCAGGCTGGCAAGGTCCATTGATATTGGATCCTTACCAGCCTGAAAAACCAGGCCTCAGCGGTCTGCTTCATCTGGCTGGTTAACAAAAATAGGGGGGACCCCACGCCAATTTTTTTCGAGGGGATCCCCTATTTTGTTAATCAGCCAAGATATGCAGACTGCTGTGGCCTGGTATTATCAGGCTGGCAAGGTCCATGGATCTTGGCTCCTTAACAGCCTGAAAAACCAGGCCTCAGCGGTCTGCTTCATCTGGCTGGTTAACAAAAATAGGGGGGACCCCACGCCAATTTTTTTCGAGGGGATCCCCTATTTTTGTTAATCAGCCAAGATATGCAGACTGCTGTGGCCTGGTATTATCAGGCTGGCAAGGTCCATGGATCTTGGCTCCTTAACAGCCTGAAAATCCAGGCCTCAGCGGTCTGCTTCATCTGGCTGGTTAACAAAAATAGGGGGGACCCCACGCCATTTTTTTTTTCGAAGGGAACCCCTATTTTTGTTAATCAGTTCCCTCTGACGTCACTGATGGTGTCCCTGGCTGACCTGAAGTGAAAGTGGAAAGCAATCAATTAAGCTTTCCACTTCCTCTCCTGTCAGCCAGGAGAGGAACTCATTCATTTGGGGGTTTACTGTGAGGCTGCAGCATTAGCTGCGGTCCCTGCAGTAAACATTAACCCTTTCTGAAGGATTACACCGTGGGACCTGACTGTGCATCGGATTGGTAAGAATAATTTTGCTTTATTATTTTATTTTTATTACAGGAAATGGTTTTAGCAGGTAAATAAAATATGGTCAAAAACTGTGTGATTATTTCATTAAACTTCTTTTTTATTAAAGTGTGTGTGTTTGATTTTTCTTTCATACAATAGGATTAATAATTGATAGTTGTCTAATTGACAGCTCTCAATTATTAACCTGGCTTAAAGTGACCTTTCAATTGCAAGGTCATTTTAACCCCTTATTAACCCATTCGCCACCGCTACAGGGCAATGGGAATAGACGGGCAAAGTGCCAGAAAGGGCAAATCTAATTAGAGATTTGCCCTTTCTGGGGTGTCTGGGGGCAGATGTTAAGTAGCCGGGGGGGCCAAAAAAAATGGTCCCTCTCTGGGCTATTATTATCTGCCCCCACTCACTGGCTTTGTCTGTCTGGTTGCGAAAATAGGGCGGGAGCCCACGCATTTTTTTTCAGCAATTTTACACCTCATATATATATATATACATGTCATTGAATTTGTGACACATATATATATATATATATATTTATATTTATAGTTCATACACTTCTACATAGTATAATAGCCGCTAATTCAATTGCCGGCTTTTGTGAAAATGCAGAACCCGACATGAAATGACACTTGGTGTACATAGGGTTAACCATGTCTTTTCATGTAGTTTGATATCTGATTTGCACAAACAATTACATGAGTGTAAGTGTGCAAAATTTCACACCTGTAGGGGTTAATTAAAGGTGTAAATTCGTAGCAAAAAAGTCCGTTTTTTTTACAACGAATTTACACCTTTAATTAACCCCTACAGGTGTGAAATTTTGCACACATAGACTGATGTAATTGTTTGTGCAAATCAGATAGCAAAGGACATGAAAAGACATGGTTAACCCTATGTACACCAAGTGTCATTTCATGTCGGGTGCTTCTGTCTTTTCACAGAAGCCGGCTTTACCCGGCAATTGAATCAGAGGATATTTTACTATGTAGAAGTGTATAAACTATACATATATGTATATATATATGTCACAATGACATGTATATATATATATATGTATTCTATGTGTGTATATTTAGTGTTTACAAGGAAAGAAAGAGGTTTTTTTAGTTGCGATATTTTGTTCCCATAGACTTACATGGGACTTCCGGTATCGGTATCGGGTATCGCCGATATTTTAATGGTATCGGCGATACCATTCCGATTCCGATACTTTTGGATATCAGAAAGTATCGCTCAACTCTAACGATAACGCAATTATCATTTTAAAATCATCAAATAATTTATTTTTTATTCTTATGCTCAAAGCTGGATTCCTCCCCTTTTATCCATACCAATTGCCTCCAAGTCTGGTAAAGACTTAATCCGATGCTTCTCTGAAGGAACCTATCCAAGTTCTTCTTAAGGGTGAGGTGAACATTTTCTTCTTTTTCTTGGTCGCTTAAAAATCACTGTTTTATCTTCTGCAGATCAGCTAGTCCTCTCAGTGATGAGCTCTGTACAGTCCCACGGCACCATTGATTGGCAGCTTTCTGCCTACACTCTGCATAGAGGGAGGAAGCTGCCAATTAGTGGAGGAGTAGAGATAGCTGGGGCTCATGAATGCCAAGGACTACATAGCAAGAGCTCATCATGGAGAGGACTAGCCGATCTGCAGCAGATTAAACTTTTTTTTTAATAAAAGTAACAAAGTGACCTAGTCAGGGTCTCTGATTTTTCTGACAAATGCGTGTTTATGGTGTGGTCGGATGCCCACCAGTCTAGCAGATTATACCTATCCAAAGTGTCAGTGATATCTTATTACAACCAGAATACTTTCTTGAGAGGCTAAACAGGTTGTGTGCTATACATAAGCACCTTGTATATTCTCTAAATGTTCTATTAAGTTGTGGTCCTTCATCCACTTTTAATCTTTGTGATTTTATGTACAATTATCTTGGCAGCACTGGGTGAACTCTGTTCTTTGTCTAATATATACTTACCTTGTAATGTCTTCACATCCTGTTCCATCCAGATGTGTCCGGAGTCCAGAATTCCAAGCGGCGAAAGTTCACTGACTGCCATAGCTTGGAGCTTGGTTTCTGTTCACATTGCTTTTTATCCACCCTCGTGGGTGGTTTTCTTTTAATGGGCTTGCACGCATCTTATTTGGGATTGTGTTTAATTAATTGCTAATGGTCTTACCAGAGCCGTTAGTCATAATATGTAGTGTCTTTTTGTTTTTTTAGTCATTGGTGTGTCAGCGTGGACATTGTGCAATATGGACTGGGACGCACGTGAGGCCGCATGGCAGGCTCTGTCTTCCAATGTTTTTTCTTCGGTGGAGAATACTATACCGGATTCTGATTTTTCCAGGTTATCCTCTGATTTAATGGCAGCACACAGAGCGGGGGTCAGGCTTTGGTGGAACATCCGTAGCCTTGAGGAATACATTAAATCAAATATAGCTCCCAGATGCCTAAGGGTCCCTATTTATCCGGCATGGGAGCCTTCTCCTACATTTCACACCACGTGGGAGCAGGGTCTCCTTAAGTGTTCAAGTATTATCATGAACATGCTTTTAGAACACGGTAGGGCTTTGCTAGCAAGTACTAAGGTTAAGATCAAGGAGTTGGAAGCCAAATTGGCCACCTTTGATGATATTAAACAGGTACAACCCTTCAAAATTAGACTCAAAGAAAGTTTGGATAAATATGATCGGGGCATTATGCACAAGAAAAAAAAAATCAAAATTTTTTATCGTCAGCAGAAAGCGAGCCCAACACCGGGTTTGACGGGGGCGTAAGCACCGCCAGAACCTTACCAAGAACCACCAGATATGGGGGTCGCCGTCCACAGATGCAGAAGCAATACAGGAATCCTCACAAGTAATGATGACGCTTTCTTCTTCTGGGACTTCCTTTCCAAATGATCAGGCAAGTACATTACAGGTCATTAATCTTTCCAATCATGAGTTGACATCGACTGAGCTTTCTGTTTTGCAGAGGGTTTGACCTTTTCACCCGTTCAGCACCTTGACAAGTTCACCGTGTTTAAGGATTTATATCTTTTTTGTAGATGTCTTGTACTTCAGGTCCTGCACAATAGACCACAGATGGTAGAGGGGTTGGATCAAACTGATTAGCAGGTGTTTCGTAACTTATTACAGTTATTACAGGAGAAGGAATCAGATGTAGGTAAAAAAAACAATTTCCTTATAGGAATAAGTCCATCTCTGCCCCCTCCTTTTCACTTGTGCCCTCCATAAGAGTGTTTTTCGAATTAGTCAAAAAAGACATTTTGTCTCTAACTCCACGCCCTCAGGGTTCCAATAATCTCAGTGTTGGGGAGAAGCAGGCCCTGGCCAGCCTCAAGAACAGCAGTTTCTTCCTTATCAAGGAAGCTGATAAGGGGGGTAACTTGGTCCTTTGGCCACATGATCTGTATTTGGAAGAGGCGCACCGACAGTTGGATAATAAAAGATTTTACAAAAAAATTCCTTCTGATCCCACTGGGATTTTTGCTTCTAAATTCAGACATCTCTTAGACAGAGCCAGGGACCTTGGAAACATCAATGGTCCAGAATACAAATTTTTATGGGTGGTGTCTCCTGTCACAGCCACTTTTTACATGCTACCAAAGATCCACAAGGACCTGCATAAGCCTCCAGGCCGGCCCATTGTGGCCAGCATTGGTAGCCTCTGTGAAAAAGCCTGCATATATGTGGATCATTTTTTAGTCTTTGGTCTGCCAGTTACCGTCCTTTGTTAAAGACTCTTCTCACTTCATCCGGGTAGTTCGTGGCCTATCTTTACCATCAGATGTCCTGTTAGTGACTCTTGATGTTGAGTCTTTATAATCAAACATTAATCATGAGGACGGTATTTCGGCGGTCCTATATTTTCTTGATCAGCTGGGGCACTCCGATAGGATGCACGACTCCCTTATTGTTGATCTATTGGACTTCATCTTAAAACACAACTTTTTTCTGTTTGACAGAGCATATTACCTTCAGACCTCAGCGGTGGCCATGGGGGCTAGATGCGCGCCGGCCCTGGCAAACCTATTTTTAGGTTAGTGGGAAGCCACCTTGGTCTAGCCCCTGGAGTTGTTCCGAATCAAAGTTTGTCACTTGTCCTGATTTATCGATGACATTTTCTTTGTTTGGTTGGACTCTGTAGATGAATGTCGTAGCTTCATTGATACTCTGAACGATAATGCACATAATATTCTGCTAACATATGTCATGTCTGCCTCCTCAGTGACCTTTTTGGATCTACAGGTATTTGTGAGGGATGGTTCAATCCTTACTAATCCTTACTAAGTTGTTCCGTAAACGAACAGTTTGCTGGATTACAGAAGCTTCCATCCATTACACACCAGGAATGGGGTGCCCATCGGACAGTTCTTGAGAACCAGAAGGAACTGCACCCTGGATGTGGATTTTAGCTCTGAGGCTCGTATTTTGACTGATCGATTTAGGCAGAGGAACTTCCCTCATAGGAGCATTTCTACGGCCTTCCAACGAGCCAGGACCCATACACAGCATTCACTCCTGGTCACCCAGATTAAGGCACGTGATGGTAAACCTCGTTTCATTACTAATTTTAACAACTGTTGGACACAGATTAGGGACATTCTGCAGAAACATTCGGGGATTCTAACCACTGACCTTAATACTTCTGTAGTGGTGGGTGATCGGCCACTTTTAACGGCGAGGAGAGCTCCTAATTTTAGGGACTTACTCACGAGGAGTCACTACATGAGGCAAACCACCAGATTGAATGACGGGATTAGGTTGAAGGGCTCCTGTTATGAATGTGCTAGAGATGGTTTCTGAGCAGAGGCTCCCTCTGGTGGTTACAGACAGTACTGAACCTTTCAGCGAGGAATGGCAATCTGGTATCACGGACTGGTCTGATATAAGGGAGGTTCCCTCCCATGATGGTTGCCGGTGATCAATTGTTCTTGTCTCAATTGTGGTTCCTGGTTCATTTGGAAGTTTGCTGGAGTCCTGCCTGCATCTCCTGCTTTCAGATAAGATATTTTTTGCTTTTCTTTTTGTGCTTGCTTTTTGCATTGTTTTCTGCACTTTTGTGGAGTTCAGCCAGGTCCCCTCCTGGGGCCTGAGCTCCTCACAGTTTTTCTGCAGCCACTGTTATTTGCTCATTTGCTTTTTCCTGTTTTTTCAGCGGCTGCGGCTTGGTTTTTGTTCACACTGAGACCTGATTTAGTGGGTGGCGAGATCGTGTGATCTCAGTATTTTTGTAATCAGAATTGTTGGATTTTTGTAGGGTTTTCTGGGTTGCAGAAAGTAATCTCTCCTGTCCTATCCTATTTAGTCAGCTTGTGGCCCCTGCGTTTGCTCAGTCTATTTTCTGCCTATGTTTGTATTTTCATCTTGTCTAACCGCCATTATATCTTTGGGGGCTTCCTATTTTCTTTAGGGATCTGCTCCGGGGCAGATAGCTTTCATCTTTCTGCCTTTAGGTGTAGTTATCTCTCAGGCTGTGACGAGGCGTCTAGGATCAACGTAGGAATGCTCCACGGCTACCTCTAGTTGTGTCGTTAGTTTAGGAATCTGCAACCCATCAGTTACCAACATCTCAGGTGTTCGGCTGCCCTGCTGTTGTTCCTGTCCTCCTCAGCTACCGAAGCATAACAGTATCACCGGCCATAACTGAAAATTGTATGGTACTCACAGAAGGGAAAAATACTGTGGAAAGAAAAAAAGTTGTCAGAGTTGTCAGAGATTTTTTTTTTTCTTTTTCTGTCTGTTGCATTTTTTCCCTCTTTTTCTCTGGGTGCTTAGGAGGATTTTTTTTCTCTCAATGGAGTTTGCACAGTTGTCTGGCCGTGTGGATCAGCTTGCCACTGAGGTTCGTAGTATTGCTACCTATCTTGCTGGGTTGCCGGTTGTGGAACCTAGGATTCCCATGCCAGATTTGTTTTTGGGGGATCGGGCTAAATTTCTGAATTTCAAAAATAACTGTAAGTTGTTTTTTGCCTTAAAGCCTAAGTCTTCAGGTAACGCAGCACAGCAGGTTCAAATTGTTATCTCTCTCCTGCGCGGCGATCCTCAGGATTGGGCTTTTTTCCTGACACCTGGGGAGCCTGTTTTGAATGATATTGATGCATTTTTTTTTGGCTCTGGGTTATTGTACGTTGAACCTAATGTCACTGATCAAGCTGAAAAAACCTTGTTGGCATTAAATCAGGGTCTTGAAGACGCTGAGTTGTACTGTCAGAAATTCCGAAAGTGGGCATCCTGACCAAATGGAATGATGATGCTTTGGCAGCCCTTTTTCGGAAGGGGCTGTCAGAGAATGTAAAGGATGTTATGGTGGGATTCCCTGCTGCTCTGGTCTCAATGATTCTATGTCATTGGCTATTCAAATTGACAGACGTTTGCGTGAGCGCAGAGGTATGCGTAAGATAGTGTTGACTTGTGAGCCAGCTTCTGAACCCATGCAGTGTGATAGAGTGACTTCTGGGGCTCAGCGTCATGAGTTTCGAAAGCGCAATGGGTTATGTTTCTACTGTGGTGATGCCTCTCATGCTATTTCAGTCTGCCCTAAGCGGGGTAGACGTTTTGCACGCTCAGTTGTCTTGGGTAGTTTTCAGACTAAATTTCTGTTGACTGTTACCCTGATTTGCTCCCTGTCCACATTTTCTGCTCAGGCTTTTGTTGATTCAGGAGCAGCTATTAACCTGATGGATTTTGACTTTGCCAAACGTTGTGGGTTTCCCATGATACCCCTGTGGAAGTCTATTCCCCTACTGGGCATTGATTCTACCCCTTTGGCGGAGAATAAACCCCAGTTTTCTACTCAGGTGATAATGAGGGTTGAACCAGATCATCAGGAGAGTTGCAAATTTCTGGTGCTGTATAATCTGCATGACATTATTGTACTAGGTTTCCCTTGGTTACAGTCTCATAATCCTGTTTTGGATTGGAAATCTGTGTCTGTGATCAGTTGGGGCTGCCAATGTGTTAATGCTGACACTCCTGTTTTTTCTGCCTCTCCCAAGTCTCAGGATGTTCCTGACTTTTTGACTGATTTTTCGGATGTATTTAGTGAAAGTAAATCTGCATCTTTGCCCCCTCACAGGAGCTACGATTGCGCTATTGAATTAGTGCCTGGTGGTAAATTTCCTAAAGGTCGCCTTTTTAACTTGTCTGTACCTGAACACGATGCTATGCGATCTTATATCAAGGAGTCATTGGAGAAGGGTCATATCAGACCATCCTCTTCACCCTTGGGTGCCGGTTTTTTCTTTGTGGCCAAAAAGGATGGTTCATTGAGGCCGTGTATGGATTATCGTCTCTTGAAAAGATCACTGTGAAGTATCAATATCCATTACCCTTGATTTCTGACCTGTTTTCCAAGGTGAAAAGTGCTAGTTGGTTTACAAAGCTTGACCTCAGGGGGGCGTATAACCTTATTCGCATTAAGCACGGGGATGAATGGAAGACGGCGTTTAATACCCCAGAGGGGCATTTTGAGTACCTAGTGATGCCCTTTGGGCTCACTAATGCTCCTTCCATCTTCCAATCCTTCATGAATGATATTTTCAGGGATTTTGTGGATAAATTTCTGATTGTTTATTTGTACGATATCTTGATTTTTTCCAATGACTGGGACTCTCATGTGAAACATGTTCGGACTGTGTTCCAGATTTTGAGAGAGAATGCACTGTATGTGAAGGGATCAAAGTGTCTTTTTGGCGTACAGAAGGTCTCATTTCTGGGATTCATTTTGTCTCCGTTTTGTTATTGAAATGGACCCGGTCAAGGTTCAAGCCATCTGTGATTGGGTCCAACCTACTTCATTAAAGGCTCCTCAGAGATTTTTGGGTTTTGCCAATTTTTATCGTAAATTTATTGGTAATTTCTCCGGTATTGTTAAACCATTGACAGATTTGACCAAAAAGGGTTCTGATGTGGTGAATTGGCCTCCTGAGGCAGTCTCTGCGTTTCAGGAACTTAAGCAGAGATTCACTTCTGCTCCTGTTCTACGGCAGCCTGATGTTTCTCTACTGTTTCAGGTGGAGGTTGATGCCTCTGAAATTGGGGCAGGTGCCGTTTTGTCCCAAAGAGATCCAGAGACCTCTAAGAGTAACCCTTGTGCCTTTTTCTCTCGAACATTTTCTCCAACTGAACGTAATTATGACGTGGGTAATCGGGAGTTATTGGCCATGAAGTGGGCCTTTGAAGAGTGGAGACATTAGCTGGAAAGAGCCAAACATCAGGTGGTGGTCCTCACGGACCATAAGAATCTGGTTTATCTCGAATCAGCCAAGCGACTTAATCCTAGACAGGCCAGGTGGGCCTTGTTTTTCACACATTTTAATTTTGTGGTTTCTTTTCTTCCTGGCACTAAGAATGTTAAGGCGGATGCCCTCTCGAGGAGTTTCTTTGCAGACTCTCCTGAGTTATCTGATCCTACTGTTATTTTGAAAGAGGGTGTAGTTCTTTCCGCCATCTCGCCCAATTTGAGACTGGCCTTGGTAGGGTGTCAGGAGGATAAACCTGAGCGCTGCCCTATTGGGAAATTGTTTGTCCCAGACCAGTGGAAGAAGAGTGTGATGTCTGAGATTCATTGTTCCGCGTTGGCTGGTCATCCCGGGATTTTTGGTACCAGAGACTTGGTAAGTCGGTCCTTTTGGTGGCCTACTTTGTCTCGTGACGTCAGGGAATTTGTGCAGTCCTGTGGGACTTGCTCTCGCTCCAAGCCTTGCTCTCGCTTTAGTGGTTTGTTAATGCCATTACCTATGCCCAAGAGGCCATGGACCCATATCTCTATGGATTTTATTTCCGACCTCCCTGTTTCTCAGAGAATGACTGTTATCTGGGTAATCTGTGATAGGTTTTCCAAGATGATACATCTTGTGCCATTACCTAAGTTACCTTCCTCCTCTGAATTGGTGCCTTTGTTCCTTCAGCACGTGGTTCGGTTACATGGCATTCCGGAGAACATTGTGTCTGACAGAGAAGTCTAGTTTGTTTCCAGATTTTGGAGGACATTTTGTTCTAAACTTGGTGTTCAATTATCTTTCTCCTCTGCTTTTCATCCTTAGACCAATGGACAAACCGAGAGAACAAACCAGACCTTGAAGACTTGTTTGAGATGTTTTGTGTCTGCTGATCAAGATGACTGGGTCTCTTTTTTGCCTTTGGCTGAGTTTGCTCTTAATAATAGGGCTAGCTCTGCCACCTTGATGTCTCCATTTTTCTGCAATTTTGGGTTTCACCCTCGATTTTCTTCGGGACAGGAGGAGGCTTCTGTCTGTCCGGGTGTTGACTCTGTTGTGGAGCGAATGCAGCAGATTTGGGACCAGGTAGTGGAGAGGTTGTCTCTCTCTCAGGAGAAGGCCTAACGGTTTGCCAACCGGCATAGGACTGATGGTCCTCGGTTTAAAGTGGGGGACTTGGTTTTGTTGTCCTCAAGAAATATCCTTATGAGGGTTGTGTGTGGCCCAGCTGCGCTTGGTACACATGTTCCCTGGAGAATGCACAGAAAGGTAATGCACAAAACACCTGATATTCATTCACACTTCACATTTCCCAGGAGCCACCAGAGGGAGCCCTTTAGATTCAGGTATATAGGGGTGTGGAGAGACGCAGCAGTAGGCATTCTAGCCAGACAGTCATGCTAGTTGTTGGTTGTACCTCAGACAGATCAGATCTCCTCAGGACACCAGAGTGAGAGGATTCCTGTCAGAGCTCAGACATTCTAGTTCAGTCTAGTCAGAGCTTTGTCTGAGCCAGTGCGTGTTCAGATGGTTGGTGATTCCTGTCAGATGAGACAGAGGAAAGATTGCAAGCTGTTATCTCAGAACAGGCTGACTGTTAGTTCCCTATGAACGTGGAAAGCGACTCTCGGAGCGAGCGTCAATTCAGTCTGACGGAAGGTCCTGAGAGCTGCTCTGGACAGAGTCTATGAAGGAACAGAAGGAAGGGGACTACAGTTATTGTGACAACAAGCTAACTGAGAAACGGTCAGTGAGCTGTGGAAGGAAGCTGACGACTACACCTACTGCTACCCGTGCTTATGTTAAGGGTGTGAGTAGGGCGACGGGCGAGTGGTAAAGAAGACGAAAGAGTGACTGAGGTGATATAGCAACGATAGCTGACCTCCACTCTGCCCAACCGGACGCCGGGTCCGAGCTTACTAGTTCCTTCACGGCTAGTGGAAAAACCGGTGACCCTGCTGGACTTCAGGTCGCAGAGGGTGGCCCAATAGTGCTGATACGTAACCGGGGTCAGGAAGAACAAGAGTCAAGCAGGGCCCTGCATATAGAGACTAGTTCTGTCCAAAAGAAGGCTCCACCACAATGTCGGCCGGGCGTAGCTGTTCTACACGGAGTTAAACTTCGCTTCATGCAAGTTAGGACTCACACACATTGAGAAGTAAGGAGGCCTTAACCCTACACAGTGATTACTGGACGTGCATCCTCCACCCTGAGCAGCTTCCCGGGACATGCCTGCAACCATCACCAGTAAAGGTATGGAAAGAGACTGACTTGTGTGTGTCTGCCTTATTGCTTGCACCCCTGCACCGCCATATACCTCGAGGGATTAGTCTCGCCTGTGGGAGACTTAACACCTTGCTGCCCAGTAACAACCCCTCAGAGGATTCACCCTACAGCGCCGGTCACCCTGATCAGAAACCACAGGTGGCGTCACGAACATTTCTAAATCCCCTGTAAATATTCCCCCCTTGAATGAGCGCCCAGGGCAACGGACCGAGCTGCACTACCCGTGACTTCTCCCCATTGAAGTGAACGGGCTTGGTGCCGAGTACCCCATAAGCCCTGGTTCGTGCGACTCAGTTGCATCTCCAAAGTTTAAGCCCAGGTTCATTGGACCTTATAAGATCATGGAGATTCTTAATCCTGTTTCCTTCCGTTTGCTTCTTCCAGGGACATTTAAGATCCATAACGTGTTCCACAAGTCCTTATTGAAGAGGTTTGTCGAGCCAGTGGGTCCTATGGCTGCGCCTCCTGACCCTGTTTTGGTTGAGGGCAATCTGGAGTATGTGGTTGAGAAAATATTGGATTCTCGTTTTTCTAGACACAAACTCCAGAATTTGGTTAAGTGGAGAGGTTATGGTCAGGAGGACAATTCTTGGGTGTTTGCTTCGGACATCCATGCTAGGAGACTGATCTGTGCCTATCACCGAGCTCATCCTGATCGGTCTGGTTGCACAAGTGAGGGTTCGGTGACCCCTCCTCAAGGGGGGGTACTGTTGTGAATGTGCTAGAGATGGTTTCTGAGCAGAGGCTCCCTCTGGTGGTTACAGACAGTACTGAACCTTTCAGCGAGGAGTGGCAATCTGGAATCACGGACTGGTCTGATATAAGGGAGGTTCCCTCCCATGATGGTTGCCGGTGATCAATTGTTCTTGTCTCAATTGTGGTTCCTGGTTCATTTGGAAGTTTGCTGGAGTCCTGCCTGCATCTCCTGCTTTCAGATAAGATATTTTTTGCTTTTCTTTTTGTGCTTGCTTTTTGCATTGTTTTCTGCACTTTTGTGGAGGTCAGCCAGGTCCCCTCCTGGGGCCTAAGCTCCTCACAGTTTTTCTGCAGCCACTGTTATTTGCTCATTTGCTTTTTCCTGTTTTTTCAGCGGCTGCGGCTTGGTTTTTGTTCACACTGAGACCTGATTTAGTGGGTGGCGAGATCGTGTGATCTCAGTATTTTTTGTAATCAGAATTGTTGGATTTTTGTAGGGTTTTCTGGGTTGCAGAAAGTAATCTCTCCTGTCCTATCCTATTTAGTCAGCTTGTGGCCCCAGCGTTTGCTCAGTCTATTTTCTGCCTATGTTTGTATTTTCATCTTGTCTAACCGCCATTATATATTTGGGGGCTTCCTATTTTCTTTGGGGATCTGCTCCAGGGCAGATAGCTTTCATCTTTCTGCCTTTAGGTGTAGTTATCTCTCAGGCTGTGACGAGGCTTCTAGGTTCAATGTAGGAACGCTCCACGGCTACCTCTAGTTGTGTCGTTAGTTTAGGAATCTGCAACCCATCAGTTACCAACATCTCAGGTGTTCGGCTGCCCTGCTGTTGTTCCTGTCCTCCTCAGCTACCGAAACCTAACAGGCTCCTTTGCATGTGGCAACTGTAACATCTGCCCCCACATGTCTTCCACAAGGGATGTTTTTGCTAATCCAGTGGGTGGCACAAGCCATAGGCTTAAGTCTTACATTAATTGTAATGAATATAGCGTGGCACAGCTGTGAGAGGTGCTCAAGTAGGAACCCAACCACATGTATTAGAAAATAACTTGGCACTCAACTTTCTTACCACAAAATTATTTTCTTTTTTTCTTTTTTCTTTTTTCTTTTTCGTTCCTTTTCTATTTTTCTTATGGTTGTCCTCAAAGGATTTTACTTCCTATAACTCTGGACATTGTTCACCTTGGATGTTTACCTCTTACTTTCATTTTATTTTACTTACTCTAATATATTTGCTGATTCAGAGTTTGTACATAGTTTTGTTTTGACTTTATGTGTATTCATTGCAGTGCCTTGACAAAGGTCCAAGTGGGACCGAAACGTTGTATATTTGTGACTGCAATAAAAAATCTTCATATTCCACTAAGTTGAGTGCCAAGTTATTTTCTAATTACATTAATTGTAGGACTTCTCATGTTATCTATGCCATGGTGTGTCCCTGTCAGTGGGTTTATGTGGGCCAAACATCCCAGGAGCTACGGCGTAGAGTGTAAAACACATTTTTCTACCATCAATCTGGCCCTGGGTGACTCCACTAAGGGCAAGCCCCTAACTCCAGTGGCAGCCCATTTTTTGGCCTACCACTCAGGACAATTGACCAACACGCAGGTGGTCGGCCGGAGAAGATATATATCTCTAATAGGGGTGGCTCCTTTAAGCAGCTTCTGCTACGCTCTGAGTCTCGCTGGATTTTTTAATCTGGGTTCTGTCGCCCCTACAGGTTTAAACAAGGAATTGCTTTTCACAGGATCCCTGAGATAAGATACCAGCTTATGTTATGCATGTGGGGCTTTTTACTGTCCCTGCACTAGACTCTCATATTGTAATTCTTGCCTTACTACATTATCATATTAGGTAGATATATGGAATTTTTTTAGGATTAGGTATATGCTTGATGTATTTTAGACTTTTTCTATAAATAAAGATTTTCTACATGTCATTACTATTGTGCAATGCATTCATGCATATCTTATTGCCGTAGGTTATCCTGGTTTGTTCACACTTGGTACATGGGCGTGCGGTTAGTGCCCGTGGTTATGCATGTTGAATTCCCCGGGGTTTTTTTTTTTTTTTGAATGATGTTGTGCATGTATGCTCACATTGATTGATTGTGTTGCTCTGTTTTCTGCCTGTGTGGTTGATATGTGGGCGCAGTGCACTGCTGCGGTACTCCCATTGCGATCTCTTCTGATCGCACATGCGAGTCAATACGGGGTGCCTTGCGCATGCACTCTGATATCATATGTCTTGCACTTCTCGCTGCTCAGATACTTCTTTTGAGCTTCATATCTCCTGAGTTCCACAGTGCGCAGACGTGTTGATGCTAGGCGTCCTGCATTCCACTTCACGCAGGCGCTCACGTATGCTAGTCGTTGCGTCATGTGGTTGAGGCCGGACTAGGATTCTCCTCCACTCCGGCAATATTGCTTTCTGTCTGTTCCACGCTCGCACACCTGCTGACTATGAGATGGTCATCATACGATTATATAATGACAAGCTGGCGTCTTCAACATTCACACCCTGATGAAGCCCCGCTTGTCGGGGCGATACGCGTGGGGCATTTGCTCTTTCCTGCCTTGTTACCTGGATCTGGGGGTCTCTTGTGTTTGCTTCATATGAGGATTCTTTGGTAACTATATCCTTCACTAGATGGTGGCCCGATTCTAATGCATCGGGTATTCTAGAATATGTATGCGGCCGACCGTGCGCGCCTAAGCAGTGAAGCAGTGTTTAAATGGGTTGTGCACTACTTTAAATTAACGTTACTAGGTATCTCTCCAGGGCACCGAATGAATTTTGTTATGACGTCACGTTGTGAATAGTGCTTGTGACAACATCGCAGACGACGCACAGCTAGCACGTAATTTTCCCGGCTGCAGCCGGCTGTTGTTTCCGCTGACATGACAACTATTTGTTGCTGCAGCCAGGGGTATTTTGTTTCGTGTACCACAGTGAATGACGGCTTGGGGGCGGGTTTGTCTGTAGATTTGTTCCTTTTCACGCCTGGACAAAGAATGTGCTGATTTGTCGCGGACGCTATTTAAATGTGGCGCCCAAATCGGTGATTGGTCGCGGGCAGCGTCCGCGACCAATCAACACAGCACTGTTTAACATTTGCGGCAAGATCAGTGATTGGTCGCGGCCGCAATTTAAATGTGGCGCCCAAATCGGTGATTGGTCGCGGGCAGCGTCCACGACCAATCAACACAGCACTGTTTAACATTTGCGGCAAGATCAGTGATTGGTCGCGGCCGCAATTTAAATGTGGCGCCCAAATCGGTGATTGGTCGCGGGCAGCGTCCACGACCAATCAACACAGCGGTGTTTAAGTTTAGTGGCAAGATCGTTGATTGGTCGCGGTGAAAGACCGCGACCAATCATCGAATTGTATTGTGAGGACCAGAGAGCGCCGCTGCCTATGCGGCTACTTCCACTGCGAGAACCCGGGACATGAGCGGGCGCTCGCAGCAGAAGTATCCCGGTCCTCCCTTCCGCATGGAGGTCAGCGGCGCCGTCGGTCGAGGTCCTTCTGCTGCTAGCGGCCGGGAGATGAACGCCTCATGCCGGTCATCTCCCCGCTGCCTCGCCGCTGACCTCCGTCCCGCAGATGAGCCGCTAACCGCTGCCATTTTTTTTGTGAAATCCCGCGGCGCTGATTGGCCGCTGCCGGATAAGACAATTATATAGTAGATGTTACCTGTGTATTAGATGTTACCTGTGTATTACCTCATATTACTGTGTATTATACTCATGTACTGTATATTACCTCATTTTACTGTGTTTTACCTCATTACTGTGTTTACCTCATGTCACTGTGTATTACCTCATGTCACTGTGTATTACCGTGTTCAGTACAAATGTGACAGAAGTACATCAGACACTGTGAGTGACAAACATGTTCAGACATCATGGGCAGTTGGTGAGTCACATGACCACATGGGCAAGTTAGCCTGCGTCGCTGATGGCCGCGGCAGACCAATCAGCGACGCGGGATTTCCTGGACAGACAGACAGACGGGATAAGACAATTATATAGTAGATTTTCTGGCTTCATGGGGCCTTTGCCTTAAACCTATGTTTTCATTTCCAGCTATTGGACTGTTTTTTTTCAGGCTTTTTTGCATATACTTACTCTTGGTGAATATTTCTCCACTTGGACCATTTATTACATTATGTGTCCTTATATGCTTTTTGGAGCTTATTGCCTTTACCCCATGAGCCAGTAGGTCCTTATGGTTATATTATCCTTATATATATGTATTCACATGCTTTTGGAGTGTAGATGTTTTCTGTGTTTTTAATCATGTTTTTATAATTCTTGCCAATAAAACTTGTCACATTATTTTTGGATTCATATATAGTGTGGTGTGCAATTTTTTGCAGCAGTGCTTTCTCTCCTTTAGCCGACCGCCATATTGGGTGATGGGTGTCTCAATATGGAAACTGCTGCGCGGTACCACCAGCGGAACACTGTCACACCACACACACACACAGAGGACACGCAGGGGGAGACAGCTAAAACGAGAGAACACATGAGGAAAAAGACAGCATAGTGGTGGAGAGAGAGACAGCAGACAAGGGGGATAGCACATGGGGTAGACAGGTCAAAGAAGAGATCACAGACGGGAGAAGTCAGCACATGGGGAAAGAGAGAGTGGATAGGTGGGTGAGCACATGGGGGGAGAGATTCTCAACACTGCAAAGCCTGCCCCATATGACATTACCGCCCTCTCGATGCGAAAGCATCGGGCCTCCATCTAGTATGTTTTATTAATACATGGCACAAACAATTATCTTTGACAAGTAACACACAGCAGTATATACACTCCTGGCTTCCTTTATGCTCACATCCTACGTCTGTTTTCTTTTATAGAAAGGCTTTCAATCGCTATTGTTGGTAAATAAGTGAATAGACTATTCGGAATGAGCTGGCATGTGGGATGCTGCATTTATTGTTCTTCGTTATCTCTCACCTTGCAGTTCTTCATACACTGTACATGTAGAAATCATCATAAAAATATAAAGCAAATAATAGGAATAGCACATTTTTATATATAAATTGTAAGCTGAAGCCCAAAAGATAAACATACAGTTTAAGGACATGTGTTTAGTATTTGCTGCATCAAAAATATAAATTAACACAAAGGTGTCCACAAAATCATGATAATGGCACTGCAAATCAAATATAATCACACATTTTGGTACCTAATAATACCAAAAATTGAGAAGGGATCTGTAGAAAGAATATAAAATTAATAAATCTTTATTGATAATAATTTAAAAGAACCATAAACCAAAAATTTAAAAATAGCAGAGTCAACACCCTGCGGAAGAAGCCAGCATCGAAACGCGCGTCGGGGTGTGGGGAGTCCACGTTCCTATTTATTTGAGGTATACTAATATGGCACTATTTGTCTGAAATTTCATTGTCTCCACCATGCTGGATTTCAAGCCTTTGGCTGTGGAGACTGTCATTTTTAGTACATATACAATGGCAGTAATATGATTACGTCTGAGGATTCATGCTTGGTATAAGGGGTCATATATTGAAAAGTTTTGGTTGAGATTTAGGATTTGTTTCATTTCTCTCCCCCATTCTTTGAATTATATTTTTGAATTATAATTAGTCTTATTTTTTGCTGTCCTTTGCACATTTATTTACTTCAATTTTTACGTTTTATAACAATTGAGCTTATTTATTTATTTATTATTCTTGTGGTTCTCCCCTGTGAGGCACTCTGCTATTTTAAAATTGTTGGCTTATGTTTTTTTTTAATTTATTGTCAATAAAAATTCATTAATTTTTAATTCTTTCTATGGATCTCTTCTTAATATTTGGTATTATTAGGTACCAAAATGTGTGATTATGCATCAAAAATGTGTCTCTTGGCAAAAAAAAATGCTGCATGAAAAAGAAGTATTTTTGTTGCAGTTTTTTATGTGTTTTTATGCGTTAGTAATTAGGATTGCAAGAAAAAAAAATTGACGTGTTAGGAAAAATCATGTAATCGAGAGAAGTCCTACACTTGGGATCCTTCTTTATAAACCAGATCCATTAATTTTAAAAAGGGCGTCACGTAATATTACATTACAGGTGAAATTTGCGACTGGTCAGAACATACCAAATTTGCGACTCGTTGCACAGGGCATCATTCACCCAACGGAGGACCAGAGTTTTCTTTTGAAATACAGTACAGACCAAAAGTTTGGACACACCTTCTCATTCAAAGATTTTTCTGTATTTTCATGACTATGAAAATTGTAGAATCACACTGAAGGCATCAAAACTATGAATTAACACATGTGGAATTATACATTACACTTTACAAAAAAGTGTGAAACAACTGAAAATATGTCTTATATTCTAGGTTCTTCAAAGTAGCCACCTTTTGCTTTGATTACTGCTTTGCACGCAGAAAAGGTGAACGGCTGGACTCTACATGCCTGGTTTCCAACGTGAAGCATGGAGGAGGTGGTGTGATGGTGTGGGGGTGCTTTACTGGTGACACTGTTGGGGATTTATTCAAAATTGAAGCGGTGAGCGGTCCAGCTCACCCCAAACCATCTCGATTAGGTTCAGGTCTGGTGACTGTGGACTAATCAAAAAAGGAAAACGCACTGCAGTCAATAGGTCAATAGAAATACAATTTTATTACACAAAATATTAAAAATAACAAGATGAGATGGATACACAGGGACAAATGGCATCACAGTAAGCGCATGATACGTAGGCTATCAAGGCAGCAAGGCAGGGCACTGCACATATATGTATAGTTCGAATAGAAAACCACCTAAGAAAATAGGTATATCATATATCAATACTCCAAATGGATAATGTATCGGCCAATATAACCAGCACGTGCTGCAATAGGTCAAGACAAGTGTCACATTAACAACAGAGCAAAAATAGTCATAGGTGGAACATAATTACCAGCAAAGGTGCAATCAGTACAGGTGCCTATCGCCCGACAGCCCTCCCCGACGCGCGTTTTCCTCAGGGAGGAAGGAGTGCGTCGTCACTCCGAAACGCGCTTCGGGGAGGGCTGTCGGGCGATAGGCACCTGTACTGATTGCACCTTTGCTGGTAATTATGTTCCACCTATGACTATTTTTGCTCTGTTGTTAATGTGACACTTGTCTTGACCTATTGCAGCACGTGCTGGTTATATTGGCCGATACATTATCCATTTGGAGTATTGATATATGATATACCTATTTTCTTAGGTGGTTTTCTATTCGAACTATACATATATGTGCAGTGCCCTGCCTTGCTGCCTTGATAGCCTACGTATCATGCGCTTACTGTGATGCCATTTGTCCCCTGTGTATCCATCTCATCTTGTTATTTTTAATATTTTGTGTAATAAAATTGTATTTCTATTGACCTATTGACTGCAGTGCGTTTTCCTTTTTTGATTAGTCCATTTTGCAGTTGGTCTCCTTCAATCCATTAGGCATTCATGTATTGGTATCTAGCAATATTAGTCATCTTTATGTTTTATAGCATTTGATCTACCATTCATGTATTATGCCAGTGTCACTATTGTTTTATTACAACTGGTGACTGTGGAGGCCAGGTCATCTGGCGTAGCACCCCAACACTCTCCTTCTTGGTCAAATAGCCCTTATACAGTCTGGAGGTGTGTTTGGGGTCATTGTCCTGTTGAAAAATAAATGATGGTCCAACTAAACGCAAACCGGATGGAATAGCATGCTGCTGCAAGATGCTGTGGTAGCCATGCTGGATCAGTATGCCTTCAATTTTGAATAAATCCCCAACAGTGTCACCAGCAAAGCACCCCCACACTATCACACCTCCTCCTCCATGCTTCACGGTGGGAACCAGGCATGTAGAGTCCATCCGTTCACCTTTTCTGCGTGCAAAGCAGTAATCAAAGCAAAAGGTGGCTACTTTGAAGAACCTAGAATATAAGACATATTTTCAGTTGTTTCACACTTTTTTGTAAAGTGTATTGTATAATTCCACATGTGTTAATTCATAGTTTTGATGCCTTCAGTGTGATTCTACAATTTTCATAGCCATGAAAATACAGAAAAATCATTGAATGAGAAGGTGTCCAAACTTTTGGTCTGTACAGTATGTGTATATGTTTTCACTTACACAATTTTTTATCAACTGTCTCATGGTACATGATATTTCATGGTTTTCTTAGGTGGGCAGCTCACTTTCCCATATGAAGCTGATGACATGATGTCTGCACATAATAAGATATAAACCGTGGCACAGCTGTGTTGGTGCTCAAAAAAGGTGCCCACACCAGAACAATGAATACAAAAAATTTTGCCACTCAACTGGTAAAGGATGGAGAGTTTTTATTAGCAGTCACAACTAGACGTTTCGGTCAACACATCTGACCTTCATCAATACACCAACTGCTCTTGAGAGGATTTAGTGAAAAAACATTGGAGTGCAGGTAACCACAAACTCCCACTCGGGGATAAACTGGATCCAACAAGGGGTCCTTAATGATTATTTAATCAAAGAGCTTCTGTAGAATAGTGTCCATTATATTTAATAATGCAGGTGTCAAGGACCAATCAGAGTCGGTGGTAGGTAGTGGTGTCTTCTGCAGTGTAGGAACTCGGTGTCCACCGCCTGTGAACAAGCGGTGTTTTTTACTGTACGATTAGTGAAAAACTGTACAGCCTGGACATTTGCATTACAGATACATAAGTCACACATAAACTCCCATTGTAAAAAAAAACCCATATACTGCACAGTGGTCCTTAGATGCATATTAAAGTATATGATAATACACTGCATGCACAATGTGAATAGTCCTTTAAAGAAGTTGTCCACTACTTTATAATTGATAACCTTTCCTTAGGATAGGTCATCAATGTCTGCTTGGTCGGGGTCCAACACCTATCACCCCCGCCAATCAGTTGTTCTCAGAGTCGGCGGCGGAGACCGCCAACCAGAAATGCTCAATTGCGGAGCTGCTCCGTCTTCTGAGGGTACTACTACATCCAGCTCCTATTCAGATCAATAGGAGGCGGATGTGCAGTACCCTACCAGAAGACAGAGAAGCTGCACTACTGAGCAGTTCTGGCTGGTGGCCTCTGAGAACAGCTGATTGGCGGGGGTGCTGATCAAACATTAATGACCTATCCTAAGAATAGGTAATCATTGATAAAGTTGTGGCCAACCTCTTTAGGTAAACTCAGAACATGAACACATTGACCCTTGCAACTAATACTTGGATATGCTAAAAGATGAAGGAAATAGTATAAGAAGGGTAGGGGTACACATGTTATGAGTATAGGGTCCAAATCTTCCTTTCTAAGATATTATATTAGAAATTATATTATACAAAGAAAAAAAAAAGAGGAAAGAAGACCACTATATTCAATGCACACCACAATTAGAAGAATAATAAGGCAGAAACTTTATTGACAACAATATTATTAAAAACAATTAAAAACAATGAATACCCTGCATGAGCCCTGCTACCAATAGATTAACAAGCATACTGATAGCGTAATATAACATGTACATGGACAATAACACTTGTGTGTCAAATAGCACACATAAATAACCTGAATTAATGAATATAAATAGGCACATAAATATTAAATACACAGAAAATTATGCAATAAGCAATGGGTTAATCAGGTCCATATAGTGCGACCATGAGCTGGAAGCAAGGCCCAGAGGCAGGGGCAACACCCAACGTGTGTCACTGTTACACGGACGGCTTTGTCAGGGGAATGTCACTATATGGACCTTCTAAGTTCAGCATTGTACATGTGAGCTTTGGGTTTCTATTTTGCAGGGTGCTCTAGCCTCTGCTCCCTTTCCATTAGTGGGCTATGATTCAGTGCAATTTTACAATGTTTGCCTGATTAACCCATTGCTTATCCTATCCTGACCTTATTTGGTTTTCAGGATCACCTGATATTTATATATTCTTTTGCCTCCCTTTTTTCCGCTTTCCTTATCTGGTATGATATCATTTTGGTGCATTGGCTTAGGTCATTTATTACATATTATTGAGTAATTATACTTTGATGTTTATTGATGCCATATATAGGTTCTGGATTATCTTAAAGGTGTTGGGAATTTTTTTCCTGGTTGTATTCTCCTTATATTTTACACGTGCATAATTTTCTGTGTATTTAATATTTATGTGCCTATTTATATTCATTAATTCAGGTTACTTATGTGTGCTATATGACACACAAGTGTTATTGTCCATGTACATGTTATATTGGGCTATCAGTATGCTTGCTATTCTATTGGTAACAGGGCTCATTCAGGGTATTCATTGTTTTTAATTGTTTTTAATAATATTGTTGTCAATAAAGTTTCTGCCTTATTATTCTTCTAATTGTGGTGTGCATTGAATATAGTGGTCTTCTTTCCTCTTTTTTTTTTCTTTGGCATTACATTTTGACCACTTAATTTGCACCCCTATATATATTCATTAATATTATTGCTGTGCACCGTTTGCTATACATACCAGTATGAGCCAAGAGCCAACCCAATCCCAACTCGTGCGCTCCCCTTCAGCTCATCAATAAGAGTCACTCCCTTAAAGAAAATTTTGAAAATGTTCCAATACCGTGACACTTATTTGATAACATTCTTGTCTTCAAACGTTAGTGCTATGGACTCGCCTTGTGAGGTGGCTTCTCTAATTAGGCCTCTTTCACACATCAGTTTTTTGCCGTCAGGCACAATCCGTCTTATATGTAAAAATACGGATCCGGCGTAGTTTGGGGAAAAACTGATGCAACGGATCCATTTTTTAGCCGGATCCGTTCTGAACTTTTGAACCTGAGAAATGCAGTGTACATGTCTGGAGAGAGAGACCAGAAAAGCAAATTGTCTGGGCATGCTCAGAGCTGATAAACGGAATGCGGTAGCCGGATCAGGCTAAAGACTGATCCGGTGGCCGGATTCGCCCATTGACTTGCATTGTACCCAAGAGCCGGTTGCGTCGCATCCACTGCTGTCCGGTTTTTTCGCCGGACACAAAAAAAACGTTACAAGACGCGTTGTGTCCGGCCGCCGGAAACAAAATTTTAGACGGATCCGGAAAAAAACGGACGAAACGCAAGCACATGCGGCGCGATGCGGCGCTAATGCAACTCAATGAGAAAAAAAAGGATCCGGTGGAAGCAAAAAAATGTGAAATTGAGATGTTGATGCAGTGGAGCAGAACATCCAGATGATGTCTCCCCCATATGTCTCTGAACTAATCTCCCAATACCTTCCCTCACGTAATCTTCGGTCCTCCCAAGACCTCCTTCTCTCCTCCACACTTATTCGCTCCTCACCCAACCGCCTCCAAGACTTCTCCCGAATATCCCCCATCCTCTGGAATTCTTTGCCTCAACACGTCAGACTATCAACCACATTCAGATACTTCAGATGGAACTGAAAACCCACCTCTTCAGGAAAGCTTACAGCCTGCAATGACCCTGCTACCGCCTCACCATTACCCGAGATATTGCCTCCACCAACACTTGAACTGCTGCAACCCCCCGACCTACTGTCTCCTGCCCCACAATCCTGTAGAATGTAAGCCCGAAAGGGCAGGGTCCTCTCCCCTCTGTATCAGTCTGTCACTGTTAGTTTACTGTAAGTGATATCTGAAATCTGTATGTAACCCCTTCTCCTGTACAGCACCATGGAATCAATGGTGCTATAGAAATAATAATAATATATTAAACAGCAAGGACCAGTAGACCTAGACATTCAAGATGGCAGGTGAATCAGTGTTGCTAGCAGTAGTAGATTCAGTAAACCAAATGTGAGTATAGCCTCTTGATGTATGAGTGAGGATAGCACACAGAGACAGGAGAGTTGAGTAGGCAATCAGGCACCTAGTTTCAGGAATGCATATTGCCTACACAGCTCTTCTGTGTCTTTTGCGCTATCAGGCACGTTTCAGAAGTGTAGATAGCACAAAGGAACAGCAGAATTGAGTAGCCTACCTGGTACATTACTATTCTTGTGAGCAATCCATGTTCTTGCAAAATGCCCAATAGCCTACTAAACTCTGCTGTTCCTGTTTGCTATTTACACTTCTGAAAAGTGCCTGATTGCCTACAAAACTCTTCTGTTCCTTTTGCACTATTTGTATTCCTGCAACAAGGTGCCTGATTACCTACCCACCTCTACTGTTCTTGTGTGCTATCCACATTCCTGCAGAGTTGAATAGGCAATTAGGCACCTTGTTGCAGGAGAGTTGAGGACAGCACCTTGGAATAGTAGAAATGAGTAGGTTGGCAGGTACCTTGATACAGCAGATTTGAGTGTGCACACAGACCCAGGAAAGCTTAGTTTCTAATGTGTATGTGAGTCCTAGACAATTTATTGTCATGGAAAATTCTGATCTGGCATGCCTGATTTTGAACTGCCAGTTGTATTATCCCCCAGACATAAGGCGCCGCCAGACATATGTCATAGAAAACACAGCAACACACGAACAAAAGAGTGCTCCTATGTATGGGAGAACTGGTTGGGATGACAGCTATCTTCTCTGTATGGTTTTTGCTCATGTGTTTCGGGGAAGACAAAGATTGGGCAGGAAGAATCTTATCTTGCAAATGTTGGTCCTCCATGATCTGTATCACTATTTTAACCAAATATCAGAAGACATCACTCCGCCCATGGAAAATAGTTGCAATGGTTTAACATGCACTGATAGTAGACATGGGGAAAACAATGACTAGAATACATGTCGGATCTCATTAGGTTCAAACCTCTATTGTGGGGTGTCTGGCAGCAGATTCTTATATACTCTCAATTGAAATAGACGTGTTTACTATAAAGTCTGGGGAGATACTAATGTCTTCTAGGTAAGACTAAAGAAAGCTAAGTAGGCAATTGTACTGCTGCTGACAATGGAGGCCTGTTCCACTTTGTGATATGCTCATGGGTATGTTACTAGTAAACAGGTATGTTTGAGAAGGCAACAGAAAAGCGAAATGCAAACATATCCATATTTGTTGTAAGCAGCTGGCAAAATTGTTCAAAAATGGGTTCAGAAACTGCACAAACTCAAAACATGCCCTCAGAAGCCACTACGTTTACAGATAAAGGTTTCAAGAATTTAGCATTATAATTGTTTATTACGATATTGCTATTATTTCTTACACAGTTACTCAAATTTAATTCCTGGTTAATACATAATATGGTATAAAACAATTATACTGGAGAAACTTAGCGCTATATTACATTGCCCATATCAGACATGAACCAACGGGGTAATTTCCTCAAAAAGAACTAGAGCTTTAAAATTCTGAAATTTATTGAGTTCTGGCATTACCCAGTTTGCCTTATACTAGCGAAAGTTACCAACATAAAAAGGAGCCAATCATATATTGGTGTAGTGAGAATTTAGCATCCCAAGTATAGCAGTCAAAGGATAAACTGATTGAAATGTACTTTCTTCTAATTTTTGACCACATTTAAAACTGCTTATATAGCAGCATCACATTTTGTTAATATCAACATGTGTTTAAATATTATTGCAATACGATTTGTGTGTGATGCATCAGCACTAGTCTAAGTTGGTGAAGTGAAGTGAGAAAAATATAGGCATATATTACCGTAAATGTATGGGATCAAATAACTGAAAATTGACATGTGCATATGTATTCACCCCTTTTGCAATAAAGACTCTAGAAATTTCTGGTTTATGGAATTACGTTAATAAGTCACATGCTTAGTGAAATGAAGTCGACCTGTGTGTAATCTAAGTGTCACATGTCTGTCTGTATATACACTCTACCTTTCCTGAAAGGCCACAGAGGCTGCAACACCACTAACAAGAAGCCCCACTAACCAAACACCATGAAGACCAAGGAGATCTCCAAACAAAGCAGGGACAAAGTTGTTGAGAAGTACAGGTTTGGGTTATAAAAATAATATCCCAATCTCTGATGATTCCCCGGAGCACCATCAAATCCATTATCATCAAATGGAAAGAACATGATACCACAACAATCCTGCCAAGTGAGGGTCGCCCACCAAAACTCTCAGCCCAGGAAAGGAGGGCCTAATCCAAGAGGCAGTACAGAGACCAAAGAAAACCCTGAAGGAGTTGCAGAGTTCCCAAGCAGAGACTGGAGTATATGTCTGTACAACCACAAAAAGCCGTACACTCCATAGCGATGGCCTTTTTGGAACAGTGGACAAAAAAGCCTTTACTTACACACAAAAATTGTAAGGTTCATTTGAGTTTGTCAAAAGACATGTGGGAGACTCCCCAAATGTATGGAGGAAGGTGCTGTGGTAAGATGAGACCAAAATGTAACTTTTTGGCCACCAAAGTAAATGCTATGTCTGACGCCAAACCAACCCAGCTCATCACCCCAAGAGCACCATCCCCACAGTCAAATATAGTGGTGGCAGCATCATACTGTTGAGATGTTTTTCGGCAGCAAGGACAGAGAAAATGGTCCTAGTCGAGGGGAAGATTGATGATGCGACATACAGGGATATTCTTGAGCAAAACCTGTTTCAGTCTGTCAGTGATTTGAGACTGGGACAGAGGTTCACCTTCCAACAAGACAATGACCCAAAGCTTACTGTTCTAGAAACAGTTGAGTGGTTTATGTGGAAATGTTTTGGAGTGGCCTAGTCAAAGCCCAGACCTGATTCCAATTGAGAATCTGTGGTCAGACTTGAAGATTGCTGTTCACCAGAGGAAACCATCTAACTTGAAGGAACTGGAGCAGTTTTGCCTTGAGGAATGGGCAAAAATCCCAGTGCCAGATGTGGAAAGCTCATAGAGACTTAACCAAAGCGACTTGCAGATGTAACTGCCGCAAAAGAAGACTCTACAAAGTAGTCATCTTATGGGGGGGGGGGTGAATAGTAATGCACACTTAAGTTTTCAGTAATGTTTTCCTATTTGTTGTTTGCTTCACAATAAAATGAAAACCAAATATTCACAGTTGTAGGCATGTTCTTTACATGAACTGATTTACACCCTCAAAAAACAGTGAAATTCCAGGTTGTGCGGTAGCAAAACACAAAAAAATGCCAAGAGGGTTGAATACTTTCAAAAGCCACTGTATGTTGGACAGATTGGATCTTTTTTTTATATGAACCTATTTTTTTTATCCCAGGAGAAAATATTGAGTTGCTTCACACAAAAATGTCAATCCTTTCTGGCTCCACAGAATCTGCACACTTCGGATACTCGGATGAGTCTTCAGTTATTTTCATTACAGAGACACATCTGACAACTGGTGTTGATAACAATCCCCGTAAACAGTAGACTGACAGCAGACTAAATAAACGAGTTTGATCTGTTACTCGGATAAAAATAAGACGTCTTTTTTTTTCAATGGACACTTGGTCCACAAAAAAAACATGTCAATGTCACTATAAACATTAATGGATATGTGATCTATGTAGGGGCGTAGTTTTAAGCTACGGTGGCGCTATTAGATCTTTTACTATGGGGCCCTGCCATTTCTATGTACACCACTGGTTCTATCCATAATAGACATGGATAGCACGTGTATGTGTGAATGAGCCCTTATTATTATCAATCCATGTAGACAATATAGCACTTGATGGATTATTTTTCTTCCCATCAGGCCTTACCTAGGTAAAGAATGATATGGTATTACGCTGGCACAGCGGTTATGAAATGCTTGACTTATAGTTCAGTTGTCATCCTTAGAGAAATCGTTTTTCCAATTTTTCATCCACGTTGAGATTTTCAATAGACTCTAATTAGGAATTTTATTAAATTAATGCTGATTATGGCTCGGGCAGCACTGATCGATAAGTCAGAAAAAAAAAAACAGATCCTAGTTTAATTAAGTACAAGATGTTAAGCTGAAAGTCTATTTTAATGATTCTTCTGCCGCCTGATAAGCCAAGCAGCGGGTACATGATCCCTTCTCATCTAATCTTCTGATGTGACAAAACCGACTGTTTCCAAAACACAATCGTGTTTGTTCTGCAACATGTCCCATTTACAGGAATAATACGGGACAAAGGCTTGGGAGCCGGTTTTGTTCTCTCTTTTGAGGGAGAAAATAGGCTGAGTTGTAATGTGAAGCTGACGATTTTATCCATCTGCCATTTGCAGTGAGCGTGTGTGTATATGTACACAGGTGCTGGACTTTCATGTGCGCAGCGCTCCTGTCTGTCTGCACTATGGGCAATGACATGTATTGTGACACATGTATACCATGTCCTACCCTACTGCTCTTTTATCACCCATTATTTACATCAGGCCGGCATTATCAGCCGAACTTAGCTAAGAATGGGTTAATTCAAACTGGAAAAACTCAATGTAGATTGCAGTCCGATTTTCCAAATTCAGGCACATGTTGTGGTTTTCATCAGAGCGCCGTAATGCAGATCAGCACAGGAGCCATAGATTTAAAACCCAAAGTTGGAATGGATGTAGAGTCCTACCTGAAGGCAAAATCTGTAACCCTTATTATATTGGTGTGTTCCTGAGAAATGTTTATGCCTCCTCTGATACCAAAGGTCATGTGCGATTCTTCATACATACAGTTGTATGAAAAAAGAGAAAACACAGTAGTCTGACAATAAATGGCTTCACCCAACCACTAACCAAGAGTGGAGAAAAAGTTATGGTGTTATCATTCATATTCTCTGAAAAAAGGCCAAGAAAGCAAAAATTCTGCCGGGTATGTAAACTTTTGAGCACAACTGTATCTAAAACCTGATGAGGCTGGTGTACTTACTTTGAAAATGCATGTCAGTATGGCTGTATAATCATGTACAGTGGTGGCCAAAAGTATTGGCACCCCTGCAATTCTGTCAGATAATACTCAGTGTCTTCCTGAAAATGATTGCAATCACAAATTATTTGCTATTTTTATCTTCATTTTATTTGCTTGCAAGGAAAAACACAAAAGACAATGAAGCAAAAATCAAATCCTTGATGATTTCACACAAAACTCCAAAAATGTCCCAGACAAAAGTATTGGCACCCTCATCCTAATACTTGGTTGCACAACCTTTAGCCAAAATAACTGCGAACAACCGCTTCCGGTAACCATCAATGAGTTTCTTCCAATGCTCTGCTGGAATTGAGGACCATTCTTCTTTGGCAAACTGCTCCAGGTCCCTGATATTTGAAGGGTGCCTTCTCAAACTGCCATTTTGAGATCTCTCCACAGGTGTTCTATGGGATTCAGGTCTGGACTCATTGCTGGCCACCTTAGAAGTCTCCCGTGCTTTCTCTCAAACCATTTTATAGTGCTTTTGGAAGTGTGTTTTGGGTCATTGTCCTGCTGGAAGACCCATGACCTCTGAGGGAGACCCAGCTTTCTCACACTGGGCGATTATCATGGCAATGGGGGTTCTGCGGTTAGTGGAGAAGTGACTGGGGGCGTTAGGGACATGTTGATGGGCATACGGGACTTGTTGTCACGTCTAGAACGGGGTTTGGGTGGTCCATCTCCGTTGGCTGCATGGGTTGGGTCGCAGGCTGGGGGGCATACCGGACCGAGTGGGTTGGAGTTGGCGGGACCCGTCGCTGAGCCGATTTCGGTATCAGTGCAAACTGAGAAGGAGATGTGTCGCGTGCATTTAGATGATCGGGCGCACGGGGAGGTGTACGTATGTTTTGAAGGCCCATTGGGGGCGCATTTAACCAGGGGAGGAGTCCTGAGGAGAACATTTTCATATTCCCAGTTCATTCTGGGATAAGTGAAGAGTCTCCGCGAGCTCCAAGAACACTGGGTTTTGGCTGTTGCAGCTGAAAGGAGGACATCGGTAAACCAGGGGAGGAGTCCTGAGGAGATCATTTGCATATTCCCAGTTCATTCTGGCATAAGTGAAGAGTCTCCGCGAGCTCCAAGAACACTGAGTTTTGGCTGTTGCAGCTGAAAGGAGGACATTGGTAAACCAGGGGAGGAGTCCTGAGGAGATCATTTGCATATTCCCAGTTCATTCTGGGATAAGTGAAGAGTCTCCGCGAGCTCCAAGAACACTGGGTTTTGGCTGTTGCAGCTGAAAGGAGGACATCGGTAAACCAGGGGAGGAGTCCTGAGGAGATCATTTGCATATTCCCAGTTCATTCTGGGATAAGTGAAGAGTCTCCGCGAGCTCCAAGAACACTGGGTTTTGGCTGTTGCAGCTGAAAGGAGGACATCGGTAAACCAGGGGAGGAGTCCTGAGGAGATCATTTGCATATTCCCAGTTCATTCTGGGATAAGTGAAGAGTCTCCGCGAGCTCCAAGAACACTGGGTTTTGGCTGTTGCAGCTGAAAGGAGGACATCGGTAAACCAGGGGAGGAGTCCTGAGGAGATCATTTGCATACTCCCAGTTCATTCTGGGATAAGTGAAGGGTATCCGCGAGCTCCAAGAACACTGGGTTTTGGCTGTTGCAGCTGAAAGGAGGACATCGGTAAACCAGGGGAGGAGTCCTGAGGAGATCATTTGCATACTCCCAGTTCATTCTGGGATAAGTGAAGAGTATCCGCGAGCTCCAAGAACACTGGGTTTTGGCTGTTGCAGCTGAAAGGAGGACATCGGTAAACCAGGGGAGGAGTCCTGAGGAGATCATTTGCATATTCCCAGTTCATTCTGGGATAAGTGAAGAGTCTCTGCGAGCTCCAAGAACACTGGGTTTTGGCTGTTGCAGCTGAAAGGAGGACATCGGTAAACCAGGGAGGAGTCCTGAGGAGATCATTTGCATACTCCCAGTTCATTCTGGGATAAGTGAAGGGTATCCGCGAGCTCCAAGAACACTGGGTTTTGGCTGTTGCAGCTGAAAGGAGGACATCGGTAAACCAGGGGAGGAGTCCTGAGGAGATCATTTGCATATTCCCAGTTCATTCTGGGATAAGTGAAGAGTCTCCGCGAGCTCCAAGAACACTGGGTTTTGGCTGTTGCAGCTGAAAGGAGGACATCGGTAAACCAGGGGAGGAGTCCTGAGGAGATCATTTGCATATTCCCAGTTCATTCTGGGATAAGTGAAGGGTATCCGCGAGCTCCAAGAACACTGGGTTTTGGCTGTTGCAGCTGAAAGGAGGACATCGGTAAACCAGGGGAGGAGTCCTGAGGAGATCATTTGCATATTCCCAGTTCATTCTGGGATAAGTGAAGAGTCTCTGCGAGCTCCAAGAACACTGGGTTTTGGCTGTTGCAGCTGAAAGGAGGACATCGGTAAACCAGGGGAGGAGTCCTGAGGAGATCATTTGCATACTCCCTGTTCATTCTGGGATAAGTGAAGGGTATCCGCGAGCTCCAAGAACACTGGGTTTTGGCTGTTGCAGCTGAAGGAGGACATCGGTAAACCAGGGGAGGAGTCCTGAGGAGATCATTTGCATACTCCCAGTTCATTCTGGGATAAGTGAAGAGTATCCGCGAGCTCCAAGAACACTGGGTTTTGGCTGTTGCAGCTGAAAGGAGGACATCGGTAAACCAGGGGAGGAGTCCTGAGGAGATCATTTGCATATTCCCAGTTCATTCTGGGATAAGTGAAGAGTCTCTGCGAGCTCCAAGAACACTGGGTTTTGGCTGTTGCAGCTGAAAGGAGGACATCGGTAAACCAGGGGAGGAGTCCTGAGGAGATCATTTGCATACTCCCAGTTCATTCTGGGATAAGTGAAGGGTATCCGCGAGCTCCAAGAACACTGGGTTTTGGCTGTTGCAGCTGAAAGGAGGACATCGGTAAACCAGGGGAGGAGTCCTGAGGAGATCATTTGCATACTCCCAGTTCATTCTGGGATAAGTGAAGAGTATCCGCGAGCTCCAAGAACACTGGGTTTTGGCTGTTGCAGCTGAAAGGAGGACATCGGTAAACCAGGGGAGGAGTCCTGAGGAGATCATTTGCATATTCCCAGTTCATTCTGGGATAAGTGAAGAGTCTCCGCGAGCTCCAAGAACACTGGGTTTTGACTGTTGCAGCTGAAAGGAGGACATTGGTAAGCCAGGGGAGGAGTCCTGAGGAGATCATTTGCATATTCCCAGTTCATTCTGGGATAAGTGAAGAGTCTCTGCGAGCTCCAAGAACACTGGGTTTTGGCTGTTGCAGCTGAAAGGAGGACATCGGTAAACCAGGGGAGGAGTCCTGAGGAGATCATTTGCATACTCCCAGTTCATTCTGGGATAAGTGAAGGGTATCCGCGAGCTCCAAGAACACTGGGTTTTGGCTGTTGCAGCTGAAAGGAGGACATCGGTAAACCAGGGGAGGAGTCCTGAGGAGATCATTTGCATACTCCCAGTTCATTCTGGGATAAGTGAAGAGTATCCGCGAGCTCCAAGAACACTGGGTTTTGGCTGTTGCAGCTGAAAGGAGGACATCGGTAAACCAGGGGAGGAGTCCTGAGGAGATCATTTGCATATTCCCAGTTCATTCTGGGATAAGTGAAGAGTCTCCGCGAGCTCCAAGAACACTGGGTTTTGACTGTTGCAGCTGAAAGGAGGACATTGGTAAGCCGCGCGCCTTGCGGCGCGCTAATTTTGGTACTTTTTTCACCGCTGTGATATCTCTAACAATAAGAGCATAGAAGAGGCCAGGAGCCATGTGGTGAGTTGCATTTCTTGCTACATGTTCACAGATTTACCAGTGGAAAAGCCAAATTTCACATGCCACAAATGCAAGCTTGTGTCCATGTTTGAGGAAAAGTTGCTAAATCTGGAAGAGAGGTTATCTACATTGAAGATCATTAAGGAAGATGAAGAGTTCTTAGACAGAGCAGAATTATCTCTTCATGGTGCAGAAAGAGAAGAAATTCGAAGAGCACCTGAAGAAGCAGAGGAATGGAAGCATGTGACCCAGAGAAGCAGGAGGATCAGGAGGCAGTCAGCACCCATACTGCTCAGGAACCAGTACCAGGCTCTCACACAGGAGAATGATGAAGAAATACATCAGGATAAGACTTTGCCCACAAAGAGCAACCTTGTAAGCCCTCAGAGTCCTCCTGAATGGAGAAAGAAAAATCTTGTGAAGAAGAAACGAAGAGTTGTGGTCATGGGGATTCCCTGTTGAGAGGAACAGAGGCTGCTATCTGCAGACCGGATATAACCTCAAGAGAAATGTGCTGTCTTCCAGGTGCAAAAATTAAAGATGTGTCTGACAGGATATCAGGACTCTTCAGACCTAAAGATGACTACCCATTCCTGCTAATACATGTGGGGACAAATGACACCACAAGAAGTGACCTGGAAACCATCTGCAGTGACTTTGAAAACTTAGGCAAGAAAGTGAAAGAACTGGGTGCGCAGGTGGTCTTCTCATCCATCCTCCCAGTGGATGGCCATGGAACAAGGAGGTGGAATAAGATTCTGCAGGTGAACAACTGGCTACGTCGATGGTGCCGTCAGCAAGGATTTGGATTTCTGGATCACGGAGTGAATTACCTATACGATGGACTACTTGCTAGAGATGGGGTGCACCTTACGAAGACTGGAAAACATGTATTTGGAAGTCGCCTTGCTACACTCATCAGGAGAGCTTTAAACTAGAACAATGTGGGAAGGGAAGCAAAACGCCAGCAAAAGCCATACATCTGACAAATGCTATTGAAAACTCGGCTATTAGAAGTGGAAAGGAAGAACGAAGACAAAACAATCTAAATAATAAAAATATTGGAGGAAGAGAAACCAATCACAAACTAAAATGTTTTTATACAAATGCACAAAGCATGGGCAACAAACAAGGAGAATTGGAACTACTAACGCAGGAGAAGAAGTATGATGTCATTGGAATCACTGAAACTTGGTGGGACGATACACATGATTGGAATACAAGGCTAGAAGGATACAACTTATTTGCAAGAAACAGACTTGATAAACGAGGAGGAGGTGTCGCATTGTATGTTAGAAAAGCATATATTTGCACAGAGATTGATGCTTCAGAGACTGGTAGTTCTGTGGAAACTGTTTGGGTAAGAATACAAGGACAGAACAATGGAAAGGACACCATTGTAGGCATTTACTACAGGCCACCTATGCAAGCTGAAGATATGGATGAACTCTTTATGCATCAAATGGCCAAGTTCTCCAAAAAATATGACATAGTGGTCATGGGAGATTTCAACTATCCAGATATTTGTTGGGAATCGCTCTCAGGCAAAACTAACAGGTCAAGGAAATTCTTATCCTCTCTTGCTGACAACTTTATCTTTCAAAAGGTAGGGGAGAAAACAAGGGGAACTGCTACCTTGGATCTAATCCTTATAAATAAGGAGGAAATGGTTGAGGAGGTAAGAGTGGCTGGGACCCTAGGAGGTAGTGACCATGCTATTTTAGAATTTTGGATAACAAGAGGAGGAAGACCTGTGAAGACTCAGATGTCAAGGTTAGATTTCAGAAAGGCAGATTTTAAGGGACTCAGAAAGAGAATTGGAGGGATCCAATGGCAGGATATCCTTAAGGACAAAAATGTCCAGGAAGGATGGGACATCTTGAAAAATGAGATTCTCAAAGCACAATCGTTAACAATTCCAAAAAGAGGGAAGAATGGGAAACATTTAAGGAAACCAGGATGGATGAACACAGAACTTAAACACATGCTAAAAAGGAAGAAAGAAATGTTTATCAAATGGAAAGAGGGAGGCATATCTAAAGAAGAATATAATGCCATCTGCAGAACCTGCAGGGCACAAATCAGATTATCTAAAGCTGACAATGAATTAAGGCTTGCAAGAGATGTCAAAAGCAACAAAAAAGGATTTTGGGGATACGTCAAAAGTAAAAGTCAAAGATGCTATAGGATTTTTACAGGATGAAAATGATGAAATGGTAAGAAAGGATGTTGAGAAGGCTGAACTTTTAAATTCCTATTTTGCATCTGTTTTCTCTCAGAAAGGAAATGTAACATCAACTGATCTTCACTGTCCTATTAAAGGAATAGAAGAATCCAGGATATCTATAAACAGAAAGACAGTGAGGAAACACTTAGCTAACCTAAATGAATTCAAGTCTCTAGGTCCAGATGAATTACACTCCAGAATACTGAAGGAGATAGCAGAAGAAATTCTTGAACCACTGTCCATAATCTTTGAATATTCTTGGAGAACAGGTGAAGTCCCAGAAGACTGGAGAAGAGCAAATGTTGTTCCTATCTTCAAAAAGGGGAAGAAGGTGGACCCAGGGAACTACAGGCCGGTGAGTCTGACTTCTATACCAGGAAAGATCTTTGAACAAATTATTAAAGAACATGTATGTAAGTACCTGCATAAGAATGAAGTGATTAAACAGAGTCAGCAAGGGTTTGTAACTAATAAGTCATGTCAGACTAACTTAATTTCCTTCTATGACAGAATCACTGACTGGGTGGATCAGGGAAATGCTGTAGATATAGTATACCTTGACTTCAGCAAAGCATTTGACAAAGTATCACACACAATCCTTATTGAAAAAATGACTAAGTATGGAATGGACAAGGCAACTGTTAGGTGGATTCATAACTGGCTTAGTGATCGGACTCAAAGAGTGGTCGTAAATGGCTGCACATCCAGTTGGAAGAATGTCTCAAGTGGGGTACCACAAGGCTCTGTTTTGGGCCCTGTATTGTTCAACATCTTTATCAATGATTTAGATGAAGGAATTGAGGGTAAACTGATCAAATTTGCTGATGACACAAAGCTAGGAGGGGTAGCTAATACTAGAGAAGAGAGAGAGAGGATTCAAAAAGATATAAATAAACTGGAGCAGTGGGCAGCAACTAACAGAATGATTTTTAACAGGGAAAAATGCAAAGTACTACATCTGGGCAATAAAAATGAAAAAAGCATATACAAAATGGGAGGAATAGGGCTAAGTAACAGCACATGTGAAAAAGACTTGGGTATACTAATTGATCACAGACTGAACATGAGTCAACAGTGTGATGCAGCAGCAAAAAAGGCAAATACAATTCTAGGATGTATCAACAGAAGCATACAGTCTAGATCACGTGAGGTCATTATTGCCCTCTACTCCTCTTTGGTCAGACCTCATCTGGAATACTGTGTCCAGTTTTGGGCACCACATTTTAAAAAAGACATCAACAAACTGGAGCAAGTTCAAAGAAGAGCCACCAGAATGGTGACCGGTCTGCAAACCATGTCCTTTGAGGAACGGTTGCAGGATTTGGGAATGTTTAGCTTGCAAAAAAGAAGACTGAGAGGAGACTTAATAGCTGTCTACAAATATCTCAAGGGCTGTCACATTGTAGAAGGATAATCTTTATTCTCATTTGCACAAGGAAAGACTAGAAGCAATGGGATGAAACTGAATGGGAGGAGACACAGATTAGATATTAGAAAAAACTTTTTGACAGGGTGATCAAGGAGTGGAACAGGCTGCCATGAGAGGTGGTGAGTTCTACTGCAATGGAAGTCTTCAAACAGAGGCTTGACAGACATCTGTCTGGGATGATTTAGAGAATCCTGCTTTGAGCAGGGGGTTGGACCAGATGGCCCAGGAGGTCCCTTCCAACTCTACCATTCTATGATTCTATGATAAAGAAGGAAGTTAGGGAGCGCATTTGGAAAGACGAATATGTGGAGATTTTCTCGTTGCCTCTTGGGAAATTTAACTTGGACAAAAGTAAGAAAGAGGACAGTAAAAAAGAGGAGGAGGAAAAACGCAGGTGGCACCTGATTCCCCAGACGTTTGTTAATTGGCAACAAGCTTTCGCTATTTTGGCAAGCGTCATTGGGGAAAAGGCTCCGGATAATTGTTCGGCCCTATTTTGCTATTTGGATGCCATAGGTGAAGCTTACAGGGTGTATGGCGGGCAAGCTTGGCTTAGGTATGATGAACAATTCCGTCAGAGGAAGGCAATTCGTCCTGCTATTCGTTGGGATCAAAAAGACATTGGTTTGTGGATGCGGGTTATAGCGCAAAACAAATTTAGCCATTCCTTTCATGGGGGGGCTGGGAGCACCAGCCAGAGTAATAACACCTCCGGCACAGCCGGGGGCAACGGGCAAGGACAGGCAGGTGGGCATAAGTCGGGCGTATGCTGGCAATTTAACGACGGCCAGTGCAAGTTTGGGGCGAATTGTAAATTCAAACATCTCTGCTCTACCTGCAATGGCGCCTCTCACGGAGCATCCAAGTGTTTTAGGAAAGGAAAAGGAAAATTTGGAAGCGGTAATTCGCAAGGGGGAGACTCCGGTGAAACTGGAAAGGATGGTCCCTTATCTAAATAGATATGGGGACCGGGAAAAAGCGGCATTGTTGTACTCGGGTTTTAAGGACGGTTTTGTTATTCCCCATCCCCATTTGATATTCCGCGAGTACTGAGAAACCTGCAGTCGGCGTTGTTACATCCCAGTGTTGTTTCTGATAAGCTGGCAAAGGAAGTTTCGTTGGGTAGAATGGCTGGCCCGTTTATGTCCCCCCCCTTTTCAGATTTGGTTGTCTCCCCTTTGGGAGTCTTTCCAAAAAAGGAGCTGAATAAGTTTCGACTTATCCAACACTTGTCATACCTGCGGGGCAGGTCAGTGAATGATAGCATTGATCCTGAGATTTGTTCTGTTGTTTACTCCTCGTTTGATGAGGCGGCGCGGTGGGTGAGAAAGTGCGGTCGAGGGGCCCTTTTGGCCAAGACAGACATCGAGTCTGCGTTTCGCTTGTTGCCGGTGTACCCTGATAGCATGAAGCTACTGGGTTGCTATTGGGGGTGGGTGTTTTTTGTTGACAGGTGCTTACCCATGGAGTGTTCCTTATCTTGTGCATATTTTGAAGCCTTCAGTTCTTTTCTTGAATGGGTGGTACGTGACGTGTCAGGTTTTGATTCGGTTATTCATTATTTGGATGACTTCTTGTGTGTTGGGCCAGCGGATTCATGGCGGTGTTCTAGGATTTTAAAAGCAGTGCAGTGGGTGGCTGAGCGGTTTGGAGTCCCGTTGGCGCCTGACAAGACGGAGGGTCCAAGTACGTGTCTGTGTTTTCTAGGGATCGTTATTGACACCGTTGAATGGGAGTTCAGGCTTCCTGAGGACAAGCTATCGGCTTTGAGAGTGGAGGTTGTCAGAGCGCGTCGATTGAAAAAACTGTCGTTGCGTGATCTTCAGTCGTTGTTAGGGAAGCTGAACTTTGCTTGTCGGGTGATGCCGATGGGGCGAGTTTTTTCACATAGGCTGGCAAGCGCTACTTCGGGGGTTCGAGCCCCTCATCATTTTATCAGGTTGTCCGCGGAGCTTAGGGCGGACTTGTCAGTGTGGGAAGCTTTTTTGGAGAGGCACAATGGCCGCTCCTTGGTAATGGCTGAGGTTGTTGACAATGATGCTTTGGACTTGTTTACTGATGTGGCTGGCGGGATTGGTTTTGGGGCATATTTCAAGGGACAGTGGTGTGCATCTCATTGGCCCAGTGAATGGGTGGAGGTGGGCTTGGTACGCAACGTAACATTGTTGGAGATTTTCCCGATCCTCGTGGCTGTACATTTGTGGGGGCGTGATTTTCGTAATCAACGGGTGCGCTTTAATTGCGATAATACGGGAGTGGTATGCGCGATTAATGGTCTCACTGCATCGTCCCCCCCGTGGTTCAAGTGTTGCAGAAATTGGTGTTGGTATGTTTGTCCTTGAATGCTCATGTTACAGCGACTCATGTTCCTGGTGTGAAGAACGAAATTGCTGATTCTCTTTCTCGTTCACAGTGGGATCGTTTCCGGTCATTGGCGCCAGAAGCAGAGGTAGTGGGTCTAACGTGTCCGGAGGAGTTATGGAAGGTGGCTTTTGGGCCGCAGGGTCGTTGATCAGGTCTTCGCTAGCCCCCAAAACTTGGGAGGCATATCAGGCTGTTTGGCGGATGTGGGAAGGGGTTTTCGCAGCTGATTCAAGCATTGGCATCAGACACGATTGGGAGTGAATTTTGTTGTCCTGGTTGGGACAGGGTGCGATGGAGGGTTGGTCTTGCGCGAAGGTATCACGGGTTTTGGCTGCTTTATCTTTCGGTTTTCGTTTACGCGGATTTCAGGATTTTACAAAGACGTTTTTGGTTAAGCAGGCAGCAAAAAGATTTCTTCGTGTAAAAAGTCGGGGTGATACCAGGCGCCCGATTTCATTTAGTTTGTTAGAACTGTTGGGCTTCGCCTTGGAGTCGACGTGTTCCTCGAATTTTGAAGTGGTGTTGTTTCACTTAGCTTTTTCATTCGCATTTTTTGGGGCCTTGCGGGTGGGTGAGCTGGTTTCGCCGAGCAAACCTGTTGTAGGCGGGTTATTGGCGAGGAATGTCGTGTTGACTTTGCGGGGTGTTGAGTTTTGGCTGCGGAGGTCTAAGACAGATCAGGCTGGTAAGGGTCGACGGGTGGTTTTGTGTTGTGTGCAGGGCTCTTTAATGTGTCCGGTTCAAAGTCTCCAGCGCTTTCGGGAGTTTCGGCCTAGCCTGGACGGTTCTTTGTTGTGTCATGCGGATGGGGTAGTTTGTCTCGGTATCAGTTTGGTGCCATTTTTAAGAAGTCTATTCGGGTATTGGGCCTGGATGACTCTCGTTTTGCTCCTCATTCTTTTCGAATCGGGGCAGCGACGGAGGCAGCGGCAGGGGGTTTGAGTCCAGCGTCCATTCAACGTATTGGCGGTTGGAAGTCGGGTCGGTATCGGAGTTACATCAGGCCTTAGTTTCGTCAAGTGGCTGGAGGTAGATTACCGGGGGAGTAGTGTTATGTCTCCGGGTACTCCGGTATTTTGTATTTTAGCCTTGTTTTCTCTTTCAGGTACCGGGCCTGTGCTTGTGTGGATTTTGGCCATTCCTTCGTTTACTGGGGAGCGTTGCGAGCTGACGTCAGGAACGAAGGTCGACAACTGGGTTTTCACAGGAGCATGGCTGTGGTGCGGTGGATTGGTTTTAGAGGAATGGAATGGAGAAGAGTTCTCCAGGAAATACATGGTTGTGTTTTGATGGACCGTGCTCCTGACATTTTAGTTCTCCATGTTGGGGGCAATGATCTGGCGGTTCGACCTTTCCGGGAATTGGTAAAGGACATTAAGCAGGATTGTTTGCGTTTGTGGTTATTATACACAGGAGTTACTATTGTTTGGTCTGAAATTGTTCCACGCAGGCGATGGCGTATGATGAGATCCTTGGTAAAAGTTAACAAGGCCAGGATAAAAGTGAATAGGGCAGTTTCTTCATTTATTGTTCGGAATGGGGGAGTGTCAGTGCGGCATTTTGATCTGGAAAAGGGCGAGGGCGATTTTTGGTTGGCGGATGGGGTCCACCTAAATGGGGTGGGTTCTGATATTTGGGCGCTCGGCCTTCAAGAGGGTATAGAAAAGGCCATGGCATTTCGGTCTGTGGGGGTCTCGGGCCATTGAGGTATTCAAGGGCCCTCGTTGTGGCGGTTCGGTATGGGGGGGGGGAGTCCTTGAAGTCGGTTGGAAATTGGTTTTGGAGACTCTGGATAGGGTCTCCTCCGTCTGAAGTTACGTTGTGGTGATCTGGTGAGATGTGGACGGGGAGTTCCGGCAGGAGTGGGCGGATCCCGAGGAGCTGGGTGAACAACATATTTGGTGTGTATTGGTGTTCCTGAGCCTGTGGGGTAACGGCTGGGAGCAAGATGATGGGTGTTGTTCACAACTATTTCGGGTTAATTCACCAAGATCTTGTGGCTTCAAGGACTCCTCTTCAACGATCAAGTATTGTAAAGCTATGTCATCATTTGGTATATTTGTTAATGTTTGTGTATTTAATAAAAGGCTGCCGTGGCCATTAGAATTCCAAATAATTTGGGCTCTGTGTATTTGTGAGCGGCGTATTGGGGTGGTTATTTTACTGGTTGGGTGATATAGGTGATAGGTTATATTAGACTCCCCGCAGGTAAGCGACTTGACAATACTAACGTCAAGAAATGGCCGGAGCAAAGCCTCCCCCCCTCCTCCAGGAGGCGTGGGCGGAGGCCAACATGACGGGGGGGTTGGAAGGGTTAGTTGGGGGGAGGAGTATTTAGATTAAGGGGTCTATATAGGGAAGTGAAGAAAGGCTTCAGGTCAGTTCCCGCTTTTAGAGAAAACAGTCCCGCCTCCCTCCCTGTATTTAGTGATGTTAGTTTCATAAGTTTTTGGGTTATGGCGGTTCGGTGTTTGGGTTTGAGTCCTTGAAGTCGGTTGGAAATTGGTTTTGGAGACTCTGGATAGGGTCTCCTCCGTCTGAAGTTACGTTGTGGTGATCTGGTGAGACGTGGACGGGGAGTTCCGGCAGGAGTGGGCGGATCCCGAGGAGCTGGGTGAACAACATATTTGGTGTGTATTGGTGTTCCTGAGCCTGTGGGGTAACGGCTGGGAGCAAGATGATGGGTGTTGTTCACAACTATTTCGGGTTAATTCACCAAGATCTTGTGGCTTCAAGGACTCCTTTTCAACGATCAAGCATTGTAAAGCTATGTCATCATTTGGTATATTTGTTAATGTTTGTGTATTTAATAAAAGGCTGCTGTGGCCATTAGAATTCCAAATAATTTGGGCTCTGTGTATTTGTGAGCGGCGTATTGGGGTGGTTATTTTACTGGTTGGGTGATATAGGTGATAGGTTATATTAGACTCCCCGCAGGTAAGCGACTTGACAATACCAACGTCAAGTTCTTTGGTCTTCTTTCTTTTCTCCATGCTCAATGTGGTACACACAAGGACACAGGACAGAGGTTGAGTCAACTTTAATCAATGTTAACTGTCTGCAAGTGTCATTTAGTTATTGCCAGCACCTGTTAGGTGCCACAGGTAAGTTACAGGTGCTGGTGATTACACGAATTAGAGAAGCATCACATGATTTTTCAAACAGTGCCAATACTTTTGTCCACCCCCTTTTTTAGGTTTGGTGTGAAATTATATCCAATTTCGCTTTAGGTCAATTCTTTTTGTGTTTTTTTCATTGAAGACAAATTAAATGAAGATAAAAATAGCAAATAATTTGTGATTACAATCATTTTCAGGAAGAAACTGAGTATTATCTGACTGAATTGCATGGGTGCCAATACTTTTGGCCACCACTGTATGTTAGAGTTGATTACAAGCAAAGAAGACAGAGGAAGTTTTTCCTATATCTCAGGCAAGAGAGAAAATATCCTAAGCCCAACCACAGTTAATGCCCAATCAAGAAGAGGGGGCCTACAGGTAGTAGTTGCAACCAGGGATTGGTGCCTATGGGGATTTAAAGACGTATTCCCATCTTGTACATTTATGGCACATTTATATCCAACAGATATACCACGCACTGGGTTTTCTTCATATATATATATATATATATATATAATATATATATATATATATATATATATATATATATTAGATATGAATCCCACCAAATCTTCTTCGAGAACTGGTCATGCTGCTTTACGTGGACAGAAGGTCCAAATAACCTCACAAATGGGAATTCTGACCACCTTTCCACTCACTGCAATGCGTCAGGGCCCCATACTCGAGATAGATGTAGGCCGGGACCTACATAAACTATACATATATGGCAAATCCTGGGGAAATGCCCCTTTAGCGGTCCTCTGCCACATATGAAGGCACTAGTATTATAAATGGCACATTGTAGGTGGGGGTTTTGTTAAAGATTTTGCATTGGGGCAAAAGGGATTAAAGTTACACCTTTGACTTTGGATTAAGTTTCCTTTTACCTCTTGTCAAATAAGATGGAATCTGCAACAGAGGTGTGGAACAGACATGTATAATATCCATCTCATCTTTTATGTGGTTACTTTATGTTGGTATTATTTTAGCACTGTCTGGCGTTATTTACTTAGACACTGTCTGTCCCTGCTACTAAGGAAGTGTACCATGTACTTTTGCAGTGTATGGTGCTTGAACTGTGTGCATTTTTATTTAGTTAATAGCAGGAAATATTTTTTGGGGGCTAAGAGGTTGATATATTGTCATTTTCTGAAATCTTTTATTCTTTTTTACCTATTAAAATTAAAATGAATCATACATTACACTTTATTTAAATTTCCCAAAAAACAAGATTAGAAATAATATACAACCCATAAGTAACCTCTTCGTAAAGCCAAACTCAAAAATGAATAGTTTGCCTCAAGTCACCTTGCGAAATTGACTGACCCTTAGCAAGGAGTGAAAATCTATCCTTGATGATCAAGAATAATGCATCTGCTAATTATTGTAAATACTGGTGATTGCTGAAGCCTGGCTGCTAGATAATGATGAGTGATGTCAATCACTATGCAACCCACTGTGATTGAAATAAGTAGCCTAGCGGCTATCGATAACGGCGAAGCAAAGTCCAAGGAAGCTGGAGACAAAATAAACAGTCAACCTATTATTATAATATGCCATCTTTTATACTTGTATTACAATTTAAACTTCCGTCCTTATAGGGGTCAATGTCATTTTATACAAATTTTATATTAATTTAAATTGAACATTAAAAATTAAATAAAAAATGTGAATATCTAATGGGATTTAGAGTTTCGTAAATTCAATAAAGTCCCACTTGAACAATTTTATCTATAATGCCATGGTAGGTGCAGTGTTAGGGGAGAGAATATTCTATAGCCAATCAGGTTACAGCAGCAAGAGTTGATTACAATGTGGGTGGGGACAGAACGAGTAGCCAATCACATCATGGAAGTGACGACAACAGCAGGATGTGGGGTGTGGAGCTCTTGTTTGAGGCAGTGATCTGCTATGGGAGCTAAATCTTGAAAGGAATTAAGACAGTTTGCAAATGATATATTTAATCTGCAAACAGGTAACACCAAAAAACATTATGATAACATTGCGATTATTACATTCAAGCAATATTCTGTTTTCTCTATATTTAGTTCCCATTGAAGAGTTCCTGTCATCATGTGTTTTTGGAAATCTATTCTAATGAGACTATTCCCAAACTAAGGCCTCCATTTACCATACTGACACCACCCCTCGCTCATTACTCATTACATCCCCGAGATGACAACCTTACTCAGCCCAGGACTGGGATTATCTTCTATATTAGGCCTGATCTTCCCCAAGACTCCTATTCTTTGGCCATCAAAATTGGATCTGTTGGAAGATGTGCCCCTGTGGTGATAAACGAAATTATAGAATTTTACTGACAGATGCAAATATAAGGACATCATTTGGTGCCAAGGAAAATTTCTGCAATCTTATTAAACTGAGTTCACATCTGGGTCGGTATCAGAAACACTGCACTGCACTTGCTTACTGAGCCAGTGTGCGTGTCCTGAGTAAAACACACTATGCCCAAAGATACTTGTGGAGTGGGGAAACAACGGTGAAGATACGTGACTGCCATGGAGCATAGCCGGCCACAGGTCTCTCAGATGAAGCAGGAGCAGAAAGAGATTGCTTCAGGCCAGATAGGACCTGAAGCACCTGACTGCTGGGGGCATGGCCTAAGCTCCGGAGAGCTAGGAACTGAAGAAAAACTAGAAGGGTAACTACGGGACAAAGTTACCAAGGGGCATAGACAGAACGGATAGTCAGGACGAAGCCAAGAGGTCATACACAGAGAGGGCAGAGCAGTACAAGAGAAGCAGGCAGGCACAGGGTAGTCAGGACATAGCCAAGAGGTCATACACAGAGAGGGCAGCGCAGTACATGAGAAGCAGCAGAGGGTAGTCAGGACGTAGCCAAGGGTCATACACAGAGAGAGCAGCACAGTACAAAAGAAGCAGGCAGAGGGTACTCAGGATGTAGCCAAGGGGTCATACATAGAGAGGGCAGCACAGTACAAAAGGGGTAGGCAAAGGCAAAACTCATAATAGGGACACAGCCAAATCAGAACCAGACAGATGTAACGTAGCACAGGCACAAAGCACTGGCACAGGCACAACAGGGTCAAAACACACGGCCAAGGGTCAGAGTATAAGCGACGAGGAATAACCCCACCATGAGGCTATAAGAAGCCTCCCAGAATCCCAGAGTGAGGCCATCCAGATTAACCTCTGAACTATCTAATCCCACAAGCTCCATAGACCATGACAGTCCGAATCTGTTCTGATATTTTACATCTAAAGGTCGGACAGCACAACAGAACTCAATGGGATCCATCAGACACCAATGGTGTTTGTCCTATGATGTGATTTTCAGTTGTCTGTCTGCTCCCATCACAGAAAGAATCATGGAATAGACAATGTGAATATGTCCCTACTTGGCATGTTATATATGTTTAGAAGTCTGATCCCACCAGAGGGATTTATCCTGAGGGTCTGCATTTCAACCTTACAGAACAAAACATTAATGAGAACTTGGTTCAAATTTGGTTGTCTTATGGCTCATCTTTAGGACCCAATATTTTGTTAACGCCTTGGTCTACTAAAGCAGGGTTCCCCAACTCCAGTCCTCAAGGCCCACCAACAGGTCATGTTTTCAGGATTTCCTTTGTATTGCACAGGTGATGCAATTATCACCTGGGCAATACTAAGGAAATCCTGAAAACATGACCTGTTGGTGGGCCTTGAGGACTGCAGTTGGGGAAACCTGTACTAAAGGATCAACTAAGGCTAGACTGACGGAGTATATGTTACATAAATTCTCATTCTCTGCCAGAAAGTTTTAGACCAGTCATGGATGGGACTACCAGTAATCCCGAGAATTAAGTTCTGTTAGCACCTCATGAATGGAGCGGAAGTCAAGCATGCTTACCTTCACTTTCTATTTCTATGGAGATAGCCCAGCACTATGCTCTGCTTTTTTGCCAACAGTTCCAAAGTAAATAGAGTTATGGACAAAAGTGCTGGCATCCTTATAATTGATCCAGAAAATGAAATATTTTTACCAGAAAATTATTGCAATTTCACATGTTTTGTTACACATACAGTACAGACCAAAAGTTTGGACACACCTTCTCATTCAAAGATTTGTCTGTATTTTCATGACTATGAAAATTGTACATTCACACTGAAGGCATCAAAGCTATGAATTAACACATGTGGAATTATATATTTAACAAAAAAGTGTGAAACAACTGAAAATATGTCTTATATTCTAGGTTCTTCAAAGTAGCCACCTTTTGCTTTGATTACTGCTTTGCACACTCTTGGCATTCTCTTGATGAGCTTCAAGAGGTAGTCACCGGAAATGGTTTTCACTTCACAGGTGTGCCCTGTCAGGTTTAATAAGTGAAAAAACAGAGAAAAAAAGATTGGACATAATTTCAAACAAAACCCCAAAATTGGGCCAGACCAACAATTTTGTTTCAAGCATGTGATGCTCGTTCAAACTCACCCGTGGCAAGTGTGGGCAATATGAAAATCAAACCTGAAACTAGATAAAAATTGAGCAGTTGACTCAATATTTGCATTGTGTATGCCACATTAAGCATGTAGAACAGAAAGAGTAGAGGATAACAGGCTGAGGACTTGACAACCAAAATTGTTGAAAAATATCAACAATCTCAAGGTTACAAGTCCATCTCCAGAGATATTGATGTCACAGTAGCAAATCTCCCTGGACATGGATGGCAAAGAAAAATTGATGAAAGGTTGAAATGCAGGACAGTCTGGATGGTGGATAAGCTGCACCAATCAAGTTCCAAAGAGATTAAAACTGTCCTGCAGGCTCAGGGTGCTTCAGTGTCAGCACAAACTATTCGTCAATATTTGAATAAAATGAAACACTATGGCAGGAGACCCAGGAGGACCCCACTGCTAACACAGATATATAAAACCTAGACTGTACTTTGCCAAATTCCTGCTTAGAAAACGTCTTGTGGACAGACGAGACCTAGATAGAAAGCTTTTTGGTAAAGCAAATCATTCTACTGTTTGCCAAAATGAGGCCACGGACAATGGTGTAACAAGTTTGGCTTTCAGTGCAGGGCTGACAGTTTGTAAAGCATAGCAAAGCTTTGCTATGCTTTACAAGTGAACAGACTGCAAAAAGTGAAAGTCCCATAGAGGGACAAAGTAAAAAAGTAAAAAAAAAGTAAAAATATCTATATAAAAAAATAAATAAATCACAAAATAAAGAAAAAATATATATTGTGCCCATAAATAAATATTTTTATGGAAAAAAAGTGCACACATTTGGTATCACAACGTCCGGAATGACCCGACCCTATAAAACTGTCCCACTAGTTAACCCCTTTAGTAAACACCGCAAAATAAAAAAAAGAAAACAAGGCAAAAAGCTATGCTTTGTCATCATACTGCCGAACAGAAAGTGGAATAAAACGTGACCAAAAAGATGAATGTAAATAAATATGTTATTTCTGAAAACGTCATCTTGTCCTGCAAAATACAAGCCGCAATACAGCTCCATCAGGGGAAAAATAAAAAATTATAGCTCTAAAACTAAAGCGATGCAAAAATAATATTTTTTTTTATAAAATTGTTTTTATTGTGTAAAAGTGCCAATACATAAAAACATCGATATAAATGTGGTATCGCTCTAATTTTACCGACCCGAAGAATAAAGATTCCTTATCAATTTTACGTGAAGCGACATAAAAAAAAACAAAAAAAAACAAAACAATTACTGAATTGCTGGTTTTTGTTCATTCTGTCTCCCAAAAATCGGAATAGAAAATGATCAAAAATGGAATGTGTCCGAAAATGGTACCAATAAAAACATCAACTCGTCCTGCAAAAAACAAGCCCTAACATGACTCTGACCCCTGAACAGTTTTGCTCTAGTGTTGGCACTAGTGTTGAGCGATACGATACTGCAAATATCGGGTATCGGCCGATATTGGCTGTATCGGAATTCCGATTCCGAGTTCCGATATTTTCGTCATATCGGATACCGGAATCGGAATTGTCACTGTCACTGTCAGTGTCCGTCGGTCTGGTCTGTCACTGTCAGTGTCCGTCGGTCGGGTCTGTCACTGTCAGTGTCCGTCGGTCGGGTCTGTCAGGAGTCAGCGGCACTTACCCGGCAGAAGATCTCCGGCGGTCACATCCCGGACTGCTGAATGGCCGCCATCCTCTTCTCCCCGGCGGTCACATGCAGTTTCTCGCGATAACTGCAGTGACTGCTGGGTAATCCCGGCCGTAAAGCAGTCAGTCCGATGACGTCACCGCCGGGGAAGCAGGTAAGCAGCTGTGCTGCGCCGGGATGTCAGGCTCTGCCTGTCATTCCGATGTAGCAGAGCTGGATCGTCGTGGGACTGTCGTTATGGACTGCGTCGGACAGGTGGTATACTGTTGGTTTGTTTTTTTTCTTTTTTTACAGGAGATCGATGGCGTCGCAGGAATGAGAGTACAATAAAAGAAATGAAAACTGTGTTGTCTCTTTTATTTCATTAAAATACTTTTTTCTTGCTGTGTCTTTTTTTTACACATTTAAAAACTTTGGGATTAATAATGGATCGGTGTCTTATTGACACCTCTCCATTATTAACCGGGCTTATTGTCACCGTGCAATCAACGGTGACATTAACCCCTTATTACCCCACTTGCCACCGCTACAGGGCAGTGGGAAGAGCCGGGTAAAGTGCCACAATTGGCACATCTTTTGATGCGCCAAATGTGGGGCTGCTGTAGCCTGGTATTATCAGGCTGTTGAGGGCCAAAATCCATGGGCCTTGACAGTCTTTTAATACCAGGCCGCAGCAGTCTTCATTTTACTTGGCTGGTTAACAAAAATAGGGGGACCCCTACGCCGTTTTTTTTTCGAGGGGATCCCCTATTTTTGTTAACCAGCCAAGCTAAGCAGACTGCTGTGGCCTGGTATTATCAGGCTTGCAAGGTCCATGGATATTGGATCCTTACCAGCCTGAAAAACCAGGCCTCAGCGGTCTGCTTCATCTGGCTGGTTAACAAAAATAGGGGGACCCCACGCCAATTTTTTTCGAGGGGATCCCCTATTTTTGTTAATCAGCCAAGATATGCAGACTGCTGTGGCCTGGTATTATCAGGCTGGCAAGGTCCATGGATTTGGCTCCTTAACAGCCTGAAAAACCAGGCCTCAGCGGTCTGCTTCATCTGGCTGGTTAACAAAAATAGGGGGACCCCACGCCAATTTTTTCGAGGGGATCCCCTATTTTTGTTAATCAGCCAAGATATGCAGACTGCTGTGGCCTGGTATTATCAGGCTGGCAAGGTCCATGGATCTTGGCTCCTTAACAGCCTGAAAATCCAGGCCTCAGCGGTCTGCTTCATCTGGCTGGTTAACAAAAATAGGGGGGACCCCACGCCATTTTTTTTTCGAAGGGAACCCCTATTTTTGTTAATCAGTTCCCTCTGACGTCACTGATGGTGTCCCTGGCTGACCTGAAGTGAAAGTGGAAAGCAATCAATTAAGCTTTCCACTTCCTCTCCTGTCAGCCAGGAGAGGAGCTCATTAATTTGGGGGTTTACTGTGAGGCTGCAGCATTAGCTGCGGTCCCTGCAGTAAACATTAACCCTTTCTGAAGGATTACACCGTGGGACCTGACTGTGCATCGGATTGGTAAGAATAATTTTGCTTTATTATTTTATTACAGGAAATGGTTTTAGCAGGTAAATAAAATATGGTCAAAAACTGTGTGATTATTTCATTAAACTTCTTTTTTATTAAAGTGTGTGTGTTTGATTTTTCTTTCATACAATAGGATTAATAATTGATAGTTGTCTAATTGACAGCTCTCAATTATTAACCTGGCTTAAAGTGACCTTTCAATTGCAAGGTCATTTTAACCCCTTATTAACCCATTCGCCACCGCTACAGGGCAATGGGAATAGACGGGAAAAGTGCCAGAAAGGGCAAATCTAATTAGAGATTTGCCCTTTCTGGGGTGTCTGGGGGCACATGTTAAGTAGCCGGGGGGGCCAAAAAAAATGGTCCCTCTCTGGGCTATTATTATCTGCCCCCACTCACTGGCTTTGTCTGGTTGCGAAAATAGGGCGGGAGCCCACGCATTTTTTTTCAGCAATTTTACACCTCATATATATATATACATGTCATTGAATTTATGACACATATATATATATATATATTTATATTTCATACACTTCTACATAGTATAATAGCCGCTAATTCAATTGCCGGCTTTTGTGAAAATGCAGAACCCGACATGAAATGACACTTGGTGTACATAGGGTTAACCATGTCTTTTCATGTAGTTTGATATCTGATTTGCACAAACAATTACATGAGTGTAAGTGTGCAAAATTTCACACCTGTAGGGGTTAATTAAAGGTGTAAATTCGTAGCAAAAAAGTCAGTTTTTTTTACAACGAATTTACACCTTTAATTAACCCCTACAGGTGTGAAATTTTACACACATAGACTGATGTAATTGTTTGTGCAAATCAGATAGCAAACGACATGAAAAGACATGGTTAACCCTATGTACACCAAGTGTCATTTCATGTCGGGTGCTTCTGTCTTTTCACAGAAGCCGGCTTTACCCGGCAATTGAATCAGAGGATATTTTACTATGTAGAAGTGTATAAACTATACATATATGTATATATATATATATATGTCACAATGACATGTATATCCCCTTAACGACCGCCGATACGCCTTTTAACGGCGGTCATCAAGGGTACTTAAACTTGGAAAAAGTGAATAGCGCCCCCCAGAGGCGCATTTTCTCCGGGGTCTCGGCTACCGGGGGTAGCCGAGACCCCAGAGAACATGAATCGGGTCGGTTTTTACGACACCGATGTTGCGATCGCCGTTATTAACCCTATAACGGCGACCGCAAAAAAAAAAAAAAAAAAAAGTTGTGCCATTTAATTTCCCTGTCCTCTAATGTCATCGGACATCAGAGGACAGAGAAAAAGGGTCCCCAGGACCCCCATGTGGCCCCAATAAGATCCATGTGGCCCCCGGGCCCTCCGGTGTCCCCCGGTGCCGGCGCCGTTAAGACAATGGCGGGCGCATGCCCAGTGCGCCCGCCGCTATATGCCGCTGTGCTGGTGGGGGGATGGGCAAATATTCTCTGGGGTCTCGGCTACCGGGGGTAGCCGAGACCCCAGAGAACATGATCCGGGTCGGTATTCACCGATCCCGGTGTTGCGATCGCGGCTATGCAAGCATAGCCGCGATCGCAAAAAAAAAAAAAAAAAAATTATTTCTCTCCCCTCTGATGTGATCGCACATCAGAGGGGAGAAAATGAGGGTCCCCCGATCGCCCCCCCATATACTTACCGGTGTCCTCCGTCCTCCCGCAGGCCCCAGGATCCCGGCTTCTTCTCCCTGCAAAAAAAAAATGGCGGGCGCATGCGCAGTGCGTCCGCCGATCTGCTTTGGCGGCAGATTCAAATTTTTTTTCATTCATTCTCATAAAAGTACATTTTGATCACTGTGATAAACTATCACAGTGATCAAAATAAAAAAAACAGTACATAACCCCCCCATTTATCACCCCCTTAGTTAGGGACATATAATAAAAAGTAGAAATTATATTTATTTTCATTTTTCTGTTAGGGTTAGGGTTATAATTAGGGTTAGGGTTATAATTAGGGTTAAGGTTATAATTAGGGTTAGGGTTAGCATTAGGCTGGTTTCACACATCCGGTGTGCGCCTGACGGCGCCCCCGGCATTTAGCCGCAGCGCCGCATCAGAAAATCTGATGCGCCGCATGCGTTTTTTTTGCATTGACTTGCATTAGCGCCGGATGGCGCCGCATGTCAATGTGTTGCATGCGGTTTTGTCCGGATGCGGCGCAAATGTACATTGCGGCGGCCGGACAAAACGCTGCATGTAACGTTTTTTGTTTTTGCCGGATGGTTTCTGATGTCTCCGGGCATCAGAAACCAACCGGCAAAAAACCACATGCGGCCGTCGGCGGCGCATCAGGTTCTCTGATGCGGCGCTGCGGCAAAATGCCGGGGGCGCCGACAGGTGCCCGCCGGAAGTGTGAAAGCAGCCTTAGGGTAAGGGTTATAATTAGCGTTAGGGTTAGGCTGGGTTCATACTGCGTTAGGCAGTCGTTAACGGACTGCGTTACACCGCGGTTAACGCGTGTACGCAGTCGTTAACGCTGCCATTCACCCCCATTTGAGGGCGCATCGCGACGCATGCCGTAAAGCGGCATGCGTTTGCGACGTGCCATCATTCAGTGACGGAGCCTCGGACGCGGGCTGCAGCGTTTGGGCTCCGTCACCGCTAGCGCAGATGAATCATCTGCTGATTCCTCTGCGCTAGCGGGTATAGCATAATGCGATCGCGTTATGCTATACCATTACCAGCCCGTCAACGCTATATGTTGAACGGGCTGGTAAAACGCAAAATGAACCTAGCCTTAGGGTTAGGGTTATAATTAGGGTTAGAATTAGGGTTAGGGTTACAATTAGGGTTAGGGTTATAATTAAGGTTAGGGTTGGAATTAGGGTTGGGATTTAGGTTAGGATTAGGGTTGGGATTAGGGTTAGGGGTGTGTTGGGATTAGGGTTGGAGCTAGAATTGAGGGATTTCCACTATTTAGGCACATCAGGGGGTCTCCAAACACGATGTGGCGTTCAAAAAGTCAAATGGCGCTCCCTCCCTTCCGAGCCCTGCCGTGCGCCCAAACAGTGGTTTACCCCAACATATGGGGTATCAGCGTACTCAGGACAAATTGCACACCAATTTTGGGGTTCTAATTTCTCCGATTACCCTTGGGAAAATAAAAAATAGCTGGCTAAAAAAATCATTTTTGAGAAAAAAAATGATTTTTCATTTTCACGGCTCTGCGTTTATAAATTTCTGTGAAGCACTAGGGGGTTCAAAGTGCTCACCACACATCTAGATAAGCTCCTTAAGGGGTCTAGTTTCCAAAATGGGGTCACTTGTGGGGGGTTTCCACTGTTTAGGCTCATCTGGGGCACTGCAAACGGAACATGACCCCCACAACGTCTGCATTCCAAAACGTTATTACTTCCTTTCCAAGCCCTGCTGTGCGCCAAAACAGTTCCCCCCCCCCACATATTTGGTATCAGCGTACTCAGGACAAATTAGACAACAACTTTTGGGGTCCAATTTCCTTGTGAAAAATCAAAAATTTGGGACTAAAAAATCATTTTTGTGGAAAATTTATTTTTTTTTTTCACACCCAGGCATTATAAACTTTTGTGAAACACTTGGAGGTTCAAAGTGCTCACCACAGATCTAGATAAGTTCCTTATGGGGTCTAGTTTCCAAAATGGGGTCACTTGTGGGGGTTTTCCACTGTTTAGGCTCATCTGGGCACTGCAAACGGAACATGACCCCCACCAATGTCTGCATTCCAAAACGTTATTACTTCCTTTCCAAGCCCTGCTGTGCGCCAAAACAGTTTCCCCCCCCACATATTTGGTATCAGCGTACTCAGGACAAATTGGACAACAACTTTTGGGGTCCAATTTCCTTGTGAAAAATCAAAAATTTGGGACTAAAAAATCATTTTTGTGGAAATTTTTTTTTTTTTTTTTTTTTTTCACACCCAGGCATTATAAACTTTTGTGAAACACTTGGGGTTCAAAGTGCTCACAGCGGATCTAGATAAGTTCCATAGGTGGTCTAGTTTCCAAAATGGTGTTACTTGTGGGGGGTTTCCACTGTTTAGGCGCATCAGGGGCTCTCCAAACGCGACATGGTGTCCAATCTCAATTCCAGCCAATTTTGGTTTGAAAAAGTCAAACGGTGCTGCTTCCATTCCAAGCCCTGCCGTGCGCCCAAACAGTGGTCCCCCCCATATATGGGGTATCAGCATACTCAGGACAAATTGTACAACAACTTTTGTTGTCCAATTTCTCCTGTTACCCTTGTGAAAATAAAAAATTGGGGACTAAACGATCAGGTTTGTGGAAAAAAATATGATTTTTTATTTTCACGCCCGGGCGTTATAAACTTCTGTGAAGCACTTGGGGCTTCAAAGTGCTCACCACACATCTAGATAAGTTCCTTAGGGGGTCTAGTTTCCAAAATGGGGTCACTTGTGGGGGGTTTCCACTGTTTAGACACATCAGGGCCTCTACAAATGCGACATGGCGTCCAGCCAATTCCGCGTTGAAAAAGTCAAACGGAGCTCCTTCCCTTGCGACCTCTGCCGTGCGCCCAAAAAGTGGTTTACCCCAACATATGGGTATCGGCATGCTCAGGACAAATTGCACAAAAACTTTTGGGGTCTTGTTACCCTTGGGAAAATAAAAATTGGGGTGAAAAGATCATTTTTGTCGGAAAAAATATGATTTTTTATTTTCACGGCTCTACGTTATAAACTTCTGTGAATCACTTGGAGGTTCAAAGTGCTCACCACACATCTAGATAAGTTCCTTAGGGGGTCTAGTTTCCAAAATGGGGTCACTTGTTGGGGGTTTCCACTGTTTAGGCACATCAGGGGCTCTCTAAACGCGACATGGCATCCAGCCAATTCTGCGTTGAAAAAGTCAAACAGCGCTCCTTCCCTTGCGACCTCTGCCGTGCGCCCAAAAAGTGGTTTACCCCCACATATGGGGTATCAGCATGCTCAGGACAAATTGCACAAAAACTTTTGCGGTCTTATTACCCTTGGGAAATTAAAAATTGGGGTGAAAAGATCATTTTTGTGGAAAATTTTTTTTTTTTATTTCACGGCTCTAGGTTATAAACTTGTGTGAAGCACTTGGAGGTTCAAAGTTCTCACCACACATCTAGATAAGTTCCTTAAGGGGTCTTGTATCCAAAATGGGGTCACTTGTGGGGTGTTTCCACTGTTTAGGCACATCAGGGGCTATCTAAACGCGACATGGCATTCAGCCAATTCTGCGTTGAAAAAGTCAAACGGCGCTCCTTCCCTTGCGACCTCTGCCGTGCGCCCAAAAAGTGGTTTACCACCACATATGGGGTATCGAAGTATTCAGAAGAAATTGCACAACAAATTTTGTGGTTCATTTTTTCTTTTAACACTTGTGAAAATAAAAAAACTTGGTTCCGAAGTAAAGCTTTTGCAAAAAAAGTTAAATGTCAATTTTTTCCTTCCACATTGCTTCAGCTCCTGTGAAGCACTTGAAAGGTTAATAAACTTCTTGAATGTGGTTTTGAGCACCTTGAGGGGTGCAGTTTTTAGAATGGTGTCACTTTTGGGTATTTTCTATCATATAGACCCCTCAAAGTGACTTCAAATGTGATGTGGTCCCTAAAAAAAAAATGGTGTTGTAAAAATGAGAAATCGCTGGTCAACTTTTAACCCTTATAACTTCGTAACAAAAAAAAATTTTGGTCCCAAAATTGTGCTGATGTAAAGTAGACATGTGGGAAATGTTATTTATTAAGAAATTTGTGTGACATATCTCTCTGATTTAAGGGCATAAAAATTTAAAGTTTGAAAATTGTTAAATTTTCAAAATTTTCGCCATATTTCCGTTTTTTTCATAAATAAACACAAGTCATATCAAAGAAATTTTACCACTAACGTGAAGTACAATATGTCACGAAAAAACAATCTCAGAATCAGCGGGATTCGTTAAAGCGTTCCAGAGTTATAACCTCATAAAGTGACAGTGGTCAGAATTGTAAAAATTGGCCCGGTCATTAAGCTGCAAAATGGCTCTGTCCTTAAGGGGATATATATATATATGTATTCTATGTGTGTATATTTAGTGTTTACAAGGAAAGAAAGAGGTTTTTTTAGTTGCGATATTTTGTTCCCATAGACTTACATGGGACTTCCGGTATCGGTATCGGGTATCGCCGATATTTTAGTGATATCGGCGATACCATTCCGATTCCGATACTTTTGGATATCGGAAAGTATCGCTCAACACTAGTTGGCACTGTTTAGGCACATCAAGGGCTCTCCAAACGTGACATGGCATCAGCTAAGCATTCCTGCAAATTTTACATTGAAAAGTCAAATGGCGCTCCTTCCCTTCCGTGAGCCAAAACAGTAGTTTTCCCACACATATGGGGTATCGGCATGCTCAGGAGAAATTGCATAACAAATTTGGAGGGCCATTTTCTCCTGTTACCCTTGCAAAAATAAATAAAATTTGGGTCTAAAGTAAATTTTTGCAGAAAATAAGTTAAATGTTAATTTTTTTGCACATTCAAAAAATTCCCGTGAAGGACCTGAAGGGTTAATACATTTCTTGAATGTGGTTTTGAGGACCATGAGGGGTACAGTTTTTAGAATTGTGTCACTGTATGGTATTTTCTGTCATTTGGACCCCTCAAAGTCACTTCAAATGTGATGTGTTCCTTAAAAAAATGGTTTTGTAAATTTTGTTGGAAAAATGAAAAATTGCTGCTCAATTTTTCACCCTTATAACTCACCACCAAAAAAAATTTTGCTTGAAAAATTGTGCTGATGTAAGGTAGACATGTGGGAAATGTTATTTACTAACTATTTTGTGCGATTTCACTCTCTTATCTTAAGGGCATAAAAATTAAAAGTTTGAAAATTGCATTTTCAAAATAGTAGTCAAATTTCCATTTTTTCACAAATAAAGCAAGTCATATCGAAGATATGAAGTACAATATGTCACGAAAAAAGTCTCATAATCAGTGGAATCCGTTGAAAGGTTCCCGAGTTATAACCTCTTAGGCTGGTGTCACACTTGTGAGAAACTCGCACGATTCTCGTCTCGCATCAACACCCGGCACTGCCGCCCCCACTTGGAACGGAGCGAGCGGCTGCATATATTTCTATGCAGCCGCACGCTCCTGTCTGAGTGGCGGCGGCAGTGCCGGGTGTTGATACGAGAATCGTGCGAGTTTCTCGCAAGTGTGACACCGGCCTTAAAGTGACACTGGTCAGAATTGTAAAATTTGGAATGGTCATGAAGGTGAAAACAATCAATGAAATCCCGTGTGCACTACCAAGATAGGTGCCTTTAGTAGGTTCCCACACCGTATACCAAATAATAATAATAATAATTATTTCTCTATTTTCCGTTTAAATTTTTTAATCTATTTCTCATTTATGACAATATCCCCACTGGGATTAAAAATAATCATTTTGCGCAATATATAAGATGTACCCCTGTACCCTTGGTTATTACAACTGGAAAAGACCCGTTACGATATGATCTACTTGTATATATTTTAGTTATTTATTCTATTAATTTTTTTATCACTCTCTATGTAGTTTATACTACGATTTCTATTGTTTTTTGTTTATTTGCGTTTTTCTTTATATGTAGCAATTGAAGAAGGCCGTGTGTGGCCGAAACGTCTTATTTTCTTTGGCTGCATTAAAAATTTTGAAAATCATTCTCTAAGTTGAGTGCCTAAGTTTTTCTATTATGAAGGTGAAAACAGACAGGCTTGGGGGTAAAGGGGTTAAATCTGAATTTTTATAAGATAAGACCCATTTTGCTACTTTTTCTCCAGCCTGTCCACTTTACATCTGCATCATTTTTCAAACGTCATTTTATTTTATTAGGATGTTAGAAGGGTTACAATTTTAGCAGCAATTTCTCAACAAATTTACAAAACATGGTTTCTTTAGGAAACTGTTCAAATTTCAACGGACCTTGAGACCCTGAAAGGCCTATATTCTAGAAACTCCCCTAAAGTGATGCAATTTTAAAAATCGTACCCTCAAATACTTCAAAATTATTGTTAGGAATTTTTTTTAACCCTTCACATGAATGAATGCAAAGTGGAATGAAGAAAATAAAAAATAAATTTTACCTCTAATATTTGCTTTAGCCCCAATTTACTTTACTTTTGCAAGATGTAACACCAAAAAGTGAAATTGACAGTTTGTTAGCCCACTTTTATTTGAGTGCAGCTATAACCCACATGTAGTCAAAAAGTTCTGTTTGGACAAACGCTTGGCTCAGATGCGAGGGATCACCATTTGAATTTTGGAACACAAATTGGCTGAAATACATTGTGGGCGACATATCACATTTGCAGTGCCCCTAAGGTGCCTAAACAGCAGACACCTCCCACAAATGACCTCATTTTGGAAACTACACCCCTCAAGGATTTTATCCAGGGGTATAGTGAGGATTTTGAACCCAAAGGTACTACACAAAATTTGATAACATCATATTGAATATGTCTTCATTAGTGTTGAGCGCAGTGCTCGCTACTTGAATTTTCATGGGATGCTCAGGTATGCACCGAGTATCGCGGATGCTAGAGTGACATGCTCGAGTCTATTCCCCACATGTTTAGCAGCTTTTAGGCACCCAAAAAAAATGCAGGGATTGCCCGTGTATAGCAGGGAATCCCCACACATTTTTTTTGGTGTCTAACAACCGAAAATTATTCGTGATTGGGAAACGGAAAAAACGGCCCTAATCATGCTCTCCACGTATCTGAGACCCCGGATGTTTTTGGACTCTGGGGGGCGCTATAGATTTATTCCTGGTTGCCGTTTTAAAATGGTGATGAGTGAATAAAGCCCTTAGCAGCCGACGTTTTAATGCGTATCGGCGGTTGTTAAGGGGGTAAAAGTTCAGCTGGTTTATTTCATTCCACATAAACCGCATCACATGAACACTTAATTGCAGCCTTTTCAAGGTGCAAAGTGAAACATAAAGAAAAAGTTCATAGAGTCGTGTGGTTTCGCCTGCTTGGGTTAGAATTCGGCTTGTTAGTCCTTTAGTAAAGACACAAAATCCTGGAGGTCTGCACACCTCCATGCACAGACAGGTGTGAGACAAAGAGGCTCTGTTTTACCATGTTAACCACTCCCACGGTTGGAGTATGTGGGCAGCCAGACCTGCCCATCTCTCCGGCTGCCTGAACACCTGACTCAAATGTCCTACAAACCTCTTAGTACTATGTGTACTAGCATTACTCCAGGTTTACATAATAGAGGACAACCACCTCCTTGATACATACCTCCCATCTACTATGTGTTTGGCATCCAACACTTTTTAAAATAACATCCAATAAATGAGAAAGTTTGATCAGGCACAGAACTGAATGATAATCTATGATCTTTTAAGACAAAACACAGTTGACTGAGCAGACAAGGCTCCAAATCTAAATTGTGAGGAGAAAATTTATCTAAGACTTAAGACTACTTTTATGATATAGAAAGGTTGTCAGTTATGGTACACTCCGTGGCCCCGATTCATCAAGAAGTTTTTGCTAGTTTTTTGGCCATAAAATTGCTTGAAATTGTAAAATGTTTGCACAATTTGAATTTATGCAAAAATCAGAGAACTTCTGATGTTTCTATGCCAACTTTTTCAAAAGTGTTGGAAGAAGACAACAAATTCATCATTATTTACAACAAAAAAAGTGACAAATTGCCACAGAAATGTACATTTCTTGCAGTGGTGCCTGACAGCTGAAGGCATGCCAAATTTGTTAAGCGAGGAACTCAACTCCGTAATTTTAGTAGAGTCTTGATGAATTAAAGCCTATATTTCAGTAATGATTCGCAACGTTCCACACTTCTCTACGCTTTTGAAATCTACCAACAGATGAGAAAGGAGATCACACAGATCAACAGGTTTACCTTTATATTATTGGGCAAATCTATGATTTCTCCTAGTAGATATACTTTTCAATTTGGTACAATCCAAAGATGAATAGATTTATTCACAATGGTGCATCTGCTAATAAATTTGGAGCATTGAATTACAGCATATTTCTGTTTAAGGGGAACCTGTCGTGTCCTAAACCGCTATTAACCTTCACGTATGGGATTAATCTGCAGGTTAGCAGAATACTAAAGCTGTGTAGCGGCCACACTGAGACCCTGGCTGCTGGGAAGACATGAACTTCATTCCTCCCGGCAGCCTCTGGCTTTCAGTTATGGAGGTTCGGCTGCGCAGCTTCAGTCACTGCTGAGTACATAGTGCGTGGCGGCTGAAACTACACCTCTGCACTTACTGATGCTCAGCACTAATACTGTACACCACAGAGCCTGTTAATCAGTGTCAGGGGCATGTCTAGAGCCGCCTCTCAATATGGACTAAGCGGTGATTGAACTGTGCCTCTATGACTGAAAGCCTGAGGTTGCCAGGAGGAATATTGTTCATTTTCCCCTCTCAGCCAGGCTTGTAGTGCAGCAGCCGCAAGGCTTCAAAATGCTATTAACTTGAATATTGACCCCATATTTACAGGTCAACACCGTTTCTTGACATGACAGATTCCCATTAAGGAAATGGAACACCAGTCTTTAAAGAAATATACAAAAATTCTCTCTCTTGTCTCCGATCATGCTGCCATCAGTGGCTTCGTTCTTGGCTTTATCAGCAGTTTTGGCAAATTTAAAAGGAAGTAATAGTGATGCATGAAGAATGGATGCCGATTGACACTATTATCAGTGAATGCGATCCATCCTCTCCAGTGGTATCCTTCGAATAACAAACCAAACCGATGTGGCTTTTGATATACAAACTAGTAGTGTGAACACAGTTTTAGTGACCACCTACTGTACTACCCTTTTAGAGTATCAACAATATGAAAAAGGAGCAATAAATGCTGTAATCAAAAACAGAGTCTCTTGAACAGCAAAATATATAATAAAGCGTCTCTTATATTTACATAATTATATAGGTTGAATCAAGATCCAACAAGTCAATTTTTCTACACCAGTTATACATTCCCTATTGCTAGATTATTTATAACCCACAACAACATTTGTTGTGAGAAAAGCCTCCAGCCCTTTTATAAAAACTGTTATAGTGTCGGCCTTTACTACCTCTTGTGGTCGGCATTCCACATTCTGACTACTCTAACTGTAAAGAACCTTTCCTATTTAGCTGTCGGAATCGCCTTTCTTCCATCTGTAATCAGTGCTCCCTAGTCCTTAGTATGGTTTTTGGAAGGAAAAAGACATGTGCCGGTCCTTTGCACTGACCACACATACAAGTGCTTCTCACAAAATTAGAATATCATTAAAAAGTTAATTTATTTTTTGAACTTCGATACAAAAAGTGAAACTCAAATATTATATAGAGTCATTACAAACAGAGTGATCTATTTCATGTGTTTATTTCTGTTAATGCTGATGATTATGGCTTACAGCCAAATTAAAACCCAAAAGTCATTATCTCAGTAAATTAGAATACTTTATAACACCAGCTTGAAAAATGATTTTAAAATCCAAAATGTTGGCCTACTGAAAATTATGTTCAGTAAATGCACTCAATACTTGGTCGGGACTCATTTTGCATCAATTACTGCATCAATGCGGCGTGGCATGGAGGAAATCAGCTTGTAGCACTGCTGAGGTGTTATGGAAGCCCAGGTTGCTTTGATAACAGCCATCAGCTCGTCTGCATTGTTGGGTCTGGTGTCTCTCATCTTCTTCTTGACAATACCCCATAGATTCTCTATGGAGTTAAGGTCAGACGAGTTTGCTGCCAATCAAGCACAGTGATACTGTTGTTTGTAAACCAGGTATTGGTACTTTTGGCAGTGTGGACAGGTGCCAAGTCCTGCTGGAGAATGAAATTTCCATCTCCAAAAAGCTTGTCGGCAGAGGGAAGCATGAAGTGCTCTAAAATTTCCAGGTAGATGGCTGCGCTGACTTTGGTCTTGATAAAACACAGTGGACCTACACCAGCAGATGACATGGCTCCCCAAACCATCACTGATTGTGGAAAATTCACACTAGACGTCCAGCAGCTTGGATTGTGGCCTCTCCACTCTTCCTCCAGACTCTGGGACCTTGATTTCCAAATGAAATGCAAAATTTACTTTTATCTGAAAACAACATCTTGGACCACTGACCATCAGTCCAGTTCTTTTTGTCCTTGGCCCAGGTAAGACGCTTCTGGCGTTGTCTATTGTGTGGCTTGACACAAGGAATGTGAGACTTGTAGCCCGTGTCCTGGATACATCTGTGTTTGTGGTGGGTCTTGAAGCAATGACTCCAGCAGCAGTCCACTCCTTGTGAATCTCCCCCAAATTTTTTAATGGCCTTTTCTTAACAATCCTTTCAAGGCTGCAGTTATCCCGGTTGCTTGTGCACCTTTTTCTACCACACTTTTTCCTTCCACTTAACTGTCATTAATATGCTTGGATGCAGCCCTCTGTGAACAGCCAGCTTCTTTAGTAATGACCCTTTGTGGCTTACCCTCCTTGTGGAGTATGTTGATGACTGCCTTCTGAACATTTGTCAAGTCAGCAGTCTTCCCCATGATTGTGGAACCTATTGAAACAGACTAAGGGATCTTTTTAAACGCTTAGGAAGCCTTTACAGGTGTTATTCTGTTAATTATTCTAATTTACTGAGATAATGACTTTTGGGTTTTCATTGGCTGTAAGCCATAAACATCAACATTAACAGAAATAAACACATGAAATAGACCACTCTGTGTGTAATGACTCTATAGAATATATGAGCTTTACTTTTTATATTGAAGAACTGAAATAAAATAACTTTTTGATGATATTCTAATTTTGTGTGAAGCACCTGTATATTTATAATAAAGAGAAAAGAGTGGAGTAAGTGAAGTAAAAGGGAGGTTTCTTTTTTTGTTTTTTTTATTTCTGCTGCGAGGCCAGATTCCGACCACAAAGGAGTCAAAAAGATAATATTTGTATGTATAATAAAATAGGCTCGCGATGAGAAAACCAGGGTAGGAAAGTACTGATGACGAGTAGCAGATATAACAAGAAAAAGTTTTTCTTGTTATATCTACTAGTCATCAGTACTCTCCTACCCTGGTTTTCTCATCGCGAGCCTATTTTATTATACCTGTATATTTATACATATAAATGAGATCTGAGTCAACTTTTTCTAAGCTAAACAAGCCCATCTTTTCCAATCCAACCTCTCATCATAGGAGAGGCCTTCCATCCCTTGTAATAATATAGTTACTTACTTTGAACTGACTCTAACTTAAAAAATAGCCTTTTTAAAAGGATCCAAAAAGGGATCATGTATGTCTTTATAAGATTTATAATGCTACAAGGGCTAATATATCTGACTACCTTGTAGGTGGGGGCGAAACTCAAAATTTTGCATCAAAATCTAGTTAGATTTTTGGATACACTCTATTCAATCCAGTGTGAGCCGATCATATATTAGAGCAATACTCCATCACTATGCTGAAGTTATTAGCATATCTAATAGCATCCTGCCATGCCGACTGCCAAAAAAAAATAACATAATGGCTTCCCCCAGCCAATGCTCTTTGTAAATGTAACTCGCACCCTCTCACTAATCCAGTAATTGCTATATGCACAATGACTTCTGTAAAGTGACACTGCTTCACCTGCTGTACGGAGAGAATACCCAGATGACGCCGGGTATTGTTCGCAGGTAGGCGTCATGTCATGATTGCTACATGGAAGCCAGGAAAAGAGCAACGTTATTAATCCGTGCAGAATATGATAGTCAGATGCTAATTAAATGGTAATTGTTTTTCATAATATCCATAAATTAATATGCAGATTGCACAAACACAATATTGACAAAGGTAACGCTAGAACGATAAACCCTTGTGTCACTAATCAGTATATCCATGGTAACAGAAATTCTTTCTAGCCAACCAACTAACTTTCCATTGTTTCGAATACAATCGTTTTGTTGCCATGGATGCACTGATTAATGGCAAATTCTCAGCTACTGATTGGAAAATTAACTGGATATTTTGTCATGTAATTTCTAATGCACCATGTTTATAGATACTTTGTAAAAACAATGTAGAAAAAGTTACCAAAAATGAGCTGGGTATTAGGTAACATCTGCACGCGGCAGGCCTGTTTCGGTCTTTTTGATCTCATTAGCACAGAACACTTTTGAAGGTTCATAGCTTTAGGGTTGTAGAGGTAGCAGCAAAGCCCTGGAGAATAAAAGTGCCCATACACATTAGATGAAAGTAAGGTGAATCCACCAATTTAGGCAGGAGTGGTCGACCATCTGAATTGTATAGGGGATTCCCAACTCTCTAGACAAAATCCAAATTCACTTTTCAGAGAGAAAGAGGACTTGAACTCTAGTGTCACCTATTGGAAGTGGCAATTCTGAAAGTCAATATTGACCCTGTAACCAGGCTTGCCACATGACTTAGGATGAAAGTCAAACCAGAATCTCAGTTTGCAGACTCGTGTTTCTGGGTGTTACTCTTCCTCAGTGCAAAGCATGAGATCTGATTTGGCTATATGAGAGGCCTAGGACTGGGGTCTAAAGGGTAAAATCTCTACTTGTGGAGAGTGTTACGTTCCACAAGGAGAAACGTTACCCCTTAGATCATTGGGGGAGAGAAGGATTGGGCTGTTAGAATTTCACTTCTCTACCCTTTTGTTTTCAGGTGAGATACAAGTAGAAAACTCATGAGTTCTCGTGTATGGGGAAGTTGAGAGAGATAGCAGACTGTTGAATGCACCAACCTCAAGTCTAGGGCCAGCTTAAAGGGGTTTTCTGGGCTTCAGCTAATTTTCTGTAGTCACACTATATGAATGCAGATTAATGAATCCTGACAGGTTGCATTGTGCACACTTTGAAAATTCCCTTCAAATGGATTCTCATCTGCTTCTTTCAGTGTTCCATTCAGAGAAGCATTGGAGAAAGTAGTTGGCCCATAATGCAACTTTGAAAATCGCAAACCAGCGGTCACGTGATTGCCTTCTCGATCTGGCAACAGAGGAGAATCCTGGCAGTGTGGCAATGCATACTATCAAAATTCGCTAATCTGCTGTCACAAAAAAACTACAGAAATTTAGATGAAGCCCAGAACAAAACCTTTAATGGGACCTAAAGGGCCCTCTGCTGCATAGGAAGACCCATTGGGATCTGTTCTAATTACATAGGTTGAAAAAAGTCCTCAGTCAATCAAGTTCAACCTTTCTCCACCAATTGTACATTCTTTGTCACTAAATTATCTATAACTCACAATGTTATATGTGCTGAGGAAATCTCCAGCCCTTTTTTAAAAGCTGTTATAGTGTCGGCCATTGCTGCCTCTTGTGGTCGGCCGTTCCACAGTCTGACTGCTCTAACTGTAAAGAACCCTTTCCTGTTTGGCTGCAGGAATCACCTTTTTTCCACCCGTAATGAGTGCCCCCTGGTCCTTAGTATGGTCCTTGGAAGGAATAAGACATGCACCTTTCCTCTGTACCGACCACACATATATTTATACATATACAGTGGGTACGGAAAGTATTCAGAACCCTTTAAATTTTTCACTCTTTGTTTCATTGCAGTTGTTTGGTAAATTCAAAAAAGCTCATTTTTTTCTCATTAATGTACAGTCATGGACAAAAGTTTTGAGAATGATACAAATATTAATTTTTACAAAGTCTACTGCTTCACTTTTTCTAATGGCAATTTGCATATACTCCAGAATGTTATAAAGAGTGATCAGCTTAACAGCAATTACTTGCAAAGTCAATATTTGGCTAGAAAATGAACTTTATCCCCCAAAACACATTTCAACATCATTGCAGCCCTGCCTTAAAAGGACCAGCTAACCTCTTTTCAGTGATTGCTCCATTAACACAGGTGTGGGTGTTGATGAGGACATGGCTGGAGATCAATCTGTCATGATTAAGTAAGAATGACACCACTGGACACTTTAAAAGGAGGCTGGTGCTTGGCATCATTGTTTCTCTTCTGTTAACCATGGTTATCTCTAAAGAAACACGTGCAGTCATCATTGCAATGCACAAAAATGGCCTAACAGGGAAGAGTATCACAGCTAGAAAGATTGCACCTCAGTCAACAATCTATCGCATCATCAAGAACTTCAAGGAGAGAGGTTCCATTGTTGCCAAAAAGGCTCCAGGGCGCCCAAGAAAGACCAGCAAGCGCCAGGACCGTCTCTTAAAAGTGTTTCAGCTGCGGGATCGGGCTACCAGCAGTGCAGAGCTTGCTCAGGAATGGCAGCAGGCAGGTGTGAGTGCATCTGCACACACTGTGAGGCGGAGACTCTTGGAGCAAGGCCTGGTCTCAAGGAGGGCAGCAAAGAAGCCACTTCTCTTCAGAAAAAACATCATGGACAGACTGATATTCTGCAAAAGGTATAGGCAGTGGACTGCTGAGGACTGGGGTAAAGTTATTTTCTCTGTTGAATCCCCTTTTCGATTGTTTGGGACATCAGGAAAATGCCTCATTCGGAGAAGACAAGGTGAGCGCTACCACCAGTCTTGTCTCATGCCAACTGTTAAGCATCCTGAAACCATTCATGTGTGGGGTTGCTTCTCAGCCAAGGGAATCGGCTCTCTCACAGTCTTGCCTAAAAACACAGCCATGAATAAAGAATGGTACCAGAATGTCCTCCAAGAGTAACTTCTTCCAATCCTCCAAGAGCAGTTTGGCGATCAACAATGCCTTTTCCAGCATGATGGAGCACATTGCCATAAAGCAAAGGTGATAACTAAATGGCTCAGGGAACAAAACATAGAGATTTTGGGTCCATGGCCTGGAAACTCCCCAGATCTTAATCCCATTGAGAACTTGTGGTCAATCATCAAGAGACGGGTGGACAAACAAAAACCTAAAAATTCTGACAAAATGAAAGCATTGATTGTGCAAGAATGGACTGCTATCAGTCAGGATTTGGTCCAGAAGTTGATTGAGAGCATGCCAGGGAGAATTGCAGGGGTCCTGAAGAAGAAGGGTCAACACTGCAAATATTGACTTGCTGCATTAACTCATTCTAACTGTCAATATAAGCTTTTGTTACTCATATGTTTGCAATTATATTTCTGTCTGTGATAAAAACATCTGTCAAACACACATAAAAACCAGAAGGCAGCAGATCATGTGAAAATATAATATTTGTGTCATTCTCAAAACTTTTGGCCATGACTGTACACTCTGCAACCCATCTTGACTGAAAAAAAACAGAAATATAGAAATTTTTGCAAATTTATTAAAAAAGAAAAACTGAAATATCACATGGTCATAAGTATTCAGACCCTTTGCTCAGACACTCATATTTAAGTCACATGCTGTCCGTTTCCTTGTGATCCTCATTGAGATGGTTCTACTCCTTCATGGAGTCCAGCTGTGTTTAATTAAACTGATAGTACTTGATTCGTAAAGGCACACACCTGTCTATAGAAGACCTCACTGCTCACAGTGCATGTCAGACCAAATGAGAATCATGAGGTCAAAGGAACTGGCCAAGGAGCTCAGAGACAGAATTGTGGCAAGGCACAGATCTGGCCAAGTATATAAAATGAGATTGTCAGCTCACCTCCTCCTCTGGTTACCGTGTCCTCCAGGCTGCACGGATCCACTGGGTCAAAGTTGATGTGCACAAAATAATTAACATCCAGCGCCTCTTTGGACGAATGATCCTAGGAAATCCAAGGTTTCTTAAAACATCTGTTTATTTATTCACATTAAAAACAGGTAACAAGAAGGTCAGGCAGTTTGGATACACTCATGATTGTAAAAAAGGCATAGAAACATTGATTAAGACCTGTTCAGGTCAAAACATTTGGTTTCTATGCCTTTTTTACAATCATGAGTGTATCCAAAAATGCCTGACCTTCTTGTTACCTGTTTTCAATATGAAGAAATAAACGGATGCTTTAAAAAACCTTGGATTTCTTAGGATCATTCGTCCAAAGAGGCACTGCATGTTAATGATTTTGTGCAGATCTGGCCAAGGTTACAAAAGAATTCCTGCAGTACTCCAGGTTCCTAAGAGCACAGTGGCCTCCATAATTCTTAAATGGAAGAAGTTTGGTAGCACCAGAAGTTTTCCTAGACCTGGCTGTCCAGCCAAACTGAGCAATCGTGGTAGAAGAGCCTTGGTGAGACAGGTAAAGAAGAACTCCAAGATCACTGTGGCTGAGCTCCACAGATGCAGTGGGGAGATGGGAGAAAGTTCCACAAAGTCAACTATCACTGCAGCCCTCCACCAGTTGGGCCTTTATGGCAGAGTGGCCCGAAGGAAGCCTCTCCTTAGTGCAAGACATATGAAAGCCTGCATAGAGTTTGCTGAAAAACACATGAAGGACTCCCAGACTATGAGAAATAAGATTCTCTGGTCTGATGAGACGAAGATAGAACTTTTTGGTGATAATTCTAAGTGGTATGTGTGGAGAAAACCAGGTACTGCTCATCACCTGCCCAATACAATCCCAACAGTGAAACATGGTGGCAGCAGCATCATGCTATGGGGGTGTTTTTCAGTTGCAGGGACAGGACGACTGGTTGAAATTGAAGGAAACATGAATGCGGCCAAGTACAGAGATATCCTGGATGAAAACCTCTTCCAGAGTGGTCTGGACCTCAGACTTGGGCGAAGGTTCACCTTTCAACAAGACGATGACCCTAAGCACACAGTTAAAATAACAAAGGGGTGGCTTCAGAACAACTCTGTGACCATTCTTGACTGGCCCAGCCAGAGCCCTGAACTAAACCCAATTGAGCATCTCTGGAGAGACCTGAAAATGGCTGTCCCCCAATGTTCACAATCCAACCTGATGGAACTGGAGAGGATCTGCAAGGAAGAATGGCAGAAGATCCCCAAATCCAGGTGTGAAAAACTTGTTGCATCATTCCCAAGAAGACTCATGGATGCGCTAGTTCAAAAGGGTGCTTCTACTCAAAACTGAGCAAAGGGTCTGAATACTTATGACCATGTGATATTTCAGTTTTTCTTTTTTAATACATTTTCAAACATTTCTACATTTCTGATTTTCAGTCAAGATGAGGTGCAGAGTGTACACTAATGAGAAAAAAATGAACTTTTTTGAATTTATCAAATGACTGCAATGAAACAAAGAGCGAAAAATGTAAAGGGGTCTGAATACTTTCCGTACCCACTGTAAATGTGATCTCCTCTGAGGCGTCTTTTTTCTAAGCAAAACAAGCCTGACTTTTCCAACCTCTCATCATATGAGAGGCCTTCCATCCCTTATAATAATCTAGTTACTGCCTCTGAACTGACTCTAACTTCTGATTATCCATTCTAAAATATGGAGCCCAAAACTTGATCACATATTCTAGATGTGGCCTCACCAGTGATTTATAAAGGGGTAATAATACGTTGGGATTGTGCAATTTTATCTCTCTTTATACATCCTAAAATCTTGTCGACTTTTGCAGCTGCTGCTTGACATTGAGTACTGCTGCTCAGCCTAATTGTAAGGAGAATACCCAAGTCCTTCTCCTGTTCTGTAGCCTCGAGTATACTCCCATTTATTGTAAATGCAGCAATGATCTGTTTCAACCATTATCCTGAGCATTGAAATCTGGGGATCTTAGGAGACGTTCACATGCTTTTTTTCTGGCATTTTTAAGTGGGTGCATTTTGAAAATGATTGAAGGAATCTTCCTATTCATTTTTATCTAACAGCGACTTACTATTCACATACTCACGTTTTGAGCATCTTTTAACCACTTCAGGTTTGCAAAACCACAGAAGTTATAATGAGTGAGCGGACCATTTTTTCAAAATGAAGACACTCCATACTTTACTGATTGCCTTCTGGACATCTGTCAAGTCAGCAGTCTTCCCCATGATTGGGGAGCCTACTGAAACAGACTAAGAGACCTTAGGAAGTCTTTGCAGGTGTTTTTTGTCATATATGCTAATTTACTGAGATAATGCCTTTTGGGTTTTCATTGGCTGTAAGCCATAATCATCAACATTAACAGAAATAAACACATGAAATAGATCACTCTGTGTGTAATGACTCTATATAATATATGAGTTTCACTTTTTGTATTGAATAACTGAAATAAATCAACTTTTTGATGATATTCTAATTTAGTGAGGAGCACTTGTATTTCTCTTCCTTGTTTAGTTACGCCAGTGTCCACCCCGACAGACCTCCATTGACTTATGAGACGGTCTGTCAAGGGGCACTTTGGGCAGGAGGAGGAAGCTGCGCCATGTGTTGGATCTTGGGGAGTTAAAAAGTAATATTCTAGCCAAAAGTGGTTGGTCGGCTTCTCCCTGACACCCAACAATTAAGGGCATATGTTCTCAGCCACGCCCCTGAGGAACAGTGAGCAAAAATTAACTATTTTTTTGCCATTTATAATCTCATATCACAACAACCCTGGAAATACAGTCATGATTTCCATTCACATTACGGTTTAGAAATATTCACATGCTAACAAAACAAAATTTACTAAATTAAACAGGGGCTGATGTCATTAATCTTCACTTTTGAGGAACTTGGAAAATAATTTGTAGATCTGACACCTTAGTTGCCTTCTCCTGCCTGGATAAACAGCTTGTGTTTTCTCTGTCCAGTATGCTGCAATATGTGGCTGTAATTGTAATATAATTGAAACGTTATGATGGATGAACTAGATAACTCACTGTGAGTTACGCTGTGTGAAATGTTTTTCTTACTTAATTTTCATTACATGATCGTGTGTCACAGGATGTGACATGTGCTGGCTGCAGAGATACGAGGCCTGATTTCCATAAAACAGGCAGTATACTAATTAATACGCATGACGGGTTCTGCAGCAAATATCGTTTGTAGGAAAAACACAGTTTTACAAGCAAAGTCGAAACTTGCAAATCCAGCTTAGTGAAAAATGTCTAACTGCATCCTACAGACATATTGATCATGCTGTGGGTGTGCGCGGACAATTGTTATGTATTAGTGAGTTTATCTATAGTCTGCTTTTATCCTTTTCCCTTTTTCTACAGAATAAGCCATATATATCCGATAGGTTGAATCCTCAGACCTCAGACCTCCATGCCATCAGTGAGATATCTGCCAGTTGCTCCTGACTTATGAATTAAAATGTAGGGTGCACTTCTCTCCATTTAGGCCTGTCAAGGTTTGTTCACACGCTTGTTGCTTTTTTTCAGCGCTTTTTTATGTGCCAAAAAAAAGCAGCATTTTACAGTAACAGTACATCAAATAACATTTCTGAAATCTCATGCACATGCTGCTTTTTTTTCTTATGTATTTTAGCCATTACTGAATTTTTTTTTCTAAATCTGCAGTGTCGTTTTTTTAGCGTTTGGCCTCATTTTTCACCAATTCAAATGAATGAATAAAAAACGCAACAAAAATGCAAGTAAAAGCGAAAAAAAAATGCACATATTGTATTGTATGCTGCATTTTTCCTGCTAATTGTTTTTAGTGCAGAAAAATCAGCTGCAAATACTGAAAGTGTGCACATACTTTAAGGGTAAGGTCACAGGGCAGTATAAAAAATAGGTCTGATTTTCATCCAGAAAAGTAAGACGATTTCCTTCTCACTTGCCATCCGTGGGCAATCTGTTTTTTTTACAGTAATCATTTACATGACTATTTCCGGTTTTCTATGTTCCAGAATTGAATGCATCCATAAAAATCGGATGCTCTACTGTGGCTTCCAATTTTTTTTCTCACACCATAGACTTGAATGGGTGACTCTCATCCGTGTCTAGCTGGCATATCGTGCAATTTTTATCGGTCATGTGCACTGCCTCATTGAAAAACATTGGTCCAAGTGTGAAGTGACTTTTTGACGGATCGCACTCGGACCCAAAAAACGGTCATCTGCACAAGCTCTAAGTGTTATTACAACAACCAAGTACATTATCCCAATAGGTCCTAGAGATGGATTCTGTGAGCTCTTGGATAGGCTATAAATGTCTATGGTGCACTTTTAATCATGGGAATCATTCCTCACATTAAGGCGCACCTGTCCTTTCATGGCAAAAACCTGAAGAAAAGCATGGTCTTTCTTCCCTACAAGTTAAAACTGCCTTTGGTACATGCATCAATCTAATATGCCCAGCATCTTTCCTGATTACCATGTCTGTAGTTTTTATTTTTAGTGGTTGATCTCCCTCAATTTCCAGCATGAATTCTTCCTGCCATCGTCCAAAGATTTGCCAGTCTGCGTGCACTCTGATTGGAGAGACAGAAGAGCAGAGAGACAATGTGCCATTGTAATCTGTCCCGATTTCTCTGCTGCTAGAGTCGGATTGCAATTGACAACAGGCAACGGACAACAATTTAGAATGGAGACATCAAGTAAATTGCATACTATCTATCACAAAATCTATTAATCAAGACCAAGTTATCTAAAAGGATAGTGATCCATGTCACCCTAAACCGCCCACTGTCCTACTAACCCACAGAATCCATTGGTAACCTATGTTCGGTTCACTAGTACTGCTGAAGATGGTCTGGAAATTGCAGTATTTATACAGATTTAGGACTACTGGAGGGCTTTCTCATAATCATAAATGGGTAAAATTGCAAAGTGCTTGTAAAAACAAGCAACTTTACAATTTACCCTTTTTTTAAATCCTTACCATTTTCAAGAATGGAGGGATGTTAACAACTCATTTTCTAGGTTACCGGATAAATCTGCAGTCTATCAGTGATGGCCAGATTCCGAGCCAAAGAACGTATTTGCAAGCTCTTTCCTATACAGCTTGTCAGCACTGCTCTGAAGCTGGCTGGAACATTGGATTTGGCCAACTTCAATGTCCCTCTATACTGTAGAGGCAAAGCTGCCTCTGCTAACAGCATTGGAGAACATGAAATTTGAGCTGGCCTGAAGTTTCAATCTTCTGGAGTATACTGTAAGGAGATGGACATATTGTCCATGTTCCCCTTTGAAGAACATGTTGTATTGTATGATGTGAATAGTGATATGCGTTGATGATGTTTGTAAATCATAGAGGTTAAATACCTAGATTGGACCGAGTACAAAAGACGAGTAGATTGCCCTGGCGGGAGTTCCAGAACGTCAGCAAACTGGCACCATAGCTCCCCTAAGGGGAAAGAAGACACGGAACTGCGAGTCAAGTAAAGGACTCTTGCTAAACAGGACTGTAGTGTCAAGCTGGGTTATGGTGAAGTAGTGATGAGCAGTGAATGCAGAGGACAAGCAAAGAGTGTAAGAGGGGAGGAATTGAGACTGCGGAAAATGCTCTGAATTGTGAAGGAAACGTTCATTAAACTGTGTACCCGCTATCTCTTGTATATACTCCCTACCAAGTTTACGTTCAGTAAAAAGTTTATTTTTAAATGGTGGCATCCCTCATTCAACTGTGGACTATCTAGTTCTGGAAAAACAGCAACATCGGGTACATGCGTCCTGCACGAGCATAGTGCCCTCACCGTACAAGCCCACATACCCAGCCAAGACCTTCAACTTCATGTAACGTGCCAGGTCACAAGAGAAGAGTACCATGCCCACAGCAACCGCCCCGAACCACGTTACAATTCCTCTCATTGGCAAGCAAGTAACCAGGAGCCAGCGGAGCAGTGTTCTCCTGAAGATTAGATTATGAGATTAACTACTGAAAGAGTGGTCATACGAGCCCTGTAAAGCATAATTCCAACTAGGGCAGACACAGTTTGACTTAGTAATATTAAGTGGCTCAGTTCAGGAGCCAAATATATCAACTGCAATCTTAGAGCTCTTTCCGACATCCATGATCATCGGTCCGAAGGACGGACAGCGTGTCTCCTGACCCTGAGAATGACAGCATGATAGAAAATATAAAGATGTCACACTCGGGTCAAGAGACCTGCAACAAGTCCATGCATTGCGATCAGAGATCGGACCAATGATCACAAGTGTGAGAAAGATCATGTGCACATGTTGAGTATTTGGTACACTGTTTACCTTGATATTTTTAAGCTAAAATCTGGAGTGGAAAAGTCAGAGGAAAAGCTAATAGAAAAACGTCACCAATTCTGTACTTTTCAACCACTCCTGGTTTTGTCTTACACATACTAAGGTAAAAAACTCACAAAACGCTCAAAGAGTGAATGTGGCCTAACAGAGCTGATAGATTAACTGTCAGAATCAGTTGTCTCTTCGATCTCGTATTACATCACCCAAGAGATTATCATGACGATATGGTCTTGGTGCCATTAATTACAGATGTCTGCAAACTATATTTTTTCTAATTTATTGGCATTTATTGGTAAATGGTTAAGTGAGTTCAAATCCATGCAAAAATAGTAAAGCAAAATATTTGCACGGTTACTTAACTCTTTATACAGAGTTAAACCGTGAAATTATAAATGTTTTTTAACAAATATAATGGAGAACAGGATTGTTTGTTTGGTTGCATTTATGAGTAGTTGAGTCGCCTGATTAAAGGTAAATTAGAACAAAGTTGCTGCAAGGCAAAACCGTCACCACCACTGACGACAACAGCCGAGACAATAATAATGAAAGGATTGCAGATGGAAAGACACCAGGACATTGATCTGCGCCCAGACAGTGCTGTATTAATGGACTGAGGACAGATGATTATGGAAAATCTTTGACTGGGAGGAGTAGTTAGACTCATTTTACTTTATATGTCAGCACCTGTTTTGCAGGAAATTGACATTGTGGCTTATTTACTATGTCTTTACTCCAGTCTATTGCTGCTGTTTTGTTCATTTTTTTTTGTGTTTTCTTAAAGGGACCCCAAATGTAATAATAATAAAACCAACAGAAAAAAAACACCTGTAACCCTGATCATGTTTTATCACATTCAAACTGACAAGGTTTCTTTTTCCTTTTTCTCTTCCACCCAGCCCTCAGATGAGATTAACGCAGGTCTGCAAGGGTAAAATTGTTTGAAAAGTAAGAGGTAATTTTTATATAACGTATTTTTCGGACTATAAAACGCACTTTTTCCACCCGAAATGTGGAGGAAAATGGGGGGTCTTATAGTCAGGTTGTATCGGCTCTGGCTGTGGTGGGGAGGTGAGGGAGAGGTTTCGGCGGAGCAGCGGGTCACAGAGGCAGGAGCCGGCGGCTCCGCCTAACTCCTATGCCGGCTGCTAAAGAGAAATGAATATGCAATGCATTCCACGCCCATGGGCATGGAGGGAAATGAATATTCATTTCTTTCTGGCATCCTGGTATGATTGGCCCCATCCTGTTGCTGGTATGATTGGTCCATCCTTATTCTGATATGATTGGCCCTATCCCGTTCCTTGAATGATTGGTCCCATACTTATTCTGGTATGATTGGCTCCACCCCATTCCTGGTATGCATGGCCCCATCTCAAAAAAATTAAAAAAAAAAAAACCATTACACTTACCTGCCTCCGTTCCCTCACATTGTGCTGCTCCGGTGTCAGCAGCTTATTTATGCTTGTAAGCAGCACATGGCAGGGACATCATTTGCTGCTCACAAGCAGGACACAGCTGCCGGAATACTCACCGGGACTGTTCATCGGAGATCGCGGTGAGTATTAATTCCTCTTCAGTAGCGCGCAGTGTCAGCTACAGGCTTCCTGCTGCCGGCAGTCACGTGTGCCGATACTTAAGAGAAATTAATATTCATTTCTCTTAAGTATCGGCACACGTGACCACCGCAGTAGCAAGAAGCCGGTGGCTTCATACACTGGGCCAGTATTGTCAACTCGGCGTTTCACCAGATATGGAATTTTCTCCCATCGGTTTTCTAGCTTGTGTATTTTCAACTCCCTTCCGATAGGCGATCTTGTACTAGTACTTCACCATGCGGACCACCCATCTTTGTTCCAGGACTGCCAGTTTTGCATTCTCCCGATGGGCCAAAGGGTTGTTGTCGGTTCACACCAAGACTTCGGATCTCGACAGGTATTCAGCAAACTTCTCAGTCATCGCCCACACCAGCACCAGCAGCTCCAGTTTGAAGGAACTGTAGTTGCCGGGGTTCCGCTCTGAGTCGTGGAGGGATCGGCTTGCGTAATCAATCACTCGTTCTTTCCCCTCTTGCATTTGAGAGAGCACGGCCCCAGATCATGGAGGCTTCCATCGGTGTGTAGAATGAAAGGTTGCGAGAAGTCGGCATAGGCCAAGATTGGAGCTTCTGTCAGAGCCATCTGGAAGGCCTTTTCTGGCTGCTTCCCCACTGGATAGTTCTTTGCCCCTGATGTTACCCCCTTGAGTAATTCCAACAGTAGGTTGGCGATGCCGGTTAAATTCTTCACGAACCTTCGGTGGTACCCAGTAAGCCTCAGAAAGGCCCGAACATCTTTCACTGTTTTCGGGGTGGGCCAGTCTTGTACTGCCACTATCTTTTCTCGAGCAGGCCTTACTCCGTAAGTGGATACCATGTGTCCCAGATACTCGATTTGTTTGCGGAAATGGTGGCATTTTTGGGGCCTCACTTTCAGGCCATGCTTCTGCAGCCAACTCAGCACTTGCTCTAACCGCCAGAGATGTTCTTCAAAGGTAGCTGCATAGACAATGATGTCGTCCAGATAAATGAGGGTGACTTCAAAGTTCAGGTCTCCTCAACACCGCTCCATCAGCAGTTGAAAGGTTCCAGGCGCGTTGGTAAGAAGGAAGGGCATCCGGTTGAATTCGAACAACCCCATAGGTAGTATGAACGCTGTCTTCGGCCGGTCTTGCTCAGCCATGGGCACTTGCCAGTATCCACTGGCCAGATCTAATGACGACAAGTACTTAGCTTTTCCCAGGGCAGACAACGACTCCTCAATTCTCGGTAGGGGGTAAGAGTCCCGATCTGTACAGGCATTTAATCGCCGGTAGTCCACAAAAAACGCAGGGTTCTGTCCTTTTTCCGAACTAGAATGATAGGGGCTGCTAGCGGGCTCTGTCTCTCCCATATGACCCACTCTGCAGCATGTGTGCCAACATTTCTTTCACTTCCTGGTACATTTGCGGCAGGATCTAACGATAGCGCTCCCAAACTGGTGCGGCATTTCCTGTGGGGATCTCGTGAGTTCTGGCCGTAGTGCACCCAAAGTCGTCTTCATGACGGGCGAAGACATCTTGGTAGCTTCCACCTGTTGCACCTGTTGCTGTGGCGAGAGTCCCGACAGTTCAGTCCACACCTTTTCCAAGATCTGGCACCCTTCTCTGGTACTTCTAGGCGGATGCTCTGGGGCCATGGTGACAGCTACAGTCCACGGATTTCCCAGTTTCACTGCTAACTGGATGGTCTCTGGTGGCACCAGTTCTTCCGGCATACCCAGCACATGTGCCACTTCACTTCTGGACTAGAGGGTCAAATTGTCTTCCTCTAGGTTGACACACCGCACCACTATGTTACCTTCATGGACAGGGGTCAATGTCTGAGCAACAAGGAGTCCCGAGGGTATCTGGTCCACTGCGGTTGGTTCAATCTGGACTTCCACCCCTTCAAGAGGCGTGCAGATTCGTACGGGTAGCGTGAGCACCGTCTGACCAGGCGGTAGAACGAGCTTGGTAGCAGCGGGGACTATCACCTTTCCTATGATCTTCCAGTCACTTGATGTCTCCTGCGCCTGGGCAACCCAAATCAGTTGCTGAAACACCTTCCTTTGGGGGGTCCGGAGGCTCCACCAGTCCAGAAAGGCATCTGGTGGCTCACTGATCAGAAGGGTTCTGAGTGCTTTCAGCACATTCATCCCAAGGCTCAGTGGAGGGCAGTCACCAGGGTCGCTGGTGAGCAACACTATACCTTTTTGGCCTATATCTTTGCCAGATACGGTAACTTGCATCCAGAGCACCCCTGCGACCGGGATGTGTAATTGATTGGCCTCCTTCAGCTTAATTACTCTGGCCCCATTCGGGCCATGTGGCCCCAGAGAAATGACATCTGAAGTATGCTTCGAACATGGTCTTGACCTGGGAACTGGTGTCAACTAAGCAGCGAATGGCTCGACTGTCCATTAAACTTTTGGGACTACCTTCTCTCCTTCTTGGCTGCTCAGGCTCCGGGCATTGGAGCCCAATAGTTTAACGGCTGCCGGGTGAGCGGCCTTCCACGCTTCGCGCACCCTTGGGCATAGTGTCCAATGTCTTCACATCTGAAGCAGATTGCCTGTCTCTCTGTCTTGGGCTGTCTTGTATCCTGACGAGGTGCAGAAGGCAAGCAGGACTAAGGGCTAGTCCTATCTCTGGATGGATCTGGGGCCACTGGAGGGGTTCTTCTAAAGTCAGACCGCTCTTCTCGCATTCCCTGTATCTCCTTCTGGATCTCTCTGACCCATCCTGGTTCAGCTTCAGGCGAAGCGGGTACCTCCCCACTCCAGACCTTCCTTGCCGAGGCTGCCATCTCCTGCTCTTGCTCGCACGCGCTTCTGCCCCAATTTCTAGAAAGGACATGCGGGGATTAATGCGCAAGCGCTCTCGCAGGGCCTGCTTAAGCAATGGGCTTCTAAGACCGGCTATCACTTGGTCTCTTAGCATCACGTCAGGAGACCCCACACCCACATCATCCTGCTTGGTGATTGCTGTATGAATCTCTTGCAAGACATTCATATATTGGGTCACAGACTCCCCTCACTCTGTACTTGGCTGAACAGGCGCAAAGGTGTTTCGCTTGTGGGGGGGCTGAAACATCACAGAACATCTGGATTCCCCGTCAAGGGCCATCACAGCAATCTCTTCCTGCATAGCAGGTGTCATGGGGTGCATTCTCAACATTCCCTTAACTCGCTCGGTCCAGTCCCACAACAGTGAATTGCTCCCCGTGAATTTTGGGAGATTGTTAAGCATGGCCCCCCAACAGCAAGCTGGCCCTTGGGGCACCCATGGCTGCTTGATCTGCTGTCTCTGTGCTTGTAGACTGCATCCTGCAGACTACGCCAAGTATAAGCAGGTTGTGGGACGCAGTGACGCACGAGAGGCAGAGCAAGGGTTAACAATTTAATTTAACAATGGGATACTCCACTTTTGGGATACTCCATACTGCAGGGAGGCAAACAGGTAAATGAGAGAATAAACAGTTAAATTGTAACAGATATACAGAGTTAATGAACAATGAACAAGGTAAAAAGTTCTTTCAAACACATATTGTGTCAGAGGTTTCTCAGGCAGTAGATGATGCCTGGAAGTCGGAAGCGCCAACAATGGCAGGCGCAATGCTTGTCCATTAAGGTCCTGCAGGCAGTGGTGGTCCATCTTCTGGCCACAGCAGTCGGTCTCTGGTACCTTCCGCTGAGCCCCTAGTCCATAAGTGGATGCGGCCAACGCAAACAAGGCCGCAGTATTGTCAAGGTCCTGGCCTAGCGGCGTGGCAATGTCCGGCAATGAGGGCAGCAAAAAAGAGTCCTGCACCCTGCCCCGGCTCTTATGCTTATGTGCGGCACTCAGCTGAACAGGGCTCCCGGCTCTCTCCCTGCTACTGTGGTGGCTCCGGCAGTGACCTGGCGTTGGGTCCAGGGCCGGCGTCAGCACCCGGCATACCCGGGCAAGTGCCGGGGCCCTGAGTTGGTGGGGGGCCCACTCGCCGTCGGGCCCATTAGCAGATGAGAGCGGTGCCAGCACCGCCACTGGGCCCCCCTGCTTGCTTAGGGCCCCAGCAGCCGGCACAATACTTACCTCTCCCCGTGCCTCCGCAGCCCCGGGCTCCAGGTTGTGCCTGCAGGGCGCCCGCGCTTCCTCTCACAGCAGCGCTGCTGGATGGCAGAGAGTAAGCGCGGGACTGCCTGCGGTGCGGACACCAGACAGGTGAGATGTTGTGTGTGTGTGTGTGTATGTAGTGCGGTGCTTTGTGTGTTTCTATGTGAGAGAGTGCTGCGGTGCTGTCTGGTGTGGTGCTGTATGTGTGATGGTGGCAGGGGAGGCAGTGATGGTGGTGAGGAGGCAATAATGATGATGGGGAGAAGATGATGATTTGGAGGCGATAATGATGATGATGGGGAGGCAATGATGATGATGATGGGGAGGAAATGATGATGATAATAGGGAGGCAATGATGATAATGGGGAGGCAATGATGATGGTAATGGGGAGGAAATGATGATGATAATGGGGAGGCAATGGGGGGCCATAACCCTTCCAGTCCACCAAATAGAATTTTTTGCCCCGTACCTCCTTGCACACCAAAATCGCGTTCACCTCGTAATCGTCCGTAGACGAACCCGATGTCCCGGCAGATGACTCGGAAAACCGGGACATGTAAACGGGCTTCAAGAGGGACACGTGAAAGGTGTCAGTGATACCAAGGCGTGGTGGAAGAGCCAGTCGGTAGACCACCGGATTGACCTGTTCGAGGACCTTGAAGGGACCCAAGAAGGGAGGTGCAAACTTATTGGACTCAACTCGCAGCCTGATGTTACGGGAGGAGAGCCAGACTAAGTCGCCAGGGGCAAATGTGGGAGCCGGGCGCCGATTTGTGTCAGCGGAAGACCTCATCCTCTCCTTGGAGGCCTGAATGGCATCCTGAGTGCGGTCCCAAATGTCCCGTGCCTCCACAGTCCAGTCTGCCTCCCTGGAGTTGGCTGAAGACACGGGCATAGGTACAGGAACCCGCGGATGCTGACGGTAATTAAGAAGGAATGGGGTTTGACCAGTGGAGTCAGCCACGGCGTTGTTCAAAGCAAACTCCGCCCACGGTAGCAAGGATGCCCAGTCATCCTGCCTAGCTGAGACAAAATGTCGCAGATATGTGACCAAGGTCTGATTGGCCCTCTCTACCAACCCATTCGTCTCAGGATGATAGGCAGAAGAGAGATTCAACTGAGAAGACGACAAAGCTCTCTCCAGAACCGAGACGCAAACTGGGGACCCCGGTCACTGACAATCTTGTCTGGCATGCCGTGTAGGTGGAAGATGTGTCTAATAAACAGTGCCGCCAAGGCCCGTGCAGAAAGTAGCCGTGGTAACGGCAGCAAGTGCACCATTTTAGAGAAATGGTCGGTGATAACCCAAATGATGGTGCACCCACTTGGGCAAGCCCACCACAAAGTCCATCCCAACCATCTCCCAGGGTCTGTCTGCCAACGGCAAAGGGTAAACTAACCCAGCTGGCCATTGTCGAGGGGACTTGTTTTTGGTGCAGGAGACACACGCCTGAACATATTCCCTGACATCATGGACCATATGTGTCCACCAGTATGTCCTCGCCAATAACTCAGTTGTCTCTTTGCCCCAAAGTGTCCACCCACCCTGGTCGAGTGTGCCCAAGAGAGTACCTCCGGTCGCAAATTAGTGGGCACAAAAGTCTTGCCCGGAGGCACAGACTCTAGCGAAATCTGGGCTACCGTTCTCAGGCTCTCTTCGGGGACAATAAGCCGAGGCTCCTCATCCTCCTCCTCTGATGACACTAAGGAGCGAGCGAGAGCGTCGGCCTGAATATTCTTCTCACTGGGGAGAAAATGGAGGGTGAAGTGGAACCGAGAGAAGAATAGGGACCATCTGGCCTGGTGAGAATTTACCGCTGAGCCGTTTGCAGATATACCAAGTTTTTGTGGTCAGTGAAGACTTGGAAGGGAAAGTGAGCCCCCTCCAAAAGATGTCTCCACTCAGAGAAGGCCAACTTCATTGCTAGCAACTCCCTGTCCCCGATGGAATAATTCCTCTCCGCAGGTGTAAAGGTCTTGGAGAAGAAGAAGCAAGGATGCTTCCGACCTTGAGCATCCTTTTGGAAGAGGACTGCTCCCGCACCAACGGATGAGGCATCCACCTCCAATACAAATGGCTTATCTACATCGGGGCGATGTAGGATGGGAGCGCTAGCAAAATGAGATTTGATAGAAGTGAAAGCCTTGGAGACCTCTTCAGACCACAATTTGGGATTTGCTCCCTTCTTGGTGAGGGCTACCAAGGGAGCTACCAAAGTTGAGAAATTGGGAATGAACTGGCGATAGTAATTGATGAACCCCATAAAGCGCTGCACCGCTTTAAGAGAATGGGGTTCTTGCCAGTCCATTACAGCCTGTAGTTTGGCAGGATCCATAGCCAATCCCTGGGCGGAGATGATATAGCCCAGGAAAGGTAAAGACTCCTGCTCAAACACGCATTTCTCCAACTTTGCATAGAGGGAATTTGCCCGAAGGAGGTCGAAGACTCTGCAGACATCTTTCCGGTGGGAGTCAATATCTGGAGAGAAGGTGAGAATATTCATCCAGATAGACTACTACAGAGGTGGAGAGCATATCCCGGAAAATATCGTTAACAAAGTCTTGGAAAACGGCTGGGGCATACAGAGCCCGAAGTGCATCACCAGATATTCATAGTGCCCATCCCTGGTATTAAAACCGTCTTCCATTCATCCCCCTCACGGATGCAAATCAGGTTATAAGCACCCCGCAAATCTAATTTGGTAAATACCCTTGCTCCCCGTAGTCTATCAAAGAGCTCGGAAATCAGGGGCAATGGGTACTTATTCTTAACGGTGATGGCGTTAAGACCCTTGTAGTCTATGCATGGACGTAATTCTCCGTTCTTCTTCTGCATGAAGAAGAATCCCGCCCCTGCAGATGACACTGACTTCCTAATGAACCCTTGAGCCAGATTCTCCTGGATGCATTGGGACATAGTCTCCGTCTCTGGAAGAGAGAGAGGGTAGACCTGTCCCCGAGGAGGTTCTGCTCCAGGCAAGAGGTCTATAGGACAGTCATAGTGGCTGTGAGGCGGAAGGGTCTCAGCAGCCTTTTTGGAGAACACATCTGCATAGGACCAATAGTACTTGGGAAGGGGAGTGAGATCTGCGGGTATCTCAGAGGTGGAAACCTGAACGCATTCCCTCACACATATGCCAGTACAAGACGTACCCCACCCCAGTATCCTCCCAGAGGACCACTCAATATGTGGAGAGTGGCAACGGAGCCAGGGTATTCCCACAAGAATCTCATCTATTCCCTCGGGAAGGACGAGAAAGGATATACTCTCCTGATGGGAAGAGGACATAGATAGGGTGAGAGGGATAGTCCTGTGGGTGATTTGTGAGGGCAGAGTCGAACCATTCACTACTCGCACAGTCACTGGTTTGGCGAGCAACACCTGAGGTATAGCGTGGCGAAGAACAAAGGCCGACGACATAAAATTCTCTTCAGCCCCTGAGTCCACACAAAGCTCAACGGCGAGAGTGGATGGTCCTAAAGAGATTGTCCCTTTAAAGAGCAACTTGGAAGCAAACGCCACTGTGTCTAGTGACCCTGCTCCCATGGTTACTGGACGCGACCTTAGACACGATCGCTGTGGACATTGGTTGGCAAAATGTCCCGGCTGCTGGCACACATTACAGACCATGGATGCTTGAGCGGCCCGAGACTTAGGTCCCGCTTGAGAAACCTCCATGGCCTCTTGGGGGTCGGACGCCTGAACGGGGACTTCTAGAGGTTTGGCGAAGGTGGGAGCCAGCCGAAACCTCTGCCTACACTGGGCCCGCTCCAACCTCCACTCGTGAAAACGGAGGTCGATGCTGGTAGATATTGCGATAAATTTCTCCAGTGTGGCGGGAATCTCCCTGGTGGCCAAGGCATCCTTCACATGGCCTGCCAGTCCTCTCTAGTACACCGGGATGAGGACTTTATCCGGCCACTCTAACTCAGAGGCCAGAGTCCAAAATTGGATGGCAAACTGGCTGACCATGGACGCACCCTGTGAACTTGCCAGCAGTTGGAGCGCCGTATCATGGGTGACACGAGGTCACATGAAGACCTTTTTCAGAGCCTCCAAAAAACGAGAAGCACTCCGCACCACACGATCGTCGCGCTCCCACAGCGGCGTTGCCCACTCCAACGCTCTGCCCGACAGAAGAGATAATACAAAACCCACTTGTGCCCGATCCGTGGGGAAATGTGCAGCCAGAAGATCGAGCTGTATAGAGCACTGACTCATGAATCCCCGACATTGCTTGCTGTCACCAGCAAACTTTTCTGGAAGCGGGAGGTGGGATAATGTATGAGCAGAGGTGGCAGCGGACAAACTGCCTGCAGCCACGCTAGCAGCCTGAACAGTGACTGCGGTAACATCCACAGCTGAGGTTGTGCGCTCAAGAGCGGCCAACCTACCCTCCAGCTGTTGAATGTACCGTTGTAGACGCTGGTCATCCGCCATTTTACTAGCCAGACCCTGGCGCTAGTATTATGTTAGGGCTTGCGGAACGCACCAAATAAATATAAATAATAGGTGCATTCGCAGCCTGGGGTCCACCGTGCAGGCAGAGCCTGCAGCTAGTAAGATGGCACAATATGGCGGTATAAGTGAGCTCTGTTACTCCACAGTGTCGCTGATATAGAAGCTGTGGCACTATATGGCGGTAAGAGCGAACTCTGTTACTCCACAGAGTCGCTGTGGTAGAGACTGTGTCCTGTTAACCCCTCAGGAGCACACAGATAACTGCAGAGCGGATAGCAGTCCGTGGTCATGCAAACAGTAACGCAAACAACCAACTCCTCACTGGAGTAGCCGGTATTCTAGAGGCTATTTCAACCAAGCCCTGAACACATGCATACAAAACTCCTCACCGGAGGTGCCGGTATTCTAGGGACTTATTTCAGCTGAGCCCTAACCGCATGCGTACATGACCACACTGGCGCAAAGCACATAACAGAATTGATACTAGCGCTTGGCCGTGCGGCCATTCAACCCTTTTATAGCCGAAGCAACTGCAAGACCTTCCAGAACGAACCAATGGAAGCCTGCTCCAGAACTCGAGCAGCTTCAGGACCTTCCTGGAGGACCAATGGGAGTTGCTGCAGTACCTGAGCATGTGACCCCTGATCTCCCATGAGAGATCTTACCCTGGGCATGCTCAGCAGGACTTAGTCCCAAAGTCGTCTGCTCGCCGCTGACCAGTACTGGCTATAATGGCAGAATCCAGAAAGGCAGCAGTATTCCTTTGCACAGTATGAGACTGAGCAAGATGCTGGGACCGATGTCTCTGCTGAGCAGGAACCACTGTGGCAGGAGAAGAATGGGAGACCGCAGCAGAGATGGCTCGAGGTTCCCCCTGTGCAGAGGCGGGAACTCGACCCCTAACACCCGGGGCCCATAAAAACCTGGAGCCGGCCCTGGTGGTCAGCCATGTTTCATTACGGCCCAGGTGCGCACCATGCGGAGCACGCTGCACACGCACCTTGCCTCTGTCACTGCCGGCGGGAAACTGGCTGAAGCTGCTTTCACTTTTAACTGCACCCCTGGCTTCCGGGTCAGGGCATCTGTCCGGGCCTTTTTATTTTCCCCCGGATAACATGGGATGCAGCCTCGACAGTCCGGACTCGGTGCAGTACAGGTACCCGTGGTTTGGTCTCCCTCCTCACACCATCTCTCTCTCATCTCATATGCCATCTCTCACCTCATATTTTTGCCTCTGCACAAAAGCACCATGTCTGACCCTTCACCGCCGCACTACTAATACTGACACTGCCGCAGTACTGATACTTACCAATGGATGAAGTCACCGCCACGCTCCTGTTCCTCCTGTCTCCTGCAGCTTCTCCGGTATCCGCAGCTTGCCCTCCTGGCAACTCAGGCCTGTTATACCTAAGTGAACAGTACAGCTTCCGGCATTAAAGGTCCTGGGCCTGGCAACAGAGGGTAAATGGAGCCACAATAAAATAGCTCCTGGCCACACCTACAGCTGTAATTTGGGCAGCCCACAAAGGCTGCAATGTTGGAGTTGAGTTGGCGTCCGACCGCTGTCTCCTCTGCCCAGGGGCTGCTATATACAGTATGCAGACTGTGAGTCTTGCCCAGCAAAGTAAAATAGGAGCCCCCTGTAGATGCAAAAATATGTATTTAAAAGAAAACGTAAACCAACATGTTATGTAAAACATTTTTTTAAAATTTTAAATAATGAAAAAGCGGCACCTTCCCTTTAACAAAAATGGATTGCCCAAAACTTTTTTTTTAATCCTTAATGGAACCTACAGTATACTACCTGTACAATTTAATCTGCATCAAATATGTGTCAGCAGTTACCAGAAATAACAAAGAAATGTATAATTTACTGCACTTTGCATTTTATATTTATGTTCAAGATTAAAATGGAGTTCAGTTCACATTATCATAGGTCGTCCCTGTGCAGCATTTGTCTAAGAGATATTAATAAGAACAGAGAACCATTAGCTTTTTCGGGCTATCGTCCAGTCCTATCACATCCTGTAGGACATCTTTTATTGCAGTTAGACCAAATTTATGAGGTTGGGTCTGCAGAATTTAAGGGACACTAAAATTAATGAGGATCTTTTTAAATTGGAAGATTAACTATCCATGATATAAGAACTAGTTCGATTGTACCATGACTACAATTGCACGGTCAAAACGCGTTAATGTTGGAGGTGGCTACTTTTTATCCTAATGTTTCATGAATAAAGCTGCAAGTTTTTTACAGTCTGGAAAAGGAGTGCTGGAGTTGAATCCTTTTTCAAGCATTGGTGCTTGTTTTCTTCTTACCTAGGAATGATCGGGATTTTTCACACAATCATTTGTTCCCCTCTTCACGTACAATATACTTGACCATTGGCATCCCTTGGCCTAAATAAATGGGGGATAAAAGCACATAGTCACAAATATTAACAACTTCTGGCCTGCTCAAAGAATACAAATCTCCGGACAGTGCACACTTTACTTGACATTGACGTTCTAAAACATCTATGCAGTATAAGCAACTTGCACGAAACTGCCAGACACAGCCAGACTCCCCACAGAGAATGGTTTATTTTCATGTTTACCTTCCCTATTGCTGTATACACAATACTGAACCGCACACTGTGAATTCAGATTAGGAGGTACTGACAGTGCTTCCTCCTCTGGACCCAGTTGTCATATAATCACTGGGTGAAGAGGAAACAGGAACTACTGGGTCCTAGAAGGTCTAGTGAACTTTGCTATGCAGCCAGAAGGCTGAAATTCCCCTGTAACTGTGGCTAATATACCAGCTCTAGATTACAGGGGAAATTGTCAATAAAAAGAATGTATTCAAATTTTCAAATGCTCGCCTCCACGCAAAAAAGGTACTTTAAGACCATTTAGAAGGCATAGTGTCCCAAATAAATAAAAAATAATTGAATAAAAAAGTAAAATAGAAAAAAAGCATAAATAAATAAAACTAAATTAAAGAAAAAGAAGAGCAATACTTCAAGTCTGAATAGCAGTTTCTAGCCCCACCCAGATAGATAAAAATATGTCCAATATATAAAAATAATGTATATTTAAAACATGCAATTTATTTTTTTTTTTAGCAGTCAATTGTGGCATAAAATAAAAAATGTGAAAAAAATACACAAATCTATATATATAAAAATGAGTTTATGTGTGCATGTATGTGTGTGTGTATCAGCCACGCCCACTCCACATTGTACCACCCAATCACTAAGCATCTTTCATTTCACCAGAGCTGTTTAAAAGAAGCTGAGCTGTGATTGGTTGCTATGAGTAACAGTTTTCCTTGTAGACAGTTGTGGTAACTGAGGCCTATTATTCTTATCATTTCTATGGTGATATCGTCCTTCTGTAAAGCTGGAAATAACAATTTATTACCGTGCCGACACAGACCACCCTCTGACACAGACTGCAGGGGGAGTCCAGTATCACACAGGACAGGATTAGATACATGGCTCAGCAGACAGTAACACAGGATAGGATTAGATACATGGCTCAGCAGACAGTATCACACAGAATAGGATTAGATACACGTCTCAGCACACAGTATCACACAGGATAGGATTAGATACACGGCTCAGCAGACTGGATCACACAGGATAGGATTAGATACACGGCTCAGCAGACTGTATCACACAGGATAGGATTAGATACACGGCTCAGCAGTCAGTATCACACAGGACAGGATTAGATACATGGCTCAGCAGACAGTAACACAGGATAGGATTAGATACATGGCTCAGCAGACAGTATCACACAGAATAGGATTAGATACACGTCTCAGCACACAGTATCACACAGGATAGGATTAGATACACGGCTCAGCAGACTGGATCACACAGGATAGGATTAGATACACGGCTCAGCAGACTGTATCACACAGGATAGGATTAGATACACGGCTCAGCAGTCAGTATCACACAGGATAGGATTAGATACACAGCTCAGCAGACTGTATCACACAGGATAGGATTAGATACACGGCTCAGCAGTCAGTATCACACAGGATAGGATTAGATACATGGCTCAGCAGACAGTATCACACAGGATAGGATTAGATTAACGGCTCAGCTGACTGTATCACACAGGATAGGATTAAATACACGGCTCAGCTGACTGTATCACACAGGATAGGATTAGATACACGGCTCAGCAGTTTCACACAGGATAGGATTAGAAACACGGCTCAGCAGACTGTATAACACAGGATAGGATTAGATACACGGCTCAGCAGACTGTATCACATATGATAGGATTAGATACACGGCTCAGCAGACTGAATAACACAGGATAGGATTAGATACACGGCTCAGCAGACTGGATCACACAGGATAGGATTAGATACACGGCTCAGCAGACTGTATCACACAGGATAGGATTAGATACACGGCTCAGCAGACTGTATCACGCAGGATAGG
>JARQOD010000001.1:46221198-46351980 GCA_033576555.1 Oophaga sylvatica | reverse complement strand
ATGGCGGACGACCAGCGTCTGCAGCGGTATATCCAGCAGCTGGAGGGTAGGTTGGCGACTTTAGAGCGCACAACCTCAGCGGTGGATGTTACCGCAGTCGCGGTTCAGGCTGCTAGTGTGGCCGCCGCCAGTTTGTCCTCTGCTACCCCTGCTCCGACTATTTCCCCCTCCCACTTCCAGACAAGTTTACCGTGACAGTAAACAATGTCGGGGTTTCGTCAGTCAGTGCTCCATACATCTAGAGCTTCTGGCTGCACGTTATCCCACGGAGCGGGCGAAAGTGGGTTTTATCATATCCCTTTTGTCGAATAGGGCGTTGGAGTGGGCAACGCCGTTATGGGAGCGCGATGATCGTGTGGTGCAGAGTGCTCCTCTCTTCTTGGACACTCTTAAACAGGTCTTTTTAGGACCTCGTGTCACCCACGATACGGCTCTTCAATTGTTGGCTATCACTCGGCTCATCCATGGTCAGCCAGTTTGCCGTCCAATTTCGGACTCTGTCTCTGAGCTGGATTGGCCAGATAAAGTCCTTATACCCGTGTACTGGAGGGGACTGGCAGACCATGTGAAGGACGCCTTGTCCACCAGGGAGATTCCTGCCACACTGGAGGAGCTCATTACCATATCTACCCGCATCGACCTTCGTTTTAACGAGCGGAGGTTGGAGCGGGCCCAGTGTAGGCAGAGGTTCCGGCTGGCGCCCACCTTCGCCAGACCTCTGGAATCTTCCATTCAGGCGTCCGATTCCCCTGAGGCCATGGAGATTCTTGAGAGAGACCTAAGTCTCGGGCTGCTCGAGTATCTGTGACCTGTAATGCCTGCCAACAAATAGGGCATTATGCTAACAAATGTCCACGGCGGTCGGGGAAACGACTGCGTCTAGTAACCATTGGAGGGGGTTCACTAGACACAGCAGTACACGCCTCCAAGTTGTCCTTTAGGGGGACAATCAATTTTGGTTCATCCACTTTAACAGTCACGCTTTGTGTGGATTCTGGAGCCGAAGGAAATTTCATGTCTTCTACCTTCGCTCTCCGCCACTCTATACCTCTGGTGATGCTCGCCAAACCCGTGACTGTTCGAGTAGTGAATGTGTCGACACTGCCTTCACCAATCACACATCAGACCATCCCTTTCACGTTGTCAATGTCACCTTCCCATCAAGAGATTATCTCACTTTTAGTCATTCCCGAGGGAATAGACGAGATCTTGTTAGGGATGCCCTGGCTCCATTTCCATTCCCCACACATTGAGTGGAACTCTGGGAGGATATTGAGTTGGGGTGAGTCATGTAAAGGCAGATGTATGAGGGAATGCATTCAGGTGGCCACTACAGAGATGCCCGCAGATCTTACTTCTCTTCCTAATTACTATTGGTCATATGCAGACGTATTCTCCAAAAAGGCTGCAGAAGTCCTTCCACCTCACCGTCCCTATGACTGTCCTATTGACCTCTTGCCTGGAGCAGAACCTCCTCGGGGACGGGTCTATCCCCTTTCTCTCCCGGAGACGGAGGCTATGTCCCAATATATCCAGGAGAACTTGGCAAGAGGATTCATTAGGAAGTCAGTGTCACCTACAGGGGCGGGGTTCTTCTTCGTGCAGAAGAAGAACGGAGAGTTACGTCCATGCATCGATTACAGGGTCTTAATGCCATCACCGTTAAGAAAAATACCCGTTGCCTCTAATTTCTGAGCTATTTGATAGGCTACGGGGGGCAAGGATATTTACGAAGTTAGATCTGCGGGGTGCTTATAACCTGATACGCATCCGTGAGGGGGACGAATGGAAGACGGCTTTTAATACCAGGGACGGGCACTATGAATATCTGGTGATGCCCTTCGGGCTCTGTAATGCCCCAGCCGTCTTCCAAGACTTTGTTAATGACATCTTCCGGGATATGCTCTCCACCTCAGTCGTAGTCTATCTGGATGATATTCTCATCTTTTCCCCAGATATTGACTCCCACAGGAGAGATGTTTGCAGAGTCTTCGACCTCCTACGGGAAAATTCCCTCTACGCAAAGTTGGAGAAATGTGTGTTTGAGCAGGAGTCCTTACCTTTTCTGGGCTATATCATCTCCGCCCAGGGATTGGCTATGGATCCTGCCAAACTACAAGCGGTGATGGACTGGCAAGAACCCCATTCTCTAAAGGCGGTGCAGCGCTTTATGGGGTTCATTAATTACTACCGCCAGTTTATTCCTCACTTCTCAACTTTGGTAGCTCCCGTGGTTGCCCTCACCAAAAAGGGAGCTAATCCCAAATTGTGGTCTGAAGAGGTCTCCAAGGCCTTCACGTCTATTAAGTCCCATTTCGCTAGCGCTCCCATCCTACATCGCCCCGATGTTGATAAGCCATTTATATTGGAGGTGGATGCCTCGTCCGTTGGTGCTGGAGCAGTCCTCTTCCAAAAGGATGCTCAAGGTCGGAAGCATCCATGCTTCTTTTTCTCCAAGACCTTCACACAGTGGAGAGGAATTATTCCATCGGGGACAGGAGTTGCTAGCAATGAAGTTGGCCTTCTCGGAGTGGAGACATCTGTTGGAGGGGGCTCGCTTTCCCTTCCAAGTCTTCACGGATCACAAAAATTTGGTATATCTTCAGACAGCCCAGCGGCTTAATTCTCGCCAGGCCAGATGGTCCTTGTTCTTCTCCCGGTTTCATTTCACACTGCATTTCCTCTCGGGAGAGAAGAACATTCGTGCCAACGCTCTCTCTTGCTCTGTGGTGTCCTCGGAGGAGGAGGTGGAGGAGCCTCGGCTTATCGTCCCTACAGAGAGCCTGAGAACAGTGGCCCCGGTTTCGCTAGAGTCTGTGCCCCCGGGCAAGACTTTTGTGCCTACCAATTTGCGACCGGAGGTACTCTCTTGGGCACATTCGTCCAGGGTGGGTGGACACTTTGGGACAAAGAGGACATCTGAATTGCTGGCGAGGACATACTGGTGGCCGCATATGGTCCGTGACGTTGGGGATTATGTTCGGGCGTGTGTCTCCTGCGCCAAGAATAAGTCTCCACGACAACGGCCAGCTGGGTTACTTTACCCTTTGCCGGTGGCAGACAGGCCCTGGGAGATGGTTGGGATGGACTTTGTGGTGGGCTTGCCCAAGTCTCGGGGTTGCACCATCATTTGGGTAATCACCGACCATTTTTCCAAAATGGTGCATTTGGTGCCGCTTCCACGGTTACCTTCTGCACGGGCTCTGGCAGCGTTGTTCGTTAGGCACATCTTCCGTCTACACGGCATGCCGGACAAAATTGTCAGTGACCGAGGTCCCCAGTTTGCGTCTCGGTTCTGGAGAGAGCTTTGTCGTCTACTCAGTATTGAGTTAAATCTCTCTTCAGCGTATCATCCTGAGACGAATGGGTTGGTAGAGAGGGCCAACCAGACCTTGGTCACCTATCTATGACATTTTGTCTCTGCCAGGCAGGATGACTGGGCATCCTTGCTACCATGGGCTGAGTTTGCATTAAACAATGCTGTGGCTGACTCCACCGGACAGACTCCTTTCCTTCTGAACTACGGTCAGCATCCGCGGGTTCCGGTGCCCATGCCCGTGTCTTCCGCCGACTCCAGGGTGGCAGACTGGGCTGTGGAGGCACGGGACATTTGGGACCGTACCCAGGATGCCATTCAGGCGTCCAAGGAGAGGATGAGGTCCTCCGCCGACGCACATCGGCGCCCCGCTCCAACATTTGCTCCTGGGGACTTGGTGTGGCTCTCTGCCCGTAACATCAGGCTGCGAGTTGAGTCCACTAATTGGCACCCCGCTACCTGGGTCCTTTCAAGGTCCTCGAGCAGGTTAACCCTGTGGTATACCGTTTGGCTCTTCCACCACGCCTGGGTATCTCCGACACCTTTTATGTATCCCTCCTGAAACCCGTGCTCATGTCCCGGTTTCCTGAGTCATCTTGCCGGGACATTGGGTTCATCTACGGATGACCATGAGGTGAACGCCATCGTAGGGTGTAAGGTGGTAAGGGGCAAAAAGTTTTGTTTGGTGGACTGGAGGGGCTATGGGCTGAGGATAGGTCTTTGGAGCCTGCCGAGCATATTCAGGCTCCGCAGCTCATCGCTGCCTTTGAGCGCAGCAGGCCCAAAGAAGGGGGGCCCTAGGAGGGGGGGTAATGTTAGGGTTCGATTTCCGCTGCTGCACAAGGGGAGTCTTGAACCCGTCCCGCTGCGGTCTCCCATTCATCTCCGGCCGCAGTGGAGCCTGCTCAGCAGAGACGTCAGTCCAGGCGTCTTGCCCACTCCTCTGCTGTGCAGTGACTTGCTGCTGCCTTTCCTGGATCTGCTATTATAGCCAGTGCTAGAGCAGTCGTCTTTGAGACAAAGTCCTGCGTTTTCCCATCTGAGCATGCCCAGAGTGAGATCTCTCATTGGAGATCAGGGGTCACATGTTCAGGTGCTGCAGCGGCTCCTATTGGTCCGCCAGGAAGGTCATGTAGCTACGTTTGTTTGTAACAGCTTCTCATTGGTCCTTGTTCCTGGAAGGTCCTGTAGCTGTTGCTATAAAAGGGTAGCATGGCTGGGCCGCCATGCGCTAATATCAATCATTGTATGCTATGCGCAAGTGTGGTCATGTGTATGTGTGGATAGGGACCCGGCTGAAATAAGCCACTAGAATACCGACTTAATCGGTGAGGAGTTTGGTATGGTAGCTGGTCAGGGTCGGTGTCCTAGATGCCCTAGATTACCGGCATAACCGGTGAGGAGTTTGATTGCCGTATTCAGGGCCTGGCGTTCAGACGCCATAGATTGCGGGTGACTCCCGCGAGGACATTAGCGCATGATCACGCTTTATGTGCGCTTAGCACTTAACTGTGTATCTGGGAGCCTTACAGGACACAGTGCTTTTTCTCAGCGCCCTGTGACGTAACAGGGTTCGCTTTCAACGCTAGTCAGCGCCCTAGCGTGTTTTTTTGCCACTCAGTTGTGTCTAGTGAGTGCGCACACATGCCATATAGCGTTGCGGCTCCTCTTCTAGCGGCTCTGTGGAGTAACAGAGTTCGCACTCATTGCCACAGCGCATTACGGCGTTTATGTTGGCAGCTCTGCGGGATAACAGAGTTTGCTTCTTGCCCTTTTTGCCAGCAGCGGGCTTTGCCTGCACGGTGGACCCCGGGCTGCGAACGCACTTATTATTTATATTATTTTGTGCGTTCCGCCAGCCTTAACAAGTTCTTTGTGTCACCTATGGATGACATGTTCATTGATTTATAGGACCGTCATTCAACTATTGGAAGAAAATCAGTGTAGAATGCTCCCGACAATATAATACCTCATTATACCTCATGATGTCATCTTTCTAAATGTATGCAATGTAACAAGTCATGCACAAATAGTGAGATGATAGCAGAGAGCATACAGTGCTGTATGTTATGTTTCGGTAGCTGAGGAGAAGTAGCAAAAAATAGCCAAAGTAGTAATACACCAGAGATGCTGGAAACTATTGGATTGCAGTACACTAAACTAACCGCCACACTAGAAGTAGCCGTGGAGCGTACCTACGGTGATCCTAGACGCCTCGTCACAGCCGGAGAGATAACTACACCTAAAGGCAGAAAGATGAAAGCTATCTGCCCCGGAGCAGAATCCCCAAAGAAGTAGGAAGCCCCCAAACATGTAATGGCAGTTAGACAAGAAGAAAACATGGACACAGACAGAAAATAGAATGAGCAAACGCTGGGGCCCAATCTGTCTAGATAGAAAAGTATAGGAAAGAATTCTGACTGCAATCCAAAAAAACCCTGACAAAAATACCAACACTTCTGATTAACAAAAAACCTGAGATGACACAATCTCAAACACCTAAATCAGATCTCTGGTGTAATTCACAACAATTCAGCAAATAAAAAGTGACAAAGGAACAAAGCAAAAGTGCAAACACAAAATGAGCACAATTGCAGCGCCAGACCCCAAAAGGGGACCAGGCTGAAGTCCACTGCAAGCAGCAAATCAGCAGAGAAAATCCAAGAGAGAAAAAAAAAAACACTTATCTGAATGAGAGCAGGAAAGCAAGCTGTGCTCCAAGCAAGACCAGGAGGAACAATTGATTACCGGCAAGGCTGATGGGAACTCAGGTCACTTATATCATACCATTCAGAGCCAGCTGAAGGCCATTCAGTAATTAGTTCATTACCCTTAGCAACCACCGGAGGGAGCCCCAGCTCAGAAGTCACCTCCAAAGTATTCACAACAGTACCCCCCCCTTGAGGAGGGGTCACCGAACCCTCACCTGCGCAACCAGGCCGATCAGGATGAGCTCGATGATAGGCACGGATAAGTCTCCCAGCATGGATGTCCGAAGCAAACACCCAAGAATTGTCCTCCTCACCATAACCACTCCACTTAACCAAATACTGGAGTTTCCGTCTAGCAAAACGAGAATCCAATTTTTCTCCACCACATACTCCAAATTGCCCTCAACCAAAACAGGGTCGGGAGGCGCAGCCATAGGAACCACTGGCTCGACAAACCTCTTCAATAAGGACTTGTGGAACACGTTATGGATCTTAAATGTCCCTGGAAGAAGCAAACGGAAGGAAACCGGATTAATAATCTCCATGATCTTATAAGGTCCAATGAACCTTGGCTTAAATTTTGGAGATGCAGCCTTCATAGGGATATTCCTTGAGGACAACCAAACCAAGTCCCCCACTTTAAAACGAGGACCATCAGTCCTATGCCGGTTGGCAAACTGCTGGGCCTTCTCTTGAGAGAGAGACAACCTCTCCACTACCTGGTCCCAAATCTGCTGCATACGCTGCACAATAGAGTCAACCCTGGACAGACAGAAGCCTCCGCCTGTCCCAAAGAAAATCGAGGGTGAAACCCAGAATTGCAGAAAAATGGAGACATCAAGGTGGCAGAGCTAGCCCTATTATTAAGAGAAAACTCAGCCAAAGGCAAAAAAGAGACCCAGTCATCATGATCAGCAGACACAAAATCTCTCAAACAAGTCTCCAAGGTCTGGTTTGTTCTCTCGGTTTGTCCATTGGTCTGAGGGTGAAATGCAGAGGAAAAAGACAACTGAACACCAAGTTTAGAACAAAATGTCCTCCAAAATCTGGAAACAAACTGGACTCCTCTGTCAGACACAATGTTCTCCGGAATGCCATGTAACCGAACCACGTGCTGAAAGAACAAAGGCACCAATTCGGAGGAGGAAGGCAACTTAGGTAATGGCACAAGATGTATCATCTTGGAAAACCTATCACACATTACCCAGATAACGGTCATTCTTTGAGAGACAGGGATGTCGGAAATAAAATCCATAGAAATATGGGTCCATGGCCTCTTGGGTACAGGTAATGGCATTAACAAACCACTAGAACGAGAGCAAGGCTTGGAACGAGAGCAAGTCCCACAGGACTGCACAAATCCCTGACGTCACGAGACAAAGTAGGCCACCAAAAGGACCGACTCACTAAGTCTCTGGTACCAAAAATCCCGGGATGACCAGCCAAAGCGGAACAATGAATGTCAGACATCACACTCTTCTTCCACTGGTCTGGGACAAACAATTTCCCAACAGGTTTATCCTTCTGACACCTCTCCAGAGCCAGTCTCAAACTGGGCGAGATGGCGGAAAGAACTACACCCTCTTTCAAAATAACAGCAGGATCAGATAACTCAGGAGAATCCGCAAAGAAACTCCTCGAGAGGGCATCCGCCTTAACATTCTTAGTGCCCGAAAGAAAAGAAACCACAAAATTAAAACGTGTGAAAAACAAGGCCCACCTGGCCTGTCTAGGATTAAGTCGCTTAGCTGATTCGAGATAAACCAGGTTCTTATGGTCCGTGAGGACCACCACCTGATGTTTTGCTCCTTCCAGCCAATGTCTCCACTCTTCAAAGGCCCACTTCATGGCCAATAATTCCCGATTACCCACGTCATAATTACATTCAGTTGGAGAAAATTTTCGAGAGAAAAAGGCACAAGGGTTACTCTTAGAGGTCTCTGGATCCCTTTGGGACAAAACGGCACCTGCCCCAATCTCAGAGGCATCAACCTCCACCTGAAACGGCAGAGAAACATCAGGCTGCCGTAGAACAGGAGCAGAAATGAATCTCCGCCTAAGTTCCTGAAACGCCGAAACTGCCTCAGTGTAACGCTGGTATTGTCTGTACTTTGTTTTCCAGCGTTACTCTGCATGTCTTTTGCATTAACCCTTTTGCTCCTTTCCCCCTAACCAGCTGGGATACTGTTGTCTGTTACCTGTATGGATGCTGCTCAGTTCCCAGCTCTGCTGCGTGGCCGTACTTGCGTGAGTGTCTCCGCTGCGTTGCATGACCACCCGCATGTGCGGTCCCTGACTGCTGCAGAAGCCATCCGTAGGTTCCAAAGTCCTCTGCATAGTGCATGATTACTACGTGTGTGGCAGAGCTTCTGTCAGGCGCCTGGCTGCTGTGAAGACCATCCGTAGTTGCAAAATCCTCTGCATGGTGCATGATTTACTACGTGTGTGGCAGCAGCTTCTGTCAGGCGCCTGGCCTGCTGTGAAGACCATCCGTAGGTTGCAAAGTCCTCTGCAATGGTGCATGATTTACTACGTGTGTGGCAGCAGCCACTGTCAGTTGTTCCTCTGTAATGAGTTGTCTGGCTCTGCATAGGGGGCGCGGCCCACACCTGTCCTGCTTTTATGAGGATTGGGTGTGTACTAGAATTACTGCTCCAGCCTATCGCTGTGAAGCAGTTCATATATAAAGTTCCCCAGCCCTGATGGGCGTGGCCAGAGCTTCGCATTGAATCCACATTGAATTCCTGAACCTAGCCGTATGTGGTTGTGTGTTCTGCTCCTGCTCTGAGTTTGATCAGCTCTGGAGAGCTGATTCCCTGTTCCTGCTGTGTCTTGTTCCCTGATCCTGGATCTAACCGGGTACCTGAATGTCTGAACTGTGTCTTGTGTTTCCGCCTATGCTGGGGGCTGATTACCCAGATCGCCGTTCCTGGAAGCTGTATATCCAGGCCTGTTCCTGCTGTGTCTAATTACCTGAACCCCTGATCCTGGATCGCATCCTGTACCTGACTGTCTGAACTGTGTCCTCTGTGTTATGTTCCTGAAATCCTGCTGTGTCCTGAACCCTGTGCCAGTGACTGTGAATCCTTGCTATATAACCCGAGTTCATCTTGGAAGGAGGAGTCCGGTGTGTGCTGAGTTTCCGTTACTCTGTGCTCAGCTTCTGTGCAATTCCCAGCCAGCTCCCGTTGAGCCTGGCGGGGCTTGCACCAGACCGCTGGGGTTCCTTTTCAGATCGATACTAGATGTCCGGAGTCCGAGGACCGTGTCCTTCCTGATGACCACTGCCTGATATCCGATGTCCGATGATCACTTCCAGATGTCCGGATCCTATCCATCTCTGCCTGATGTCCGGAGCCTGCCGATCGGTGCCAGATGTCCAGAGTCCGATGCCTGTGTTCCAGTCCGTGTTCCTGATGTTCCTGTCCGTGTTCCTGACTCCCTGAGATCCAATCCGTGTTCCTGATGTTCCTGTCTGTGTTCCCGACTCCCTGAGATCCAATCCATGTTCCTGATGTCCTGTCCGTGTTCCTGTGTCCCTGAGATCCAGTCCGTGTTCCTGATGTTCCGATGTCCTCCGGTTCCTCCTTGGTCTACCCTGTGATGACGTCTGTCCTGGGTCGGTGTCTGATGTTCTCCTGCTGAGCCTGTGCTACACCTGAGGCCTGAGAGTGAGGCCATACTAGTATGCCCGTGCCAGATGATCCTGGACTGCATCTACCCGTGATGACCCCGCCATCGCCTGAAGTCTGTCTGAGGTCGGTGTCTGATGTTCTCCTGCTGAGCCTGTGCTACGCCTGAGGCCTGAGAGTGAGGCCATACTAGTATGCCCATGCCAGATGATCCTGGACTGCATCTACCCGTGATGACCCCTCCATCGTCTGAAGTCTGTCTGAGGTCGGTGTCTGATGTTCTCCTGCTGAGCCTGTGCTACGCCTGAGGCCTAAGAGAGAGGCCGCCCAAGTATGCCCGTGCCAGATAACCCTGGACTGCATCTACCCGTGATGTCCTCCTGCACTCGTCTGTGATCCTGAGTCGTGTACCCTTCTCTGATGTGCGGAATCGGGAGTCCGGTCTTATGTTCTGTTATGTACTGTGTTTCTTTAAGTAAACTTTATGTTCTTCATACCTGAAGTTGTGCGGTGTTGTCTAGTCCTGCAGGTCGTCATCTTGCCCACATGCTCAGCTGCCACGGATCCCGGTCGCTGCCCTTCCCTAGTCCGGGCAGGCCCGGGTCTCCCTCCATGGTCCAGTGGGTCCACATTCTCTTACCATCTGGGACCCATGCCTCACGTCGTCGTGGACTGGCGGCGTGGGAGCATTGGCTAGCTAGGCAAGCTATGCCATGTCCCGACGCCCCGCAGCCGTGGGAAGCGTCACAGAAAGCTCTGGCCATGGACTCCGCTGAGCATGTGTGGTCTGCAGGACTTTCTCCAAGCTCCACCTGATGTACGAACTAGACTGCTTGGTCCCCACATGGTAAGTGGACTAGATGACTCGATTCCCCGCTTGGTCAGCGGTTCGGACTTTTTCGAGCTATGAACTCTGCTGCCATATTGTGAACTGTGGGACTTACCGCCAAACCCAAGTGAATTTTCTGGGGAATTTTTTCTTACTTGGGTCTTCAGAAGAGGGGGCCTGAGGAGATGGATACTGTAACGCTGGTATTGTCTGTACTTTGTTTTCCAGCGTTACTCTGCATGTCTTTTGCATTAACCCTTTTGCTCCTTTCCCCCTAACCAGCTGGGATACTGTTGTCTGTTACCTGTATGGATGTTGCTCAGTTCACAGCTCTGCTGCGTGGCCGTACTTGCGTGAGTGTCTCCGCTGCGTTGCATGACCACCCGCATGTGCGGTCCCTGACCTGCTGCAGAAGCCATCCGTAGGTTCCAAAGTCCTCTGCAATAGTGCATGATTTACTACGTGTGTGGCAGCAGCTTCTGTCAGGCGCCTGGCCTGCTGTGAAGACCATCCGTAGGTTGCAAAGTCCTCTGCAATGGTGCATGATTTACTACGTGTGTGGCAGCAGCTTCTGTCAGGCGCCTGGCCTGCTGTGAAGACCATCCGTAGGTTGCAAAGTCCTCTGCAATGGTGCATGATTTACTACGTGTGTGGCAGCAGCCACTGTCAGTTGTTCCTCTGTAACGAGTTGTCTAGCTCTGCATAGGGGGCGCGGCCCACACCTATCCTGCTTTTATGAGGATTGGGTGTGTACTAGAATTACTGCTCCAGCCTATCGCTGTGAAGCAGTTCATATATAAAGTTCCCCAGCCCTGATGGGCGTCGCCAGAGCTTCGCATTGAATCCACATTGAATTCCTGAACCTAGCCGTATGTGGTTGTGTGTTCTGCTCCTGCTCAGAGTTCGATCAGCTCTGGAGAGCTGATTCCCTGTTCCTGCTGTGTCTTGTTCCCTGATCCTGGATTTAACCCGGTACCTGAATGTCTGAACTGTGTCTTGTGTTTCCGCCTATGCTGGGGGCTGATTACCCAGATCGCCGTTCCTGGAGGCTGTATATCCAGGCCTGTTCCTGCTGTGTCTAATTACCTGAACCCCTGATCCTGGATCGCATCCTGTACCTGACTGTCTGAACTGTGTCCTCTGTGTTATGTTCCTGAAATCCTGCTGTGTCCTGAACCCTGTGCCAGTGACTGTGAATCCTTGCTATATAACCTGAGTTCATCTTGGAATTAGGAGTCCGGTGTGTGCTGAGTTTTCGTCACTCTGTGCTCAGCTTCTGTGCAATTCCCGGCCAGCTCCCGTTGAGCCTGGCGGGGCTTGCACCAGACTGCTGGGGTTCCTTTTCAGATCGATACTAGATGTCCGGAGTCCGAGGACCGTGTCCTTCCTGATGACCACTGCCTGATATCCGATGTCCGATGATCACTTCCAGATGTCCGGATCCTATCCATCTCTGCCTGATGTCCGGAGCCTGCCGATCGGTGCCAGATGTCTGGAGTCCGATGCCTGTGTTCCAGTCCATGTTCCTGTTGTTCCTGTCCGTGTTCCTGACTCCCTGAGATCCAATCCGTGTTCCTGATGTTCCTGTCTGTGTTCCCGACTCCCTGAGATCCAATCCGTGTTCCTGATGTCCTGTCCGTGTTCCTGTGTCCCTGAGATCCAGTCCGTGTTCCTGATGTTCCGATGTCCTGCCGGTTCCTCCTTGGTCTACCCTGTGATGACGTCTGTCCTGGGTCGGTGTCTGATGTTCTCCTGCTGAGCCTGTGCTACACCTGAGGCCTGAGAGTGAGGCCATACTAGTATGCCCGTGCCAGATGATCCTGGACTGCATCTACCCGTGATGACCCCGCCATCGCCTGAAGTCTGTCTGAGGTCGGTGTCTGATGTTCTCCTGCTGAGCCTGTGCTATGCCTGAGGCCTGAGAGTGAGGCCATACTATTATGCCCGTGCCAGATGATCCTGGACTGCATCTACCCGTGATGACCCCGCCATCGTCTGAAGTCTGTCTGAGGTTGGTGTCTGATGTTCTCCTGCTGAGCCTGTGCTACGCCTGAGGCCTAAGACAGAGGCCACCCAAGTATGCCCGTGCCAGATAACCCTGGACTGCATCTACCCGTGATGTCCTCCTGCACTCGTCTGTGATCCTGAGTCGTGTACCCTTCTCTGATGTGCGGAATCGGGAGTCCGGTCTTATGTTCTGTTATGTACTGTGTTTCTTTAAGTAAACTTTATGTTCTTCATACCTGAAGTTGTGCGGTGTTGTCTAGTCCTGCAGGTCGCCATCTTGCCCAATGCTCAGCTGCCACGGATCCCGGTCGCTGCCCTTCCCTAGTCCGGGCAGGCCCGGGTCTCCCTCCGTGGTCCAGTGGGTCCACATTCTCTTACCATCTGGGACCCATGCCTCACGTCGTCGTGGACTGGCGGCGTGGGAGCATTGGCTAGCTAGGCAAGCTATGCCATGTCCCGACGCCCCGCAGCCGTGGGAAGCGTCACACTCAGGAGGCCAATTCACCACATCGGAACCCTTTTTGGTCAAATCAGTAAATGGTTTAACAATACTGGAGAAATTACCAATAAATTTACGATAAAAATTGGCAAAACCCAAACATCTCTGAAGAGCCTTCAATGAAGTAAGTCGAACCCAATCACAGATGGCCTGAACCTTGACTGGGTCCATTTCAATAACAGACGTAGACATAATGAATCCAGAAATGAGACCTTCTGTACGCCAAAAAGACACTTTGATCCCTTCACATACAGTGCATTCTCTCTCAAAATCTGGAACACATTCCGAACATGTTTCACATGAGAGACCCAGTCGTTGGAAAAAAACAGATTTCATCCAAATAGACAATCAGAAATTTATCCACAAAATCCTTGAAAATATCACTCATGAAGGATTGGAAGACGGAAGGGGCATTAGTAAGCTCAAAAGGCATCACTAGGTACTAAAAATGCCTCTCTGGGGTATTAAACGCCGTCTTCCATTCATCCCCGCCCGTGCTTAATGCGAATAAGGTTATACGCCCCCCTGAGGTCAAGCTTGGTAAACCAACCAGCACTTTTCACTCTGGAAAATAGGTCAGAAATCAAGGGTAACGGATATTGATATTTAACAGTGATCTTATTCAGGAGACGATAATCAATACACGGCCTCAATGAACCATCCTTTTTGGCCACAAAGAAAAAACCGGCGCCCAAGGGAGAAGAGGATGGTCTGATATTACCCTTCTCCAAAGACTCCTTGATATAAGATCGCATAGCATCGTGTTCAGGTACAGATAAATTAAAAAGGTGACCTTTAGGAAATTTACCACCAGGCACTAACTCAATAGCGCAATCATAGCTCCTGTAAGGAGGTAAGGATGCAGACTTACTTTCACTAAACACGTGAGAAAAATCAGTCAAAAAGTCAGGGACATCCTGAGACTGGGGAGAGGCAGAAAAAACAGGAGTGTCAGTATTAACACATTGGCAGCCCCAACTGGTCACAGACACAGATTTCCAATCCAAAACAGGATTATGAGTCTGTAACCAAGGGAAACCCAGTACAATAATGTCATGCAGATTATGCAACACCAGAAATTTGCAACTCTCCTGATGATCTGGTTCAACCCTCAATATCACCTGAGTAGAAAACTGGGGTTTATTCTCCGCCAAAGGGGTAGAATCAATGCCCAGTAAAGGAATAGACTTCCGCAGGGGTATCATGGGAAACCCACAACGTTTGGCAAAGTCAAAATCCATCAGGTTAATAGCTGCTCCTGAATCAACAAAAGCCTGAGCAGAAAATGTGGACAGGGAGCAAATCAGGGTAACAGTCAACAGAAATTTAGCCTGAACACTACCCAAGACAACTGAGCGCGCAAAACGTCTTCCCCACTTAGGGCAGACGGAAATAGCATGGGAAGCGTCACCACATGTAATGTATGTAATACAGTTCATATAGCGTCTTGTGCTTGGGTGCGATGAAAATACATGAGACACAGGTTTGATATAGAAAGTCTTGTATTACTTCATACAAGTTGGCAAAAATAGTCACACAGTTTGCAGACACAGAAGCAGGAGACACAGCAGGCCAGAGTAATCTAAGCTCAGCAATCACTCTCCACAACAGGTTCAGGATCTTCTTCTCTGTTACCGTAAGTCCATGCAAACGTGGGTCTTTCAAAGAGCAGGGTTCAGAGTCCACAAGTGCTTCAGAGTTCCTCAGTAGGAATAGCTGGAGTACAAGGTCCAAGGCTTTAGGAGTCAGGTCACAGGTTCACTGCAGGCTAGATTCTGAAGCACTGATTGCTCAGCTGTGGCTGCTTAAGAAGCAAAAGGAGAGAATCAGGGCGGGAACATGCAAGCTGGAAACTCCATTTTGACTGAGGGCAAGATAGCTGCAGCAAGACAGAAAGTAAAATGGCTGACGAACAAACTGAGTTTCAGGAACATGTACACAGAACCTTACATTACTCCCCCTTAGGGACAACCTCCGGATGACCTCAGGCCAGGCTTGTGTGGGTACCTCTGATGAAACTGACGGAGCAAGCGAGGAGCATTAACGTTATTGACGGTTCCCATGAGTTGTCCTCCACTGGGTAGCCCTGCCATTTAATCAGATATTGTAACTGATTTCTATACAACCTGGAATCTAAAATCCTTTCCACCACAAATTCTTCCTGACCATCGACTAGCACTGGGTCAGGGCAAGGAGAAGAACGTCCAGGAAACGTATTGGGTGTCGCAGCCTTTAGTAGGGATACATGAAAGACAGGGTGAATTCTCATAGTTCTGGGCAGTTGAAGACGACAAGCAACGGCACTTATAATTTTACTGATTTTATAGGGTCCAATGTACTTATGTCCCAACTTAGACGATGGAATCCTTAACTTAAGATTTCTGGTTGACAGCCAGACCAAGTCTCCTACCTTGAAAGCTGGTGCAGGTTTACGAAATTTATTTGCTGCTTTCTTGTACCTTTCCTGAGCCGATTCCAGATTCTCCTTTAGAAGATCCATATTCTTCTGTAAAGACGTGATTCTTTCAGCCACTGCTGGTAAAGGCGTTTCTATGGGAAATCGTGGTAGAATGTTAGGATGATAACCTAGATTAGAGTAAAAAGGAGACTGCTTAGTGGAGGCACTCTGAGAGTTGTTATACGAGAACTCAGCTAATGGAAGTAGATCCACCCAATCATCCTGTAGGTGGCAGATAAAGCAGCGGAGATACTGCTCCAGGGTTTGATTGGTTCGTTCGGTCTGTCCATTAGTCTGGGGATGAAAAGCAGAAGAAAGGTTTACTTTAATGTCCAATGCTGCACAGAAATTTTGCCAAAACCTAGAAGTGAATTGCACCCCTCGATCCGAAATAACCTCATCCGGTACTCCATGTAAGCGAAACACATCTTTAATCATCAAATCTGATGTCTGTTTTGCAGTGGGTAAGCCGACACAAGGGATAAAATGAGCTGCCTTTGTTAGACGGTCAACCACCACTAGAATGGTGTTCTTCCCTTGAGAGGTTGGTAACTCCACAATGAAGTCCATAGAAATGGATCCCACGGGCGGGACGGGGTGGGAAGAGGCTGTAACAGACCAGTTGGTGAGGAGCGAGGTGTTTTGCATCTTGCACAGACTTCACATGAAGTGACATAGTTTAATACATCCTTCCTGCAAGTGGGCCACCAAAAGAAACGAGAGAGAAATTCCTGTGTCTTTAGAATTCCTCTATGCCCAGCTATCTTGGAATCGTGAATGAGTTGCAATACTCTCAATCTGACTGTTTCAGGAATATACAGGCGTTGTCCCTGAATCCACACACCATTCTTAAAGACAAGACTTACGTCCCTTGGGGGTTGTGCCAAAAAGGAATCCGCATGGTATGCTTCCTTGATGTCCTTAAGTAGGTCTTGATTATGAATTACTCCTAGGAATCTAGAGTCAGGAAGAATAGTCTTAGGAGGAGTAATTGGACGTGTCTCTGCTGAGTAAATCCTAGAGAGTGCATCAGCCTTTCCATTGCGCGATCCTGGTCTATAAGAATGATAAAATTAAATTGGTTTAAGAAAAGATTCCAGCGAGCCTGGCGAGGAGTCAGGCACTTAGCCGACCTGATAAACTCAAGGTTACGATGATCTGTCAGGACGACTATTTGCTGTGCAGCTCCTGAAGAAGGTGTCTCCATTCTTTGAAGGCGGCAATAATGGCCAACAACTCTCTATTGCCCACATCGTAGTTCCTCTCAGCCGAAGACAACTGCTGGGAAAAGAAGGCACAGGGATGCAAGACATTCTTCTCACCTGTTCTCTGAGAGAGTATAGCTCCAACGGCACAGTCTGAAGCATCCACCTCTATTATGAAGGCAAGCTCGGGGTTGGGATGTACTAGGATAGGTGCAGTGGTAAATTTATCTTTTAGACGGGAAAATGCTTCCTGGGCTTGGGGAGTCCAGGAGAACCTAGACTCTTTCCGGGTAAGTTGGGTGATAGGTGACACTATCTCAGAGAAATTTCTAATGAAACGTCTATAGAAGTTGGCAAACCCGATGAAGCGCTGTACCTCCTTCACATTTCTAGGACTTGGCCAATCCTTGATGGCTTGGGTTTTGCTTCCATCCATACTAATTCCTTGTGTAGACAGTTGTAATGTATGTAGTACAGTTCATATAGCGTCTTGTGCTTGGGTGCGATGAAAACACAGGAGTCACAGGTTTGATATAGAAAAGTCCTGTATTACTTCATACAAGTTGGCAGAAATAGTCACACAGTTTGCAGACACAGAAACAGGAGACACAGCAGGCCAGAGTAATCCAAGCTCAGCAATCACTCTCCAATACAGATTCAGGATCTTCTTCTCTGTTACCGTAAGTCCATGCAAACGTGGGTCTTTCAAAGAGCAGGGTTCAGAGTCCACAAGTGCTTCAGAGTTCCTCAGTAGGAATAGCTGGAGTACAAGGTCCAAGGCTTACAGGAGTCAAGTCACAGGTTCACTGCAGGCTAGATTCTGAAGCACTGATTGCTCAGCTGTGGCTGCTTAAGAAGCAAAGGAGAGAATCAGGGCGGGAACATGCAAGCTGGAAACTCCATTTTGACTGAGGGCAAGATAGCTGCAGCAAGACAGAAAGTAAAATGGCTGACGAACAAACTGAGTTTCAGGAATATATACATAGAACCTTACATTACTCCCCCCTTAAGGACAACCTCCGGATGACCTCAGACCAGGCTTGTGTGGGTACCTCTGATGAAACTGACGGAGCAAGCGAGGAGCATTAAGTTATTGACCGGTTCCATGAGTTGTCCTCCACTGGGTAGCCCTGCCATTTAATCAGATATTGTAACTGATTTCTATACAACCTGGAATCTAAAATCCTTTCCACCACAAATTCTTCCTGACCATCGACTAGCACTGGGTCAGGGCAAGGAGAGGGACGTCCAGGAAACGTATTGGGTGTCGCAGCCTTTAGTAGGGATACATGAAAGACAGGGTGGATTCTCATAGTTCTGGGCAGTTGAAGACGACAAGCAACGGCACTTATAATTTTACTGATTTTTTTAGGGTCCAATGTACTTATGTCCCAACTTAGACGATGGAATCCTTAACTTAAGATTTCTGGTTGACAGCCAGACCAAGTCTCCTACCTTGAAAGCTGGTGCAGGTTTACGAAATTTATCTGCTGCTTTCTTGTACCTTTCTTGAGCCGATTCCAGATTTTCCTTTAGAAGATCCATATTCTTCTGTAAAGACGTGATTCTTTCAGCCACTGCTGGTAAAGGCGTTTCTATGGGAAATCGTGGTAGAATGTTAGGATGATAACCTAGATTAGAGTAAAAAGGAGACTGTCTAGTGGAGGCACTCTGAGAGTTGTTATATGAGAACTCAGCTAATGGAAGTAGATCCACCCAATCATCCTGTAGGTGGCAGATAAAGCAGCGGAGATACTGCTCCAGGGTTTGATTGGTTCGTTCGGTCTGTCCATTAGTCTGGGGATGAAAAGCAGAAGAAAGGTTTACTTTAATGTCCAATGCTGCACAGAAATTTTGCCAAAACCTAGAAGTGAATTGCACCCCTCGATCCGAAACAACCTCATCCGGTACTCCATGTAAGCGAAACACATCTTTAATCATCAAATCTGATGTCTGTTTTGCAGTGGGTAAGCCGACACAAGGGATAAAATGAGCTGCCTTTGTTAGACGGTCAACCACCACTAGAATGGTGTTCTTCCCCTGAGAGGTTGGTAACTCCACAATGAAGTCCATAGAAATGGATCCCCACGGGCGGGACGGGGTGGGAAGAGGCTGTAACAGACCAGTTGGTGAGGAGCGAGGTGTTTTGCATCTTGCACAGACCTCACATGAAGTGACATAATTCAAAACATCTTTCCTGCAAGTGGGCCACCAAAAGAAACGAGAAAGAAATTCCTGTGTCTTTAGAATTCCTCTATGCCCAGCTATCTTGGAATCGTGAATGAGTTGCAATACTCTTAATCTGACTGTTTCAGGAATATACAGACGTTGTCCCTGAATCCACACACCATTCTTAAAGACAAGACTTACGTCCCTTGGGGGTTGTGCCAAAAAGGAATCCGCATGGTATGCTTCCTTGATGTCCTTAAGTAGGTCTTGATTATGAATTACTCCTAGGAATCTAGAGTCAGGAAGAATAGTCTTAGGAGGAGTAATTGGACGTGTCTCTGCTGAGTAAATCCTAGAGAGTGCATCAGCCTTTCCATTGCGCGATCCTGGTCTATAAGAGATGATAAAATTAAATTGGTTTAAGAAAAGATTCCAGCGAGCCTGGCGAGGTGTCAGGCACTTAGCCGACCTGATAAACTCAAGGTTACGATGGTCTGTCAGGACGACTATTTGCTGTGCAGCTCCTGAAGAAGGTGTCTCCATTCTTTGAAGGCGGCAATAATGGCCAACAACTCTCTATTGCCCACATCGTAGTTCCTCTCAGCCGAAGACAACTGCTGGGAAAAGAAGGCACAGGGATGCAAGACATTCTTCTCACCTGTTCTCTGAGAGAGTATAGCTCCAACGGCACAGTCTGAAGCATCCACCTCTATTATGAAGGCAAGCTCGGGGTTGGGATGTACTAGGATAGGTGCAGTGGTAAATTTATCTTTTAGACGGGAAAATGCTTCCTGGGCTTGGGGAGTCCAGGAAAACCTAGACTCTTTCCGGGTAAGTTGAGTGATAGGTGACACAACCTCAGAGAAATTTCTAATGAAACGTCTATAGAAGTTGGCAAACCCGATGAAGCGCTGTACCTCCTTCACATTTCTAGGACTTGGCCAATCCTTGATGGCTTGGGTTTTGCTTCCATCCATACTAATTCCTTGTGTAGACAGTACATACCCCAGAAATTGAATTTCGGTCCTATGGAATTCACACTTTTCAAGTTTGATGTAAAGATGATTTTGTCTTAGACGTTCCAAGACCATTCTCACATGTCCATGATGTTCCTCTGTGGAGTTAGAAAAAATTAGAATATCATCCAAATAAATTACCACGAATGTATCTAGGAGATCCCTGAAGATGTCATTCACCAAGTGTTGGAAAGTGGCTGGGGCGGTACTCAGACCAAAAGGCATAACTAGATATTCAAAGTGTCCATAGCGTGACCTGAATGCAGTCTTCCATTCATCCCCAGGTCTAATACGGACTAAGTTATAGGCCCCACGAAGATCTAGTTTAGAAAAAATTTTGGCATGTCGCACTCTCTCCAATAACTCAGGGATTAAAGGCAATGGATAACGGTTTCTAATAGTAACCTTATTGAGTTCCCTATAGTCTACGCATGGTCTCAGAGATCCATCTTTCTCTTTACAAAGAAGATGGGTGCACCTGCAGGAGATGAAGAGGGGCGTATGAAGCCCTTGGCTAGATTTTCATCTATGTAATCCTTTAAAGCCTTTAGCTCGGGCCCCGCCAGGGGGTAGATCTTACCAAAAGGTATCTCTGCTCCAGGCAATAATTCAATTGGACAATCATATGGACGGTGAGGAGGAAGCTGGTCAGCGTTCTTCTTGTCACATAAATCCACATAGTCCTGGTATACAGCTGGTACTTCAGGGACTGACATGATTCCTTTAGGAACAGAGCAAGCTGAAACTTTTGGACTCATCTGTTTCTCTGGAAAGTGTAATTCCTTGGTCTCCCAGTTAATGGTAGGATTCTGAGCCTGCAGCCATGGTAGCCCTAGAATAATGGGAAAGTGGGGAGAAGAGATAAGCATAAAGGACAGTTTCTCTTGATGATCTTTACCCATAAGAACCCTCAAAGGCTCTGTTTCCTGATCCACTGGTCCAGAGGTCAGCAGGGAGCCATCCACAGTTTCCATCTGTACTGGAGTAGCCTTCTTCACTGAACGTATTCCCTGTTTCAGAGCAAAGGAGACATCCATAAAATTTCCACTTGCCCTGAGTCGATCATAGCAGAGCTAGACACCCAAGCTGAGTCAACCCAGAGTTTGATGGAAAGAAAGCAATGAGAATTGTTTTTCTTACAACTCAGCTGGGACACCGCTGAGGAAACTTGAAAAATGGCAGCGTTTACACAGTCAACGTCCTCAGAGGTAACGGAGTTTAAGTCCGAGAAATCAAGATCTGTTGCTGCAGATCTCTCTGGAGCCTGAGGCTCGGACCTGACAGATCCCCTCTCGCAACACTCACAATGAATGAGTGCTGCAGTAGTCTTACGAGAACGGCTGGGGCAGTTTATAATGAAGTGCCCTGACTTACCACAATAGAAACATAGATTCTCCTTAAAACGATGTTCCTTGCGTGCATCACTAACCCGTCGTTGTAAAGAGTCTACCTGCATGGGTTCAGGTTCAGGTTCCCGTGTAATCCTACTCAAAGGTTCCTTAGCTGGAGAGGAAGGTAGGAAAAGGTTAGTACGATTGCTTTCGAACCATCTCTCTTGCCTGCGTTCAGTCAGACGAGTATCAATACGGATGCAGTAGTTAATAAAGTCACCTAACGCAGTGGGAGGGTCGGCACGAGCAAGTTCATCCTTAATCAGTGGAGATAACCCCTTTCGAAAAATAGATTTTTTGGCGGAACTGTCCCAGGTGGTATCAAGGGCCCATCTCCTGAAATCCAAGGCATATTCAGCTACCGAGTGCTTACCTTGGCGCAAAGCTAACATGGCTGCTTCAGCTGTTGCACCTCGATTGGGGTCATCAAACACCTGCCCCATGGCTAAATAAAATCATCAAGGTGATTCAAACAATCATCCTCAGTCTCAATCAGAGGGTTTGCCCACATTAAAGCCTTTGTTGGTAAGCAACATAATTATAGTAAGCACCTTAGATCGTTCAGTGGGAAATTGTGAAGCATGTGCAGAAAAAAAAAGATTGCATTGATTAATAAATCCCCTGAATTTCTCACGTTCACCCCAAAACGAAAAGGGGGCAACTTGGGAATCCCAGCACTCGGGGCTACGGCAGGAGCCTGGACTCGCCCCTCTAGAACCTCAATCCTGGCTCGCAAATCCTGGGTAGTCTGTCCAACCACTTGCAAATTGTGATTATTGAGGTCCTGTAGATTTGTAAAACGGGTCTTTATATTCTGCAAATCTGCAAGGATATTATCAGTCACTCCGCAAAGTTCCTTTATGCGGGCATCCATTTTCCAGATCTTTTAAGACAGGATTACTGGAAGAAGAGGAGAGAAAAAAAAAACAATAGTGTTCACCTGTGGCAACACTGCAGAGAGAAAAAAAAAATTAAGGGAACTGCTCACCTGGAATGGTTGTGAGAAGTCACAACCACTATCATCACAGAAAGTTTCAACCAGACATCTGATATCCAGAGTTACAGCAGACACAGCCTTCCAGACCCAGCAGTCACTAACGTTTTGGCTTCAGAATCTTGTAATGTATGTAGTACAGTTCATATAGCGTCTTGTGCTTGGGTGCGATGAAAACACAGGAGTCACAGGTTTGATATAGAAAAGTCCTGTATTACTTCATAAAGTTGGCAGAAATAGTCACACAGTTTGCAGACACAGAAACAGGAGACACAGCAGGCCAGAGTAATCCAAGCTCAGCAATCACTCTCCAATACAGATTCAGGATCTTCTTCTCTGTTACCGTAAGTCCATGCAAACGTGGGTCTTTCAAAGAGCAGGGTTCAGAGTCCACAAGTGCTTCAGAGTTCCTCAGTAGGAATAGCTGGAGTACAAGGTCAAGGCTTACAGGAGTCAAGTCACAGGTTCACTGCAGGCTAGATTCTGAAGCACTGATTGCTCAGCTGTGGCTGCTTAAGAAGCAAAGGAGAGAATCAGGGCGGGAACATGCAAGCTGGAAACTCCATTTTGACTGAGGGCAAGATAGCTGCAGCAAGACAGAAAGTAAAATGGCTGACGAACAAACTGAGTTTCAGGAATATATACATAGAACCTTACAACAGTACATACCCAGAAATTGAATTTCGGTCCTATGGAATTCACACTTCTCAAGTTTGATGTAAAGATGATTTTGTCTTAGACGTTCCAAGACCATTCTCACATGTCCATGATGTTCCTCTGTGGAGTTAGAAAAAATTAGAATATCATCCAAATAAATTACCACGAATGTATCTAGGAGATCCCTGAAGATGTCATTCACCAAGTGTTGGAAAGTGGCTGGGGCGGTACTCAGACCAAAAGGCATAACTAGATATTCAAAGTGTCCATAGCGTGACCTGAATGCAGTCTTCCATTCATCCCCAGGTCTAATACGGACTAAGTTATAGGCCCCACGAAGATCTAGTTTAGAGAAAATTTTGGCATGTCGCACTCTCTCCAATAACTCAGGGATTAAAGGCAATGGATAACGGTTTCTAATAGTAACCTTATTGAGTTCCCTATAGTCTACGCATGGTCTCAGAGATCCATCTTTCTTCTTTACAAAGAAGATGGGTGCACCTGCAGGAGATGAAGAGAGGCGTATGAAGCCCTTGGCTAGATTTTCGTCTATGTAATCCTTTAAAGCCTTTAGCTCGGGCCCCGCCAGGGGTAGATCTTACCAAAAGGTATCTCTGCTCCAGGCAATAATTCAATTGGACAATCATATGGACGGTGAGGAGGAAGCTGGTCAGCGTTCTTCTTGTCACATAAATCCACATAGTCCTGGTATACAGCTGGTAGTTCAGGGACTGACATGGTTCCTTTAGGAACAGAGCAAGCTGAAACTTTTGGACTCATCTGTTTCTCTGGAAAGTGTAATTCCTTGGTCTCCCAGTTAATGGTAGGATTCTGAGCCTGCAGCCATGGTAGCCCTAGAATAATGGGAAAGTGGGGAGAAGAGATAAGCATAAAGGACAGTTTCTCTTGATGATCTTTACCCATAAGAACCCTCAAAGGCTCTGTTTCCTGATCCACTGGTCCAGAGGTCAGCAGGGAGCCATCCACAGTTTCCATCTGTACTGGAGTAGCCTTCTTCACTGAACGTATTCCCTGTTTCAGAGCAAAGGAGACATCCATAAAATTTCCACTTGCCCCTGAATCGATCATAGCAGAGCTAGACACCCAAGCTGAGTCAACCCAGAGTTTGATGGAAAGAAAGCAATGAGAATTGTTTTTCTTACAACTCAGCTGGGACACCGCTGAGGAAACTTGAAAAATGGCAGCGTTTACACAGTCAACGTCCTCAGAGGTAACGGAGATTAAGTCCGAGAAATCAAGATCTGTTGCTGCAGATCTCTCTGGAGCCTGAGGCTCGGACCTGACAGATCCCCTCTCGCAACACTCACAATGAATGAGTGCTGCAGTAGTCTTACGAGAACGGCTGGGGCAGTTTATAATGAAGTGCCCTGACTTACCACAATAGAAACATAGATTTTCCTTAAAACGATGTTCCTTGCGTGCATCACTAACCCGTCGTTGTAAAGAGTCTACCTGCATGGGTTCAGGTTCAGGTTCCCGTGTAATCCTACTCAAAGGTTCCTTAGCTGGAGAGGAAGGTAGGAAAAGGTTAGTGCGATTGCTTTCGAACCATCTCTCTTGCCTGCGTTCAGTCAGACGAGTATCAATACGGATGCAGTAGTTAATAAAGTCACCTAACGCAGTAGGAGGGTCGGCACGAGCAAGTTCATCCTTAATCAGTGGAGATAACCCCTTTCGAAAAATAGATTTTTTGGCGGAACTGTCCCAGGTGGTATCAAGGGCCCATCTCCTGAAATCCAAGGCATATTCAGCTACCGAGTGCTTACCTTGGCGCAAAGCTAACATGGCTGCTTCAGCTGTTGCACCTCGATTGGGGTCATCAAACACCTGCCCCATGGCTGAAATAAAAGCATCAAGGTGATTCAAACAATCATCCTCAGTCTCAATCAGAGGGTTTGCCCACATCAAAGCCTTGTTGGTAAGCAACATAATTATAGTAAGCACCTTAGATCGTTCAGTGGGAAATTGTGAAGCATGTGCAGAAAAAAAAAGATTGCATTGATTAATAAATCCCCTGAATTTCTCACGTTCACCGCCAAAACGAAAAGGGGGCAACTTGGGAATCCCAGAACTCGGGGCTACGGCAGGAGCCTGGACTCGCTCTTCTAGAACCTCAATCCTGGCTCGCAAATCCTGGGCAGTCTGTCCAAACACTTGCAAATTGTGATTAGTGAGGTCCTGTAGGCTTGAAAAACGGGTCTTTATATTCTGAAAATCTGCAAGGATATTATCAGTCACTCCGCAAAGTTCCTTTATGCGGGCCTCCATTTTCCAGATCTTTTAAGACAGGAGTACTGGATAGAAGAGGAGAGGAGAAAAAAAAAACAATAGTGTTTACCTGTGGTAACACTGCAGAGAGAAAAAAAAATTAAGGGAACTGCTCACCTGGAATGGTTGTGAGAAGTCACAACCACTATCATCACAGAAAGTTCACCCGGACATCTGATATCCACAGTTACAGCAGACAAAAAAGAGAAAAGAGAAAAAAAAAAAAAAACAATAGTGTTTACCTGTGGTAACACTGCAGAAAAAAAAAACACTTAAGGGAATTGCTCACCTGGAATGGTTGTGAGAAGTCACAACCACTGTCATCACAGAAAGTACAACCGGACATCCGATATCCACAGTTACAGCAGACACAGCCTTTCCAGACCCAGCAGATACTAACGTTTTGGCTTCAGAATCTTGTAATGTATGTAGTACAGTTCATATAGCGTCTTGTGCTTGGGTGCGATGAAAATACATGAGACACAGGTTTGATATAGAAAGTCTTGTATTACTTCATACAAGTTGGCAAAAATAGTCACACAGTTTGCAGACACAGAAGCAGGAGACACAGCAGGCCAGAGTAATCTAAGCTCAGCAATCACTCTCCACAACAGGTTCAGGATCTTCTTCTCTGTTACCGTAAGTCCATGCAAACGTGGGTCTTTCAAAGAGCAGGGTTCAGAGTCCACAAGTGCTTCAGAGTTCCTCAGTAGGAATAGCTGGAGTACAAGGTCCAAGGCTTTAGGAGTCAGGTCACAGGTTCACTGCAGGCTAGATTCTGAAGCACTGATTGCTCAGCTGTGGCTGCTTAAGAAGCAAAGGAGAGAATCAGGGCGGGAACATGCAAGCTGGAAACTCCATTTTGACTGAGGGCAAGATAGCTGCAGCAAGACAGAAAGTAAAATGGCTGACGAACAAACTGAGTTTCAGGAACATGTACACAGAACCTTACACCACAGTAGAAACATAACCCATTGTGCTTACGAAATTCATGACGCTGAGCCCCAGAAGTCACTCCATCACACTGCATGGGCTCAGGAGCTGGCTCAAAAGGCAATACTATCTCACGCATACCTCTGCGCTTCCTCAAACGTCTGTCAATTTGAATAGCCAAAGACATAGAATCATTGAGACCAGAGGGAACAGGGAATCCCACCATAACGTCCTTTACATTTTCTGACAGACCCTTCCGAAAAAGGGCTGCCAAAGCATCATCATTCCATTTGGTCAGGACTGCCCATTTTCGAAATTTCTGACAGTACAGCTCAGCGTCTTCATGACCCTGATTTAATGCCAACAAGGTCTTTTCAGCTTGATCAGTGACATTAGGTTCATCGTACAATAACTCCAGAGCCTGAAAAAATACATCAACATCATTCAAAACAGGATCCCCAGGTGTCAGGGAAAAAGCCCAATCCTGAGGGTCGCCGCGCAGCAGAGAGATGACAATTTGAACCTGCTGTGCTGCGTTCCCTGAGGACTTAGATTTTAAGGCAAAAAACAACTTACAGTTATTTTGAAATTCAGAAATTTAGACCGATCCCCCAAAAATAAATCCGGTATGGGGATCCAAGGCTCCACAACCGGCAACCCAGCAAGATAGGTAGCAATACTCCGAACCTCAGAGGCAAGCTGTTCCACACGGCCAGACAACTGTGCAAACTCCATTGAGAGAAAAAAAATCCTCCTCAGCACCCAGAGAAATAGAGGGGAAAAAAAATGCAACAAAAAGAGGAAAAAAAAATTTCTGACAACTCCCTTTTTTTTTCTTTTCCCTTTTCACTATTTTTCCCTTCAGTGAGTACCATATCATTTTCAGTTTGACCGGTAATACTGTTATGTTTCGGTAGCTGAGGAGAAGTAGCAAAAAATAGCCAAAGTAGTAATACACCAGATATGCTGGAAACTATTGGATTGCAGTACACTAAATTAACCGCCACACTAGAAGTAGCCGTGGAGCGTACCTACGTTGATCCTAGACGTCTCGTCACAGCCGGAGAGATAACTACACCTAAAGGCAGAAAGATGAAAGCTATCTGCCCCGGAGCAGAATCCCCAAAGAAATAGGAAGCCCCCAAAAATGTAATGGCGGTTAGACAAGAAGAAAACACGGACACAGACAAAAAATAGAATGAGCAAACGCTGGGCCCAATCTGTCTAGATAGAAAAGTATAGGAAAGAATTCTGACTGCAACCCAAAAAAACCCTGACAAAAATACCAACACTTCTGATTAACAAAAAACCTGAGATCACACGATCTCATCCACCTAAATCAGATCTCTGGTGTAACTCACAACAATTCAGCAAATAAAAAGTGACAAAGGAACAAAGCAAAAGTGCAAACACAAAATGAGCGCAATTGCAGCGCCAGACCCCATAAGGGGACCAGGCTGAAGTCCACTGCAAGCAGCAAACCAGCAGAGAAATCCAAGAGAGAAAAAAAAAACACTTCTCTGAATGAGAGCAGGAAAGCAAGCTGTGCTCCAAGCAAGACCAGGAGGAACAATTGATTACCGGCAAGGCTGATGGGAACTCAGGTCACTTATATCATACCGTTCAGAGCCAGCTGAAGGCCATTCAGTAATTAGTTCATTACCCTTAGCAACCACCGGAGGGAGCCCCAGCTCAGAAGTCGCCTCCAAAGTATTCACAACAGCTGTATATGCAGCCAACATCTGTTTGAAATCTGCAGTTCTTACTGCCCCATTTATAGAGCCAGCAGAGCTTGTGATGTCACAGCCGACACAGCTCTGTGATGTCATCACCTTACTATGTTACCACACATGAAAAATGACATGTACTGGTGCCTACAAGAGATTCATCGGTACATATCCCTGACACCCCTCTGATGACAGCATTATCACTGACATCTTAACCGAAACATGACCACCCACTAAGAAGCCACCCGTTATAATTAGAGATGAGTGAACCTACAAAAGTCCCGATGTTATCCGAATAATTTGCTGAACTGTTCGTCAAACATATCCAAACATATCTGCTCCCCATTTAATTCAATAAGAGGCAAAACCAAACGCCTCGCCTGGACAACTCCTTCAGGGAGACCAAAAAGCTCCTAAAACAGCTCAAATTATAGGCAGACACCAGGAAAAGTGTCATCAATTGACCCAGAGTACAAATAGTATGCATGCATGGAACAGGGCCTGGGACATGGCTTGGATCAGCATTTATCAATAACAGGTGGATGAGTGACAGGTTTAAGCCTGGTGGTCTGAGAGCCCTGCCAAATTCAGGCAAGACACATGAAGGACACCCAACTTGGAGTCCAAAAATTTCCAAAAATTAGGGGCAGATTCCAGGAAAAGTGTCATTAATTGACCCACAGTAGAAATGTCAGGATCCCGTCTGGGTTGGAACCGATGTTACTGCAAACACTAGGGGAAGCAGAGGCAGGTAGCGTAGTCAGGTGTCAGGCCGAGGTCAGTTCACAGGAGAGCAGTGTTTGTAGCAGAGGAGCAGGCAGATAACGTAGTCAGGTGGCAGCCGGAGGTCGGTACACAGGAAAGGCAGTTCGGTAGCAGAGGAGCAGGCAGATAACGTAGTCAGGTGGCAGGCCGAGGTCAGTTCACAGGAGAGCAGTGTTTGTAGCAGCAGGAACAGCAGGAGAAAGAGCTTGACTAAAGGCTGGAAGCACAATAATCTCGCAATGACACACCCACAGGGCCAGGTTTATATAGGGCGTGTAATTGGCAATCAGAGGCCAAACGAGAGAGCACTGGGTGGAGCCGATCAGGAAGAACAGTCAATGGTATCTGGGTTCAGCAAGGAACTTTGTAGCCAGCAGAATAGCTCAGATGGTAGAGCTGCTGGCCGGTGGACAAGAGACACTGGGTTCGATTCCTGACAGTACTCCCCTCCTTCCAGGATGGCCTCTGGACATCTCAGGAGCTGGCCTATCTGGGTACCTCTGATTAAGGCTCTTGTAAGTCCAGGAGCATGGACGTTGTCCTTTGGTTCCCATGAATTTTCCTCTGGTCCGTAACCTTCCCACTGCACCAGATACTGCAGTTTACCTCTGAATTTTCGGGAGTCCAGAATCTTATTCACAATGTATTCTTCTTCACCACGGATCCTTTCTGGTGGAGGAGGTGGCTGAATTCTTCCTGGAAACGGGTTTTCACAGAAGGGTTTGAGCAAGGATATGTAAATACTGGATGAATCTTTAGATTGTTAGGAAGTTTTAAACGAAAAGCAACCTGGTTAATTTTTGCAGAAATTTGAAAAGGTCCAATGAATTTCTGACCCAATTTGGAGGATGGCACATGTGTCTTAAGGTTTTTAGTGGACAGCCAAACTTTGTCTCCAACCTGAAGAGCAGGGGGCACTCTCCGATGTTTATCTGCTGCTTCCTTATATACTTCCTGGGTCTTGAGTAATATCTCTGATAATTCCTTCTGGGATTCCTGTAATTTTGCAAGCCTGTCATTAACAGCAGGAATGGGAGTGTTCACTGGCAGATTAGGGATAAATACTTGATGTACTCCATAATTAGCAAAAAATGGGGTTTGAGATGTAGCGCTATGTATGGAGTTGTTGTAGGCAAACTCTGCTGTTGGTAAATAGTCCACCCAGTCATCCTGAAGATAGGAAATGAAGCAACGGAGGTATTGCTCCAAAGTCTGGTTCGTTCTCTCCATCTGGCCATTGGACTGAGGATGGAAAGCGGTAGAAAGATTCACCGTGACTCCCAAGGCTGTACAGAAACTCTTCCAAAATTTTGACGTAAACTGAACGCCTCTGTCAGACACCACGTTGTCAGGAATTCCATGTAACCTGAATACCTCTTTGATCATCAGTTCTGCAGTTTTTTCAGCAGTAGGAATTCCTTCAGTTGGAATAAAGTGGGCCATTTTTGTGAGTCGGTCCACTATGACAAAGATGACGGTCATCTGTTTGGAAGGGGGTAGTTCCACAATAAAATCCATGGAAATAGATCCCCAAGGCCTGGATGGAACTGGGAGTGGTTGCAAGAGTCCTAGAGGAGACGATCGTGGGATCTTGTTTCGTGCGCATGTTAAACAGGTTGAAACATATTTCCTCACATCCTTCCTACAATTAGGCCACCAAAAGAAACGAAGTAGTAAGTCTTGTGTTTTTGCAACTCCAGGATGTCCTGCCAGTTTAGAATCATGGACACTTTTGAGGACTTCAAGGCGAGAAGATTCAGGTACATATATTTTGTGTTTCTGCATCCAAAACCCCTCTTTGAATGAAAGATCGACGTCTTCCGAAGGATGGTTAAGGAAAGAGTCCTCTTGGTATCCATCTTTAATTCTATTACATAGTCCTTAGAGTGCAATATTCCCAAAAAATTTTTAGGCCTAGAATTGTATCGTCATTACTAGACCTCTCCTGAGGTTCCGAACACATCCTGGACAGGGCGTCAGCCTTGCCATTTCTTGAACCAGGCCGGTAAGAAATTATAAAATTGAATCTTGAGAAAAATAAGGCCATCGTGCTTGTCTTGCAGACAATCTTTTTGCTGTACGGAGGAATTCAAGATTCTTGTGGTCCGTGAGGACAGTCACAGGGTGATTGGCACCTTCCAGAAGATGTCTCCACTCGGAGAAGGCAACTTTAATGGCTAACAGTTCTTTATTACCGATGTCGTAGTTCTTTTCTGCAGATGACATGGTGTGGGAAAGAAACGCACATGGGTGAAGTTGCATCTTGTCCCCAACTCGCTGAGACAGAATGGCTCCCACTGCAGAGTCCGAGGCGTCCACTTCGACAGTAAATGGCAATTCAGGATTTGGGTGTACTAACAATGGAGCAGACGTAAAAAGAGTTTTCAACTTGTCAAAAGCCTCCTGTGCCTCCGGAGACCAGAAAAATGCTTTGGTCTTTTTTGTTAGTGTAGTAATTGGTAGTATGATCCGTGAAAAGTTCTTTATATAATTTTCGGTAAAAATTTGCAAATCCTATGAAACGCTGGACGTCTTTTAAATTTCTTGGAACAGGCCAGTCCACTACAGCATTGATTTTGCCGGGATCCATGCTCAGACCTTCTGGGGAGATGATATATCCCAGAAATTGGATACTGGTTTGTTCAAACTCACATTTTTCAAGTTTAATGTAAAGATGGTTCTCCTGTAGTCGTTCCAGGACTAACTGGACGTGCCTGCGATGCTCTTCCAAGGTGTCTGAAAATATAAGAATGTCATCGAGATAAGCCACAACAAATTGGTCCAAGAAATCTCGAAATACATCATTAATAAAATGTTGAAAGGTGGCTGGGGCATTGCTAAGGCCAAAGGTCATAACCAGAGATTCAAAATGTCCATATCTCGTTCTGAAGGCGGTCTTCCACTCATCTCCTGGGCGAATCCGTATGAGGTTGTAAGCCCCTCTAAGATCCAGCTTCGTAAAGATTTTCGCAGAACGGAGTCTCTCAAATAGTTCAGGAATCAAGAGACACTGGGTTCGATTCCTGACAAGAAATGTGAAAATGGCACAGCAGCAGTCAGCCATGGACCATGCATGGGGTATCAGGGTCTGGGCCATCATTTACAGTTCTGAATTTAAGTCTAAATTAAGACAAGGTGGGTGAAGGACCGGTGTAAATCTGCTTTACTGGAAGCCCTGATACCTCATGCAACAGCTCAAACAACTTTTCTGCTCAGCCACACTCAGGTGGCACAAATATCCGCTTCGTAGACTATTATTGTTAGATACATTTAAGGATAGTAACACAGGTAATTGACTGAAAGTGAGTGCAGGCCTGCCCGTATGGGAGCTCTACTTACACAGGCAACCCACCAGGTGGAGACCCAACTTGGAGTCTCCACATTTCCAACAATTATTGCCACACACCACTAAAGTGGCATCAATTTCTCCAGGGTAGAAATAGTATAATGGGCCTTTGACACCCCTTCCACAACAGGCAACCCACCAGATGGAGTCCCATCTTGGAATCTCCAAATTTAAAAAAAAATGTTTGTTACATCAGCAGCAGTAGCAACTGCAGGCACAGAAGCCACCACAAAGGTGGCACAGACTGCAATAACGCAAGATCAATGCAGCACACTAAAAACGACACCATTTCCTAGTCATCCCAGTCTGCGTGCCCACTCATTCCAGACCAGGGCCCGCAGCATCGCTCCACTCCTGCCACCGCCACGAGCCTCCGGAAGTAGCGACCTTGCCACCTGTGACCCAGCTCCCTCACCACCATCCGCCAGTAAACTACCATTAATACGAACTATAAGACGCACCACCATTCTAATTAAAAAACATTTTTTCCTCATTTCCACCCCAAAATTTGAGGAGCTTCTTATAGTCCGGTGAGTCTTATAGTTCACAAATTCTGGAACTCATCATTTATTTACAATCTGGTTGTAGAACTATGCAGTGTGATATCAATTCAGGCTTAGACTGGACCACAGGAGAACCGGAGAATCCTCCGGGGGACCCCTGTGCAGGAGTGGGCAACCACCCTCTTACATGAGCAGTTTTTCGCACTATGTACTTGAATTACTATGTACAGACAAAGGCTGCATCTTATTCATTTAACAGTCTACCCAGGTCATTGTTATATACATTTGTGATTGAGGATAATGTCAAATTTGCATATAGCTGAAAAGTTGGGCCCTGGAGTTGATTACTGGTGGGCCCTTGAATCCCAAGTCCGACACTGTATAGGCAAGAGCACATTTTGTTACATAGATGTTATGGTGGTACAACCTGAGATCTACCTGCGTTCTGTATCTATGCACTGTTTGGTTGCCAGTGTCCTGGTAATCGATATTTGATATATTGTCTTGTATCTTATCAAACATATGTGTTTCTCTATAAAAGTTACATGTTTTTAGTCAGCAAACTCCTTGCTTTTCTGCTAGCATAAATTGATTATTTTGGAGAGGCTAAATGGGTTCCCATTGGTTTAGCTCTGAACTTTATTTGACCGGATAACCCACTTATTGAAAATCAATATGTACCTAATGGATTTATTGTTCCTCATCCACAGATCTGTGGTTAGTTATGTTTGAAACAATCTCCCTGCTGAGTTCCTTCAAGTGTACCCAAGTGTATCTAGAAGATTTGATTCTGTTTTTAAAGAGGATGTCCACTACATTGTATAATGCCCCCTCCGACTTAAACCTTGTAAAGAAGTATTTTGGTAAATACCTCTTGTTGCCATATGCAGGGGATCTGGAACTTGATGTGACATCCGCGGATGTCAGCGGCGGCTGCAGCCGGGGTCACGTAGTGCTGAGTGAGCGGTGAGCGATAGCGCCACTCACAGGCACAGATGGCAACAAGAGCTATTTACAAAAATACTTCTTTACAAGGTTTAAATCGGTGGGCATTATACAATGTAGTGGACAATGTATTTAAGGCAAAGAGCGGTCAGGTCACACCAAATATTGATGTCATTTAGATTTCTCTTTTGTTTATTTCCCCTCCATATTGTTAATTAATAAAAATAAACTATTAACCCTTTGTTTTTTAAAGGATTCTTACTTTGCAGTATGCACACAACTACTCCAACATGCTGACTTTAGTGACTTCACGGGTGACGACTCACAGTTAACCTTTATTTAGGAGTTGAAGTAGTTAGTGACTGTGTATTGTTCTTAATTAATCCCCTCCTATCAGTGAATTGTTCTGGTTTATTGTGAAGAGTCTCGGTTGTATAATTAGCTGAACATTGCCATTTACTGCTCTGCTGTTTGTGCAAGACAGACATTTATTAATGAGATGTGAGATATGTGTCCATTACTCCTCTAGTTTACCCTGAGAAGGATGACTCTGGACAAATATTTTGATTCATTATTCTCCCTGCACCATTTAGAGGAGAGGTTGTGACTGAGGTGTGGGGTGCACCCATGACTCAGCCTGTCAATAAAGGGCTAAGTAATGTGTGCATGCTGGTGAGGAAATAGTTACAGTTGCACAGAGCTGTAATACTCTATGGCGCCATACTATTTGTATTATGGCATGCTCCATTCACTACATTATACTGCTATACAGTACTGTGCAGTCACCAAACAGTGGCCTATGGATTCCGTAGACCACCATGTAAGCTTACAAGAAACTTATGACTGGCTTCACAGCAGAGTTGTGACTATAGTGTGTGCAGGGGTTGCAGTCACAACTGGGCCCTGGATCGTAGAGTAACCCCAAAACATCCTTTTGGTCCAGAGAAAACATCCTTTTGGTCCAGAGTTTGGGATTCAGCCTCAAACTCTTGATTTGGCCAAACCGATTTTTAAAATCAAAGCGGGTTTGCCGTACAGGGAGAAAATACCCCAATCCTGTTCTCTTCCATGATCAGTGAGGAGAAAGCTTAGTTTCTGTATGCTGTCTCCTAAGTGAACAGGTAGAACGACATCAGTCGGAACACGGAAGGCATAAGTCATGGGAAAAGCGGAGTACAGAGTGATGATGCAGTGATGTGACAACATTTCCCACAGAACTATGCCTACTTACTTTGTCACAAGACTACATCTTTCTTCTGCACCAAAGAAGGAAAAAGGAAGCTTTACTACCATAAAAATATTTTTATTGAAGATTAATGTTAAAAATTAGATGTTAAAATATACATATCATGTATGTTATGGGGACAACTATTACAACAGAATATACAAACGAAACAGCCTAAGCAGGGTATATGGGTATTCACAGGTATTTTCAATGAGATATATTAACAGATTAATGCTGCCTAAAATATGGTATCACACCTATGATGCAGTGCAGAAAATATGTAATCATTCCCATTGAAAATTTCAAATTTTATCCCATTGAACAATCCAGCACACAATTCCAATACCTATAGGGCCATATCATATATATGCATCAAAGAAAGTGCATGGTGCATAATGCAACTTAATAATGGATCCCTGCCAATGCAGGTATATTCACGCCAAAATAGGTAAAGGATAAAAGTACTTAAGCATGTGCTTATTCAAGTGTGGAATGACAAATTTGCTGCTGGCATATGTTACTCTACCTCAGTGCAGGCTGTGGCACCCAAGATGCACGTTTCGCCCGCAGCTTCTTCCACATCCCCTCTGGATCCCCTCTGTTGTAATAGTTGTCCCCATAACATACATGATATGTATATTTTAACATCTCATTTTTAACATTAATCTTCAATAAAAATATTTTTATGGTAGTAAAGCTTCCTTTTTCCTTCTTTGGTGTATTTAAATTGGAAGTGCCGGATAACTAGGCGGTTAATCTATATATGATTTTACATCTTTCTTCTGATAGATCTGTACTCTGCTTCTCCCTGCCATATGCTGGTCTACAATTTAAATCTTCCTGTGAAAGAAGATGTCACAGGAAGGGGAGAAGCTTCCCACATTGCAGTGCTCTTACCAGAAGCAGAAGCCGTCATGAAGAAGTGTTAAGAAGAGCGAAGTTCTGCAGGATGGGGCTGTGTAAACGGGGGCTGAGAAGAGCAATGCACTTCAGGAGGAAACTGTGCTGAGAAGTGAAGTACTGCAGGATGGGGCTGCGGAGTGATTTATTACAGGAGGGAGCTCTATATAGAGGGGATAGAGAGGAATATAATGATCTGCCTGAGAGAGACCTATATAGAAAGGGCTGAGAGGACTAATATGCATTCTCATATGCAGTATTTGGAGTAGGACAATGTTCCCCAACCCCAGTCCTTAAGAGCTATGAATAGATCATGTTTTCAGGATTTTTTTAGTGTTGTACAGGTGATAATTCCATCAAATGTGCAATACTAAGAAAATCCTGAAAACTATCTGCTGGTGGCTCTTCAGGACTGGAGTTGGGGAACACTGGATGGGCTGGTCTGGTCACAAGCTCCTCCAACTATTGATATCTATAGACCTTGAGACTTGGGAAGTCAGTGAGGAAGGAGAAGAAAATTTAATACTTATATATTAGTAAGTAACCTAAAATCATGTCACCAAACATTTAAAAAAATATATGACTTTATTTTTAACGGTATTTCAGTGATACCATGCTTGTTGGCTATGTAGTAAAAATGTCAATAATTCTAATAAGCCAATCATTATTTTGACAAACTAGCATCAAATATTAGTTACATTTTGCCCTTTAGGGTTCACTCACACTAACGTATAAAAATCAGTGCCATTCTCATCCAGAAAAGTGGGACTATCTTTTCTCACTTGTCATCCGTGTGCAATCTGTTCTTGTACTCAGCAGCTATTAATCTTTTACCGGACCATCTACAGTTTTCTATGTTACAGAATTGTAAAAATCGCATGCCGTATTGATGGCCCGATATTTTATCTCACACCCATCAGATTTCGGAGTGAAATCTCAGCATGCTGCAATTTTTTTTTGTCATGGGGATTACAGCTGATAAAAAATATTTAGTTCGGCCTCATTGAATAACATTGGTCCCAGTGAAATAGTGAAATACGTTTTTTTCTCACATTTATACGCTAGTGTGAGCAAACCCTTAAGAAAAGTAAAATATTTGACAACTGTACAAATCTGTGAAGCTAAAATAAAGAAATGTTGTGTAAAATAGTCTGGATTCAAATACATAAAAAACAAAGCTCCCGCTGTGATCTGTATTACAGGCTTCCCATTATGAACGTTGCACGGGCCGAGACCCTATGTCAGCAGCAAGCAGGAGAATATCCAAGGTTAATAGGTTTGTCCAGCATTATGTGCAGAACAAAATTTAAGTTAAAAACAACATTTTCATTTTATCATAGTGATAAAAGTATAATAAATAGGTAGAAATTAGGTGCCAGAAACTGTTCTCCAGGTTTCGAACCCTGGTTCTTATTCATAGCCTCAGTCCTGTAGACTGTAGGCCGAAAGGGCTTTCTGTGTCAGTCTGTCACTGTTAGTTTCTTGACTGTAATTTATATTTGTACTTTGTATTTAATCCTTCTCATGTGCAGCATAAATTGAATAAATGGTGCGCTAAAAAGAAATAATTATAATTAATAATTTCATTTGTTCACGCATAGGAAATTTCATGGGACCATATTTCTATATAGTACGGATTTCAAGTTTGCACAAAAATCAAAGTCAGTATGCAATGTAAGGACAATGTTTCTCTAATTATATGCAGGACATAAAGATAAAATTGAAATATGCAGACAGGTGTTATACCGGTCACTGGTATAATTAACTATATCTTTGTCCAATGCTCTCTTAGGAAATATTTACATGTGGCTGATTTGTTGGCGAATTTTTTAAAAGTGACCCCAAAAATTACCAAGCACTCTCTGACATGAATCCAGAAGTGGGTCCCACCACTATGTCTTGCACTTGTCTCCAGAATAGGTGTCTACCTACCGATCCACTGTAGTGGAGGGAGAAGTAGCTGTATAATACCTAAAATATTGAGGTTTGCAGAAGCCCTTGGACAAGAAGTAGACAGGAACCATGTTCCACCTTTTGGACCTTCTTCTAATATTACGAGTTCTTCTCCTAAGATTACTGGTTCCCCCGTATTGCAGTGGATCGCCCGCCAGAGCAATGGGGTACTCAGTAACGGGCCGGTGTCTTAAAGGGATGTGTCACAGCGGCAGTGACCCAGTCCGTGGTGCTATGCGTCCAATAAAAGAGGAATATTTACAGGGGATGAATAAGAGTTTGTATGGAAGTGTTTGTGACGCCACCTGTGGTTTCTGGTCAGAAGTGACCAGCACTGCAGTGCAGAACCTCTGGGACTAGTGGTGTAATGCAGCAGAGTTGGAATAGCTCTCCACAGGCAGAGCTTGTTGTCCCAGGGCAGAAGTATGATGTAGAGGATAATGGTGTCAATAGATGTAGCAGTGCTGAGTGAGTGCCGCAGGAAGAACTTGAGAGGACACAGTCAGATGCAGTTTCCAAAGCTTTACTCACTGTTCTTGTTCATGCAGGTGCCCGCTTGGTGCCACATCCTCCAGGTAAGGAATCCAGCCAACTTCCAGGTAGATGAAGAACACCTGTCCAGAGCACCCTGTTAGTATATGCCTTTCCTGGCCATATCACTGTGCTGATTTCCACTCCTCTTCCTTCCCAGCACCACAAATCAGTGTCCCAGTCTAACAGCTGCGAATCCTGTCGGACAACGTGACCCAGGCGTTTCCTTGATTCTATATAGCTGTCTTCCCAGAGAAGATAATTGTGGTTGTTGGCTGCGACCCCTAAAGTTGTCACAGCTGTCAGCTTGCTAGCTAAGTCCTGTTGTACACTCCACTAGGCTAGGGGCCGAGATCCTTCTGCGACCTGGATTCTCCCAGCTGACGTCCATCAGCCTCGAACGAGCCCCACGGGTAGCCACTGCTCAGCCATGCCTCTGAGAAATCCCTTTTCCCTCCAAGGAACCTTCTTTCTGTCTTTCTGTCTGTCAGCAGCTCCTCCAGACTAGGAGCCTGCTGCACGGTTCTATCTCTTCCGGACTTCCCCTGCGGGAAGGTTGCCTATGCATGTCTTTTCCCTTCTTCCCCAAGGGAAGACTCTCCCTTTCTTCCCTCTTTTCTCTTGTTCTAACCCTTCAGCTCCACCCACCATCTAACACCCTTTTCTAGCCAGCAGGCATGTGAGACGAACTGCTACTAGTGTGTGAGATGGATTGTGTGAGATGGATGCAGTGTTGTGTCAGAGCCAGGTTGGATTTCTCCATCTTATGTGAAAAGTGGAATACCACACCTCTGGTTTAGGTGCAATACCTCTGTGGCGACTGGACCCTCAGGGGCGCCACAGCAGCAACATATAGAAAAAGTGGCATGGTCTGATAACCATGCAAGCCACACTCATGTACGGTCATTCCTATATCTGTTCTCTACTGAGTACATTTGAGGAATAATTACTAGGGAGCTCTCATTTTCTTGAGACGTTGAGTTCCCAGTGGTGAGCAGAGTACAGTCATGGCCAAAAGTTTTGAGAATGACACAAATATTAATTTTTACAAAGTCTACTGCTTCACTTTTTCTAATGGCAATTTGCATATACTCCAGAATGTTATAAAGAGTGATCAGCTTAACAGCAATTTACTTGTAAAGTCAATATTTGGCTAGAAAATGAACTTTATCCCCCAAAACACATTTCAACATCATTGCAGCCTTGCCTTAAAAGGACCAGCTAACCTCTTTTCAGTGATTGCTCCATTAACACAGGTGTGGGTGTTGATGAGGACATGGCTGGAGATCAATCTGTCATGATTAAGTAAGAATGACACCACTGGACACTTTAAAAGGAGGCTGGTGCTTGGCATCATTGTTTCTCTTCGGTTAACCATGGTTATCTCTAAAGAAACACGTGCAGTCATCATTGCAATGCACAAAAATGGCCTAACAGGGAAGAGTATCGCAGCTAGAAAGATTGCACCTCAGTCAACAATCTATCGCATCATCAAGAACTTCAAGGAGAGAGGTTCCATTGTTGCCAAAAAGGCTTCAGGGCGCCCAAGAAAGACCAGCAAGCGCCAGGACCATCTCTTAAAAGTGTTTCAGCTGCGGGATCGGGCTACCAGCAGTGCAGAGCTTGCTCAGGAATGGCAGCAGGCAGGTGTGAGTGCATCTGCACGCACTGTGAGGCGGAGAGTCTTGGAGCAAGGCCTGGTCTCAAGGAGGGCAGCAAAGAAGCCACTTCTTTCCAGAAAAAATATCATGGACAGACTGATATTCTGCAAAAGGTACAGGCAGTGGACTGCTGAGGACTGGGGTAAAGTTATTTTCTCTGATGAATCCCCTTTTCGATTGTTTGGGACATCAGGAAAACGCCTCATTCGGAGAAGACAAGGTGAGCGCACACCAGTCTTGTCTCATGCCAACTGTTAAGCATCCTGAAACCATTCATGTGTGGGGTTGCTTCTCAGCCAAGGGAATCGGCTCTCTCACAGTCTTGCCTAAAAACACAGCCATGAATAAAGAATGGTACCAGAATGTCCTCCAAGAGCAACTTCTCCCAACCCTCCAAGAGCAGTTTGGCGATCAACAATGCCTTTTCCAGCATGATGGAGCACCTTGCCATAAAGCAAAGGTGATAACTAAATGGCTCAGGGAATAAAACATAGAGATTTTGGGTCCATGGCCTTGAAACTCCCCAGATCTTAATCCCATTGAGAACTTGTGGTCAATCATCAAGAGACGGGTGGACAAACAAAAACCTAAAAATTCTGACAAAATGAAAGCATTGATTGTGCAAGAATGGACTGCTATCAGTCAGGATTTGGTCCAGAAGTTGATTGAGAGCATGCCAGGAGAATTGCAGAGGTCTGAAGAAGAAGGGTCAACACTGCAAATATTGACTTGCTGCATTAACTCATTCTAACTGTCAATATAAGCTTTTGTTACTCATATGTTTGCAATTATTATTTTTCTGTCTGTGATAAAAACACTCTGTCAAACACACATAAAAACCAGAGGCAGCAGATCATGTGAAAATATAATATTTGTGTCATTCTCAAAACTTTGGCCATGACTGTATGCACTGTATGTGCTCCCTTAGATAAATACACTATTAGTTTGGACTCAGCTCCCAACATGGGCTTGAAAAAAAAAGATAAAGTGAGAGCAAAGCCTCCTTTGTTCCTCCCAAATCCAGTTTTGCTTTTAAAACTGGTTAGACAGAACCAACCTTGAAATTGATAGTGCTCAGTTGAGGCCCACCAAAATTCTCTGATGGTGCGGCTGGCTGTGAAGGGGGAATTGAATCTTCACAAACCGTGATGTGAAATGTGGTACCAGTGCACTGGTGGTGATGCGTCTATAGCAGCATTGCAGAGTAGTGAAACCCAACCTCTGATAAAACCATAAAGGGAAAATCCAAAATCAAAATTCTGAAGTACATGTTAATTAATGATACTATTATACAATCTTGAAGGATTATCATCCAAAATTTATTACGTGTCTAAAGTATGCAACTTAAAACGTCGTAACGAGATCGCTAAAATACGTCACATTTAGCGATCTGTTCTGACGCTAAAGTGTGAGGCATTACAACACGTTCCCCTGCTGTATCTCGCTGATCGTTCATCTGAGTTGGACCGATTTAGATCGTTGCAGCCCGTGGTGAGATATCTGTGTCGGCACCATTTGTGACGATGTGCGCTGTTTTTACATGCAATGACCGTTAAAGTCGTAATGAAACCAACCGCTTTTGAGTGTTAACGGAACCACTAAGTGTGGCAAGCTACTAAGAGACATTAAAAGATCACAAAAACGATCTCATTCTTGAGTGTTATTGAGATCCTAAAATCACTAAGTGTGTCAGTACCTTAACGCCTTAATGCAACTTGTAAATTTCAGTGTAGAAGCTGTGGATCCCTTTTATGTCAACATTTATTAAAGCTCTAAAGAAACTAGTAATATCCACCAAAGTGTCCGGTGAGTTCAATACATAATCCACACGTTTCCCAGCCTTCACTGTACATAAGAATCTCTGTCTGTAGCCGCATCTTGTAATTGAGAATGCTCCTTAATGTTTAGACTCTGAGTGAAGATTATCTGAAAATAGAACAGGCCCAAAAAGTCATTTGTGAACAAAGGACTTTGGTCTTTATGAGTCACAGATCAAAAGATCAGAGATCAAACCACATCCTTTCCCTTCTTTGTGCTGTATTATTATGGGAACTCAGTCTGTGACTGGTCAATGAATGACAAACATCTAAACAGGCCAACATGGAATGGAAGAACACAAGTTTTAAAGATATGACTGACATTTTTTAAGTAGAAATTTTGGATTAATTGAGGTCAATAGATTTTAACTTTTTTTCATATTCAATTTGCATTTTAACTAGTAAAAAGAAATAGCTTTATCATGGAATCATGAAAGTAGAAGTCCCCATATACCATAGATAGCTGTTTGGCCAGCAGCTACATGGCCCGACTCAGCTGATGCCAGATTTCACTGGTGGAGACTTATCTCGTGAGAAAAAGGATCGGCAATAAAAAATCAGACATACCGAAACAAAACATTCTCTCCCCCAACATCATCTGTAAAGGGAGAGTTGGAAGACCCCCATACACATTAGACCCAAAGGCTACCATAGGTATACAATATCTAGGGGATATTTGAATATTGTGCAGCAATAATATGTGTCTCCCTTTTTATTAAAATAATTATTACTTTATTATATTATAATAATAATCTTTATTTTTCTTTTTTATTGTGCTGTCAGATTCTGCAGCACTATTACAGACATTATCATCGCTGTCCCCGATGGGGCTCACAATCTAAATTCCCTATCAGTATGTCTTGGGAATGTGGGAGGAAACCGGAAAACCCTAGAGGAAATCCATGCAAACATGGGGAGAACATACAGACTCCTTGCAGATGTTGTCCTTGTTGGGATTTGAACCCAGCGCTGCAAGCGCTAACCACTGAGCCACTGTGCTGCTGGTTGTATTAAAATACCAAATAAACACCATAAATGTATAAAGAGACAAAGAAAAAAAACTATATAACTTTTTTTTTATATATTTCTTACGTCAAATGATATTAAAAGTTATATTTATGCAGAGGAAAGTATGATGTTTTTATTTATTTCCCTTCTTCTATAGTACTAACAGATTCTCCAGAGCTTTACAGGCATTCTAATCACTCACAATGTAAATTCCCTATCAACATGTGGGAGAAAACCAACACAAACTACAGTCAGAACATAAAAACTTAAATGGGTTGTCCATTACTAGTGCCAGCACTAGTCCCGTACCAGCACCCGGTGTCGGGACAGCCTTCAGGGTGGAAAATTAAAGGGGTTGTCCAGTCATATGATATTGATGACCTATCTTGAATAAGAGCTGCCATCCAGTTCTCGTCAGCACCCTCACACTTTAAAATGAGCTGTTCAGTGTTTGCATATGGCTGCTGGTGGAGCTAATAACTGCTGACAGGCTGGTGTTGGACCAGACCGATCTCATATAGCTGAATCGGTATCATATGACCTGGTAAATGAGATCTCCAGATTTTCAAGGTGAAGTGGTCAATGAGCTGTGTATAAATCCTGGCCTTGATGCCAGTAGCATTATTATAGCATGGTCTATCAAGATAGGTAAGGACTTTTCTCCCAGTTTCTCACCATCATTGGCCCGCCAATCACATCGCCCAAAATCAATAGCAAGAAGGTTTAGGAGAAGGGTAGAAAAGATAAAGCCTGGATGTATCGCATGCAGACTCAGGTCATTTCATAAAGCCCACGTCGCTACATAGGACTGCTGTAATAATCGATAAAGCTACATACAGATGTCAATTTGTATTCAGACAATGTATGCAGCAAATATAAATTCTGTTCAGCTACAAAGCGAGCGCAAATAAACCTGTACCACCTCTACGGGAATAAAGGGTTTCCATGGAAACAAACTGAATTTTTTTCATTCTATTGTTTGAAAATCCTGGCGAACAAAGTGTTTGGCATTATCTCCTGAGCCCAATAAACAACCCATTACAAACCCTGGCATGCCGCTCACAAATCTGGCTGCGATTCGGAAGTGCAGTCACTGGGAATCAAAGAAGGAAACTTGGGACAGTGATATTACTTGTTATCAACGGGCTTCAAGCGGTAAAAGTAACCAATACGTACTAGAAGGATAGAAAGCCTCAACGGATCGGTGACGGATATAATACCCTAATCGTAGGCTCACACGCCCGTATTTCCAGTCTGAGTGCTGTCCATGAAAAGAACGGACCTCACATGGACCAACGTTATTAAACAGCTGTTCAGATAACTATTTTTTTCATACGGACAGAATGTTCGAGTGAAAAAAACCCACAGCATGTTCAAGTCTCTTCCGTATTTCAGATGAGACTCGCCCATTTAAGTCTGAAGGTGCACAAAAAACATCGGATGTCGTTAAGATCAACCATATACTGTAGCATCCAATTTTTATTCGTAAGCTATGGTCACATGAACGTATATTCTCTCATCCAAGAAAATGAGGACAGTTATGCTAATCACTCTCCGATCAGACTCGGATCAGAGTTTGATCAGAGTGTGATCAAAATGACATCTGATTTTCTCGGGTGAGAAGATTTTAAAGAAAAATTTCTCCATTCTGTCAGCCCTTGAAAATCCGACTACACTCAGATATCATCCTAAAACTTAAAGAAATGAATGTGTAGGTGCATGTTTACACTGGCCATTAAACAAACAAACTTTTTTATAAATGATATAGATAAGGGAACTGGAGGTAAACTGATCAAATTTGCAGATGATGCAAAGCTAGGAGGGATAGCTAACACTAGAGAAGACAGAGAAAGGATTCAGAAGGATCTAGATTATTATTATTCATTTTTATAGCACCATTTATTCCATGGCTCTTTACATGTGAAAAAGGGGCATACAAAGACAAGTACAATAAACATGAGCAGTACAAGGCACACACCAGTACAAAGGGAGAGAGGACCCTGCCCGCGGCTCACAGTCTACAGGGATGGGTGAGGATACACTAGGAGAGGGCAGAGCTGGTCATGCGGTAGTTCAGTAGACTGAGGATCACTGCAGGTTGTAGGCCTTCCAGAAGAGTTGGGTCTTCAGATTCCTTTAGAAGGTTTCTGTGGTAGGCGAATGTCTGATGTGTTGGGGTAGAGAGTTCCAGAGTATGGGGGAAGCACGGCAGAAGTCTTGCATGCGGTGGTGGGAAGAAGAGATAAGAGGGTAGTAGAAAAGGAGATCTTGAGAGGATCGAAGGTTGCGTGTAGGTAAATATTGGGAGACGATGTCACAGATGCATGGAGGAGACAGGTTGTGGATGGCTTTGTATGTCACAGTTAGGGTTTTGAACTGGAGCCTCTGGACAATAGGAAGCCAGTGAAGGGCTTAGCAGAGAGGAGAGGCTGGGGAATAACGGGGAGACGGGTGGATTAGTGAGGCAGCAGAGTGTAGGATAGATTTGAGTGGTGCTAGAGTGCTAGAGGGGAGGGGAGTAGGAGGTTACAATAGTTGAGGCGGGATGATGATGGCATGCACAAGCGTTTTTGCAGTTTCTTGGTCAAGGAATGTACGGATCGGGGAAATATTTTTGAGTTGGAGTCAGCAGGAGGAGGCAAGGGCATAGATATTTGGCTTGAAAGAGAGTGCAGAGTCGAGTATCACCCTGAGGCACCAAGCATGCGAGACTGGGGAAAGTGAGCAGCCATAGATGGAGTTGCAGCCATTGACGGTGATGGATAGGTCTGGTGGTAGAGTGAGATGGGGGAAAGATGATGAATTTTGTTTTGTCCTTGTTCAGTTTTAGAAAGCGAGCAGAAAAGAAAGATGAAATAGCGGACAGACATTGTGAATTTTTGGTCAGTAAGGAGGTGATGTCGGGTCCAGATAGGTAGATCAGCATGTCATCGGCGTAGAGATGATACTGCAAATCGTGTGATTCTATGAGCTGTCCCAGGCCGAAGGTGTAGATGGAGAAGAGTAGGGGTCCTAGAACTGAGCCTTGGGAAACATCGACAGACAGAGGGCGAGATGCAGAGGTGGTGTGAGAGAGGGAGACACTCAATGTCCGGTCTGTTAGATATGACGAGATCCAGGATAGGGCAAAATCTGTGATGCCAAGAGATGAGAGAATCTGTAAAAAGAGGGAATCGTCTACAGTGTCAAAGGCAGAAGACAGGTCCAGGAGAAAGAGGATAGAGTAGTGTCGCTTGTTCTTGGCATGCTAGATAAGCTTGAACAATGGGCAGTGACTAATAAAATGGTATTTAACATAGAGTAATGCAATATTCTACATCTGGGCAAGAAAAACATCTACAGAATGGGAGGAATAGAACTAAGGAACAGCACTTGTGAAAAAGAGTTGGGTATACTTATAGATCACAGATTGCACATGAGTCAACAGGGTGATGCAGCAGCAAACACAGTTCTTGGATGTATTAAGAGAAGCATAAAGTCTAGATCACGTGAAGTAATTATCCCCCTCTAATACTCCTTAGTCAGGCCTCATCTGGAATACTGTGTCCAGTTCTGGGCACCACATTTTAAAAAAGACATTGAAAAACTGGAGCAAGTTCAGAGAAGAGCGACCAGGATGGTGAGCGGACTGCAAAGTATGTCCTACGAGGAATGATTAAAGGATCTGGGAATGTTTAGCTTCCAAAAAAGAAGGCAAAGAGGAGACTTAAAAACTGTCTACAAATATCTGAAGGGCTTTCACAGTGTAGAGGGATCATCATTATTCTCATTTGTACATGGAAACACTAGAAGTAATTGAATGAAACTGAAAGGGCGAAGATACAGATTAGATATTAGAAAAAGCTTTATGACAGTGAGGGTAATCAATGAGTGGAACAGGCTGCCACAAGAGGTGGTGAGATCTTCAATGGAAGTCTTCAAACAGAGGCTGGAAAGACATATGTCTGAGATGGTTTAGTGAATCCTGCGCTGCATTGGGCAGGGGGTTGGACACGAGGACCCTTGAGGTCCCTTCCAATGCTAACATTCTATGATTATATGATTAGTAAATTGTTCAATTCAACAATTGTTAATGTTTTAAGATGGTAAATAATAATACAAGAACTGAATGCAAACTCATGGCGGTGAATTAATGGTGGGTGCTGGAGCTGAACAATCACATAACAGATTATATGACTCTGGGTCAAGTGAGATCTCTAAATGCCCATCCTTAACTTTGCTGCTCGACTAATCTACCTCTGTACTCTTCTGCATCTTACCTTGGCAAATCCCTTCACTGGCTCCAAATTCCCTAGCTTATCTTGTTTAAACTACTAACATTGACTTTCAAAGCCATCCATAATCTGTCTTCGGCTTAAATCTCTGAAGTAATCTCCCGATATCATCAAACAGGTAAGCTCCGATCCTCCGAAGATCTACTACTCTCCTCCGCACTCTTACGTTCCTCACCAAACTGCCTCCAAGATTTCTCCTGAGTATCCCCCATCCCCTGTCATTCTGTGCTAATACACGCTTGATTATCCACCACATTCAGAACTTTTAGATGGAACTTGAAAATCCATCTCTTCAAGAAAGCTTGCAGCTTGCTATGACCCTGCTGCCACCTCACCAGCACTGGAGCTGCCACAACCCGCCAACCTAATGTCTCCTTCCCCATTATCCTGTAGACAGTAAGCCTGTAAGGGCAGGGCCCTCTTCCCACTCTACCAGTTGGTCACTGTTAGTTTGTTCAATGTATTCGTATCTTGTATATAATCCATTTTTACATGTTCAGTACTGGAATCAATGGTGCTGTATAAATAAACAAATAATAATAATAAATGGACAGCACAATGCCAGACACCGGACATTTCAATTTTCATGCAAAAGGTGGTTAAAGTGTTATGAGGGTTTTCTTGGAAAAAAATAATGGTTGGCCAAACCTTAGCATATTACATAGGCTACCAATGTGTGATTAGTAGAGATCTAAAAATATTTAGAGTTGAGAGTCCTCAGTGGTTGATACCTTTTAATGGCTAACTGAAAAGATGGTAACAAATTGCAAGCTTTCGAGACTACTCAGGTCTCTTCATCAGGCTGAACACGGTACGAAGATATACATCTTTACTGTAGTAGAGATCTGACATTTAGGACATTTAGGTATTACTGGAGCCAAATAGGATTGTAAAGAATGAGAAAAAGGAACACCCAAAGAAAAACATGCAGGGGGATGAAAAGCACATGATAGACTCAAACTGCACCAGTTGGACCTCACTGACTAGATTGGGGTCCATTTGGTCTCTATTATGTTGTCATTACAAAGTATATATCTTAATAAAGCCTGTAGTACCATTGCTGTTGTATTATTCCCAGGGGTAGTCATGAATAAATGGACAATTAGCATTGCCTGTGTCAATACAGTGTGACCAATTCCTTCTCATAGTGTTAGTGTTTAGGGACATGGCTCACTTACAAGGGGAATGGTAATTTATTCATATGCCATAGCCGAGGAATGGCATAGCACACATAAGATACCCCATTTGTTATTTTATTGCTAGCGCACGTAATATATATACGGTACTAAGAAAGACAAGTTAGGAGCTGACAAGTTCTCTTTTAAATATTGGGGTTTTCTCCAAAATATGCAAATTGCCTTTTCAGTGAGAAAGTGGACTTAAAGTCTATAGCGCCACCTGTTGGGAGCAGCAATCCTACAAGTCATTATCAACCCTTTAACGAGTCTTGCAATATGACTTAGAATAAGAGCTGGAGCAGAATCTTAATTTGCAGACACGGTGTTTTGGGGCATTGCCACTCGTCGGTGCAAAGTTTGACAACTGATTTGGCTAGGTGAGAGGCTCTGGACTGAGGTCTAAGGCTAACATTTCTCCTAGTGGAGAGTGATATGACACTGGATAGGCTGATTCCTTATGACCAACTTACCCCCCCCTTTTCCCTCCCCTCCCGTTTCCCCTTCATTCCTATTAGCAAAAACACTTGACAGCCATATTTTGGGTAATAACGGCCACAGCAGCCTATTTATTTAAATTGATTGTTAATCAAGCACTTGGTGAGGTCCTCGAAGTTATAGAAAGTCTGGCGGTCTTTTTACTGGGCCTTGCCCTTTTACCCCCCCAGCCTTACTCCTAGCCGCGGTTATCTCTGACTCAGGAGCACCATGAACCTGGGTAAGCGGTGGCCTTCTAGCCCCATGCGTTCCATCGCCGGGAATCGCCCAATCTAATACAGCTGTGAACCCGACGTTCCATCGCCGGGTATCACCCATCAAGTTAATCACCCAAATGTCCAGTTACTGTGACCCCGGCGTTCCATCGCCGGGTATCACCCCCAAAACTCACCAGACCGCCACCACCTCAACATCCAAATGAAGGAGATCCATGTATCTAACGAGTCCCCAATCCTCCTTCTTTTACCAACTTCGAGGACCCACCAACGCCTCAACAACATTAATACCCATTGTAGCAGAGACCTTTTCTCACTAGGAGCCATCCGACAGTACTGAGGAGAGGAAAAAAAAACCTTTTTTTTTTTATTTATATTCGTGGTGGAAACCTCCAGGGAACCGCGACTGTCGGATTGCCCTTCCCCTGGGCTTACGAGGCCAATGCAATTAAATTCTCTTTCGTAGTAATATATATATGTGTATTTTTTTTTTTTTTTTTACATAATAAAAGGCAAACATAATTGACAACATTTCAACATGACAATGTCTCGTAATCACCGCTGTGACCCGAAGTTCTCTCCTTCTCCCGGGTGGGTGGGTCTTGCTGTCCGTCCTGGTGGTCCCGAAAAAGAGAGGCTTTCCTCCCTTGGTCAGTACCTTTTGTCCCCTTTGATGCGATTCGGGCGGTCCTACGCACCAAAAATCATCCAAGTAATGTATTAGTGACTTAGAGCCAGAGATGTACTTTACAACCCACTCAACAAACGTGCTGAAGGTCTCAAACAGTGAGGATGACAGAGAACAGCCCATAGGTAGACACCTGTCTACAAAGTATTCATGCTCCCAATAGCACCCGAGCAAGCGCTGACTACTGGGATGCACCGATAATAGCCTAAACGCTGATTCTACGTCCATTTTCGCCATTAATGCCCCCCTTCCACACTTCCTCACCCACTGTAAAGCCTCGTCAAAGGACGCGTAAACCACGGAGCATAACTCTGGCGAGATGCCATCGTTAGCTGACTGGCCCCGTGGGTAGGACAGATGGTGGATCATGCGATATTTATTTGGATCCTTTTTGGGACGATGCCCAACGGGGAGACTAAATCGGGAACAGGTGGGGATTTGAACGGCCCTGCCATTCGGCCTAGCAACACCTCTTTCTTTAGCTTGTCTTTCACAACCTCCGAGTGTTGGTAGGCCGAACTAAGGTTTTTTAAACTCATTTGCATTTGAAATGGTGGGACGGGAATGATAAAGCCGTCTCTAAAGCCTCGTATTAGTAGGTCCGCTTTGGCTGCGTCGGGATATTTATTTAGGTACGGGAGCATCACGTGGAGATTGATTGGAGTTAGCCCCTTGACCATAGCCGGGTGCTCCCCCTTTTGCGCTATTCCTGCTGAAACATCTGCTGGCCCCGTGGGTGGACCCGTTGCAAGTTGTGCACACGTATTTAAACCTGCAGCCGGGGCCGAACTTGCACTGGCTGTCGTTGAACTGCCAGCACTGCCCGGCCTTTTGCCCGCCGTCTCTGGCCTGAAAACTGCCTGCCGACTGACCCCGTGCCCTATACCCCCCCTTGGCCGGAGTTACCGGCCCACCCGTGAAAGGGGTCCCCTGTCTGTGATTGTGGTACATGAACTTTAGCCAGAGGCTGGTGTCCTTTTGGTCCCATCTAATAGAGGGGCGAATGGCCTTACGCTGGTGGAATTGCTCATCGTATCGTAACCATGCGTACCCCCCATATGTCCTGTACGCCTCGCCGATGAAGTCCATATAGCAAAATAGCTGCGAGCAGTTCCCAGGTGCTCTCTCCCCTATAACGCTGGCCAGGATAGCAAAGGCTTGCAACTAGGGTTGAGCATTCCGATACTTCCGATACTTCCGATACCTGAAATCCAATGTAAGTCTATGGGAACAAAATATCGAAGTAAGTATCGGAAGTACTTCCGATATTTTGTTCCCATAGACTTACATTGGATTTCAGGTATCGGAAGTATCGGAATGCTCAACCCTACTTGCAACCAGTTTGTAAATGTCTGCGGTACTACTGGACCCCGCCGCGCCTCTTCCTCGTCCTTTTGTTCCCCACTTTCCCCACTCTCGAGGTTCACCTTCTCCAGGGCAATAGTGAAAATATGTCGACATACTCATCCCTCCAAATTTTTTCTTTTACTTCCTTCTTAAGGTGTGCGCCTAACGGGCCCGCGAAGCAAATGTATACCTCCCCCCGGGCCTTGTCTTCCAGCCCGCCCTGTTCTACTTCACTGGCCGTACGGCTTCGGGTTGTTCTATGGCCTCTTCAGTCTGGCTGGTGCCCCCCCGTTGAGTGGTGTATGGGCTAGTCCATGCTGCTAAGTGTCCTTGGCCGGACCCTTCCAGGTGGTCTAGCCTGTCCCGTAATGTTGTTAGCAACATGACCCACTCATTGCTGGGGGAACTAGGGGTTGATGTAACGGGAAATATTTGGTCACTATGTGTCCCCAGACTAACCCCCCCTCCCATTAGATGAGCCCACTACGCCTGACGGACACAACACAGAGTCATAGTTACCAGGCCGCCAGGGCGTTGATATCCCTCCAGCCATCAGGGATATGGATTCCTCGATGTCCTCGCTGTCGGACTGGTCCTGGACGGGTTGCCACGCGGGTTCTGTGGGTCTTGCCTCCGGGGCCCAGATCAGCCGTGGATCAGTCGTGTATGTTGGACGCAGCGTCGGACTGGAACACCTTGGGTCCACCAGAGAAAATCATTCTTGGGCCCACTATGTAGCTACATAGAAATAAATATAAGACCACCAATTGTGCAGTAAAACACACTAATATCAGGGTATAACATAAGGTAGTACATGTCTTAATTATTGGGCAGGAGTTGGGGTAGCCTCCCTCATAGATTATAAAGCAGCCCCCTCATAGGAGATAATGCTGCCCCCCATAGGGGATAATGCTGCCCCCCTCATAGAGGATAATGCTGCCCCCCCTCATAGGGTATAATGCTATATATATAGATAGATATAGATAATAGATAGATACCATATATACTCGAGTATAAGCGACCCCCTAATTTTCCCACAAAAACTGAAACTATGACTCGATATAACCTAGTGAAATGAATTGAAGCCCGAGCATATCAAGCCCTGTTTGATATTATTTGCCCAAATGCTCATAGATTATGCCCCAATCCAAGATTGCCCCCATAGATTATGCCCCATAAGCTCCATAGATTATGCCCCATAGATGCTCCTAGATTATGCCCCATGAGTAATGCCCTCCATAGATTATGCCCCATAGATGCTAGATTATGCCCCAAGAGATAGCTCCATAGATTATGCCCCCATATGATAGCTCCATAGATTATGCCCCCATAGATGCTCCAAGATTATGCCCCATAATTAATGCCCCCATAGATGCTCCATAGATTATGCCCCATAGATGCTCCATAGATATGCCCCCATAAGATTATGCCCCCATAATGCTCACAGATATGCCCCATAGATTATGCCCCATAGATGCTCCACAGATTATGCCCCCATAGATTATGCCCCCATATGCCAGATTATGCTCCACATAGATTATATGCCCCCATAATCCAAGATTAGCCCCATAGATGCTCCAAAAAAAAATCCACAGATGCCCCCATAGATTATGCCCCCATAGAGCTCCACAGACTGTGCCCCCATAGATTATGCCCCCATAGATGCTCCACGAATGCCCCATAGATTATCCCCCAAAGCCCACAGATTGCCCATAGATTATCCCCATAGATCTCCACAGATGCCCCCCATAGATTATGCCCCCATAGATTATGCCCCATAGATGTAACTGCCCCCATAGATGCTGCATTTATAGCCCCTTATGCTGCCGCAGCTGCTGCTGTGAACTGCTTATCACCTTTATGGCCAGGTTAAGCTGCCAAACAAAAAGACTTACTCACCTTTTCGCGCTGGGGGCCAGGTGCCGGTGTCCTGAGCAGGCAGGGACACCGATGCGCTATGGGGACAGGTGCCGGTGTCACCGCTGGCTCAGGACCCCATCACCTGAGAGATTTACCTGTCACGCGCTCCACCGCTGAGCGCCGCTGTCTTTGGTCCTCCGGCAGTGAATGCTCAGGCAGAGGGCACGGCGCTCACTAATGAGGTCATCGCGCCCTCTGCCTGAACATCGCAGCACGAGGACCCGAGGACAGCGGCGCTCAGCGGTTGGAGCGGGTGACAGGTAAGTAATGATATTCACTGCTTCCCACGCCCATGTGGGCGTGGGAAGCAGTGAATATTCATTTCTCTTTAGCAGCGGGGACAGGGGCTCCTGCCTCCTGTCACCTGCTGCTGCTCCGCTGGCACGGGCCCCCATGGCAGCTGCGTGGTGTTCCGCTATTAGCGACACGCCACCGGCTGGGGGCCCCTGGAGCAGCGGGGGCCCTAGGCAACTGGCCCCTGTATGCCAGCAGGTGCCAGGGCCCCCCAGATGCCAGGGTCCACCGGAGAATCCTCCGGTTCTCCGGTGGGCCAGTCCGACCCTGGTTGGACGCCTCCTCCCCGCTTGCAGCCCCGGTGACGCGTTCCTTGCAGCACCCCCCGGTTGTATGGCCACTAGTTCTATTGACTGACCTACTGGGGGCCCCTGGGGTCCCGTGGGCTCCCTCCCCTGCCGTGGCCTTCTTTTTCTAGCCTCCCCCCCACTCCTGCTGTCCCCGGATGGGCTTCTGACCCGTCGCTGCGCTCTGATGGGCATGTCCAAGGACAGCCATTCAGGGGCCTGGTGTTCCGTGCGGGTCTAAGGGGTCTAAGGGGCCCATCCCTCCCCCTGGTGAACCCACGTCCAGCCCCTTGCCAGGCCTGCTCTGTTCAGGCATGTCGCTGGCCAGCCTGCTTCCCGGGGGCCTGATGGAAGGACCCCGGAAACAAGATGGGGCGCCCATGTTCTACATGCGGCGTCGCCGCCTCATCGCTCCCCGGGGGTCCTGCCCTGCTTTTTCCTGCCATGGGGGCACAGCGCCGAGCGTCCTGCACCGCGGGGGGGCAGCTGCAGTGCTCCAGGGGATTCCTGGCGGTTCCCCCCTCATGCTGCCCTGCCAGAGGGCCATCCCCATGCTGGCCCTGCTCGGGCTCAGCGTGAACATGGCGCAGTGAGCCCAGACCTGGGGAGGGGGACCGCACTGCCACCGGGGGGATCGCGGAGCTGAGTGGGCATATCTACAGGGGAAACGCTGCGCCCCTCTCTGGCCTGCTGTCCGCAGGCACGCGAACCCTGCCCTGCTGCTTCGCCCCCCCTGAGCCCCCTGCTGTACCGAGGGGCCACCGCCGCTACCCCTCGCTGTCGCCCGCTTGCTGCGTGACCCAGCTCCTACCCGCCTGGCTGCAGCCCGCGGACCCTAGTGGGACCCCCACTCCTGCCTAATAACCCCCTAATGGATTCCTCCAGCCAGCCTGGCGGATGCAGGCTGGCTGCCTCCTGGAGCTGTGCTAACAGGGCTTCCATACCGGTAAGTTTCTGGGCTGGGGGCTGCTGTCTTGCTGTCCATCCTGATGGTCCCGAAAAAGAGAGGCTTTCCTCCCTTGGTCAGTACCTTTTGTCCCCTTTGACCCCACCTCTACCTATGTCACGTCCTCTTTTTTCCCCCGTCCAATCGTCCGGTCCCCTCCTGGCTCACCTTACACAACATCCCCTCCCCCCTTTTCCATGTCCCTGCCGTCACTGCCTCCCAGCGTCATGTCAGCCTCCCGTTACCCTGCGCTCCTACGTCCGGCTGGTACTTACTGGCTCTAGTATGCCAATGTAAGGAGGCTTCTTCGCTGTGCAATGCTTCTCTGGGAAATGTAATAAAATTTTAAATCCTTACATTGGCATGCCAGAGCTAGTATGTCACTCTTCACAAGAAGAAACATTTTTCCGAAGTATACATTTTTACTGGTGTATTTATTGGACTTAATTTTTGTGCAGATAGTATATTCTAAGCTATTATAATCTTTCAGAGTTAGTATGCAATGCTGCATAATTTTAAGTAACATTGACTTGTCTTTCCATTTCTTTCATATTTTTAACTTATCTGTATCAGATTTACATCTGAGGAGCCTGTGGGCAGCAGTTCTTATCTCTGAGAAGATTGTAATCACACAATGATTGTAGCGGAAGCTGGGTCAGCACTCCAAGGGGACCCAAACTTTTACCAGAGAGGGTCGAGAACAGTCAAGTTAGTCAATTGGTGCCCATTTGCTTCTATTTACATTGTTTTTTCTATATTTTTTATGTCCATAGAAAAATGTGACCAAATAACAAAAATGATTTGCTCATGAGTTATTTGATCAGAAGAGATGTCTTCAATTGGCTTTGATCAGGAACAAACCTTCATACAAATGTTCTTTCGGGAAATCCTCCTGTGTGTATAATGTGTATATACTGTATGTAGATAAAGTGCTGTATCAATAACCACTGAGTCCATAACCCATTTCTTCACAGGGTTGTCCACAGGCCTCTTTTGGAAAATTCATCTGAAGGCCTCCATAGTCAATAGATTAATGTTGACCAAACCCGCCGATATTCGGCAAGATTGGTAGACGTAAAATGTATGGAGGACTCCTGACTATACCCCACCGACAGATGATGTCGGGAGAGAGAATTATCTGGCCTGTTGGATTTCTGATGGCCAATCTTTTTGTTCTCTGGGAAATAGCCTTTCTCATTGAGAGCCCAGGAGTGCTTGGAGAGCCAAATTTTCCTGTGTATGAGGTAGTCAAGGGAGATAGCTGAACTTGCTTTAAGATAGGGCATAAAGGGAATCTGTCAGGTCCCCGTGCCCCCAGAACCATCAGCAGTTGTGTCTGCTTAGATAAATTCCCTGCCTAACAGTCAATGTATTACATTACAAACATAAACAGATCTTTAGAAAAATTACTCCTAAAGTCTGTTTATTATATGTAAATGAGAGCTTTGACTAGTCATTAGTGTCCCCAGACTAGTCGGTCCAATTAGCATGTTCTCACGCCCATAACGTACAAGCACTGCCGTCATCCCAAGCGCTATACTTACCTCACACATGCTTGCGGCTTCTTCCCTTCTCATATTGATCCTCTGAAGCCGGGTGTATACGTACTGGCTTCAGAGAGGAGCACTGCACATAATCGGAAGTCTCTGCACTTCTCGACCTTGCCAAAATTAAAAATTTATCTAAATTTATACGGTATTACAGTATCAATAAAAGCACAAAAGGAGTCAATTCTGTTGTTGTTTTTTTAAATTATATTAACTAGAACCTGTCAAGACGATTTTACGAATTAAAATAGTGGTATGGCCATCAAGGAACGACAAAAAGATGATATCTCTCATGTGGTAACCTGCAGTGAGAACTTGAGCTTTGAAGCCACATGCGAATTAGCTGATTGTACATTAGGGATGTTTCGATGTAGTTTTAGAATGCTACTAAACTGGTATCATTTTTAATGTTGTTCTAGGACCTCTACAGCTATGACACTACTTTGATTAGCATGATCGTCCTCATTTAAATTTTAAAAAGTGTGTGTGACGATATTTTATCTTCTTTTGTCAAATTTAGAAGTGACAAAATAATTGGGACTGGTCTTCCCTTTATTAAATGTAGTGGGGGAAAATTTGTTCACATTTTTGCCACAAATCTACACTGCTCATAACAGGACTCTAAATAGGTTTTGCCTACCCGAGTGTTCTAATTTGTACAAATTTATTAAGAGCTCTGGCTAATAGATGAGCAAAAAGATTTTCAGGACCATGGTTTGACATCCATGTTGTTATTTTGTGGCATCCAGAACCAGGGCAACATGAGCATCCTTGACAATCACTTGAATATTGACACCTTAGGCACCTCTGCCGTGTACTAAGCCTCTGCGATTACCTGATGTCACGGTGTGATGAATGTTACTAGGCTTTAGGCAACGCCATGATATTGTGATGGCCATGTGTACGCTAGAGGAGGCCAAGATGCTGGCATGTGAGTGCCGGTCGTGTAACTTCACACTGCCATGGTATGGTGACATGGAGTACCAATGAAAACATCAGATCAGAGTCCTGAAAATCCCTCTGCTAATCTTTAGTGTGTCCAATTTATTATAAGGTACAAGCCTCACCAAATACGGTACTCTACCCGATTCGATTGGTATAAAATATGGGCTATAAATCCCATTAATTTCCGGGAAAGGTTCCAGCACCTGCGGTAAGCCTCTCTGATAAGCTCTAGTCTTGCAGTTATATTGTTGGTTTTCTGAAGGACACACTCGAATACAGCTCTTCCTTATAACTGCTACCAAAACCATGGCTAAGACAGTCTGAAAAATCCTTCCCGCTATAATGAGATGAGATTGTCAAGACCTTGGTTCTCTTCCAGATTATAACGCAGATTGAAAGTTGTCACAAAATATGCCTGGAAGTGGAAAACTTGATGACTTTCCTGTTTTTTCTGAGCCCTTGGCTATTGTAGACTTCTGCTAGCTAAAATCAAATGACCAGATAATACTGGTCCATTTCAGCCCTCTGTGTCCCCAAATACATCAGCTAAAGGGGGAAGTCTGTCATCTGCAGTCCGCCGTGCGGTAATCTACTGACTTAAGTGTTGTACTGTTGGCCTTATCATGCAGCAGTAGCTATCAATGACTTAAAATCTCTCAGAAATATGAGAGTATCTAACATATTACCTTGATAAAAATGAGAAATTAAAGGAGGAGGAATAATAAGACTAATAAAGGTTTTCATTTGGATTATGTCCTTATATATAAAACCTTATACTGTAAATCATAAAGCTGGCAAGAAACATTTTTGGTCTTTCGTATTCTCACAATTTTGTTTCATCTATGTAGGACATCATCAAAATATACAAAGATACAAATTCGAAAATATAATCTTTATTGAAAAAATACAACAAAACACTTTAAAATTCTGAAAGGCAAGGTTAAGTCAATGGAGGTAAAATGAATCAGCTCAGAAAAAAGAAGAACCTTAAAAAATAGTAATTCACATGTAAAACATACAATAACAGAGACAAATAAAACTCCACCACAATAACCACAGATGTAAATCATACATAAATAATAAGAAACATGCCAGAAGGCATAATTTTAATTGTAAAGTGAATACTGCAGGAAAAGCAGGGGATACATGCTGCACCATCCTGCTATATAATGCAGCTAACAAACAAACCGAAAAGTGAATCCGGACAGAATAAGCATCCCTAAATGAAATGGTCAAAAAGATACGAATTTTATCCCACCCCAGATTCCCAGACAAAGCATAAAAGTGAAACGCGTGATGGGTGAGATGGATCTCGATCTACTGTAGTAGGGTTTTTTGTCTAAATTTTGGCTGTTTTTTTGAGCACAGGAATTGCTTTTAATCGAGGTTCTTCTTTTTATGTGCAGATTCAGATTTTAGCTCCATCTACTTGTCCTTGTCATTTGGCAACATTCGTATCTTCCAGTATATTTTGTTCTTCTTTGGTGATTTGCTGGGATTTTATACTGGAGGGTTTTCTTTTACTATAGGGATTTCTCATAGGTGCCTTATATGCATTATAATAGAATAAGAGAATGTTTGAAGGATTCTTTTCTTACAATAGTCTTGTTATGATAGTGTAGCAACTAACTTAGGAAAAAAGGTAACACACTAAAACCTGCAACTGACCCTGCCAGTTCCTGTACAGACTAGAGATCCTGACCCCACAGACCTTAGTGGTTCCTGCATGAGCTTAAATAGCCCTAACCATAGAATATACAATGGCAACTTGGATTTATACTGCCTGAAAGACCATTGAGCACCTTACGTTCCTCCTAAAGAACTGGAGGGTAGAGCAGAGTGAAAATTACATACAGAAGGGAAAGTGTCTGAAATAGAAAGAGATCCCAGGGTGAGTGAAACAAACTATGAAATACAAAATAAAGGGTTAAGTACATACTGTTAGAGAATATGCCACCTATTTCCTAAAAAGAAACAGAGATAGGTTCAGGGCTAAAAACATGCTTGCTTTCCGGAATCGATTGTTGTTCCCCACCGATTCACAAGTTATCACCCATCCTGTGCACTGGTAATAACTTTACATATTGATAATACTCTTTTGAGATGAATATTTTTTATTATGGATGTCTCAAATAAAGTGAAACTTTGATTTTTCTCAAAACCCTAAAAATCCAGATCTGACTAATGTTGATCACAATGTCCCTAAGGTTTTATGTCAAGCCAAAAAGAGTCAGAAATGACAACCACCAATACAATGTCTAGAGTAGAAATGTTTTTGTTTTTCCAGTACATGATTAGTCTTTGGCCATTTAACTCATCTGCCTAGAAATCCTTAGATAAAACTTTTTTGGTTTGGTAGTTGTGGTACTTATGTATGCTGGGCTATTTAAAGCATAGGGGCAGGGACTGCTCCATACAGTAACAAACGCTCCGTGTCTGGACTCACCCAGACCCTGATGAGGGGAAATGAAAAGCGGCAGAAACTTTCCCACGCTAATCAGTTCATCTCCGGTCAGCCGGGGCGGCTGCACAGACATGATTTCATTCATTCTGCAGTGCTTTACAGCCTGGCCGGTAGCATTAGCACCGGTCCCTGTTGTAAACTAGTTAACCCCTTGTGATGGATTGCAGCGGGGGACCTGACTGAACAGTGGAGAGGTATGGATATTGTTGCTTTTTTATTTTATTTTTCCTTAAAGGAGAACAAGGGATTCAGTTGGATTAAATAAATTTGGTCAAAAACTTTGTGTAATTATTTCATTAAAATACATTGTAATTAATGTGTGTGTCTTTTTTAACCCTTTACTACTATAGGATTAATAATGGATAGTTATTGACACCACTCCGATTATTAACCCGGATTAATGTCACCTTTCAATAGCAAGGTGAGTAACCCCTTATTAACCCATGAGCCACTGTTAAAGGCAAAGGGAATAGAGAGGCTAAGTGCCAGAAAAGACACATCTAATAATAGATGTGCCTTTTTTGGGGTGGCTGGGGCCAGATGTTTGTAGCCAGGGGGGGCCCAAAAACAATGCTCCCTCTCTATGCTATTATCTGTCCTCAGTCACTGGCTTTCCCCTCTCTGGTGGAGAAAATACAGGGGGTGACCACGCATTTTTTCCAACGTATTTACCCGTTAATTTAACACCTACATGTCCAAAAATTTTCACACATACACTCATCTAATTATTAGTCAAAATCATATGCAAAAATAAATGAAATGAAATGATTTACTGTATGTAAGCCATGTGTCATTTCATGTCGGGTTCTGTAATGATTTTACAGAAGCCTGCAATTGATTTAGCGGCTATTATACTATGTACAACTCTATAAACTATAAATATATTATATATGTGTGTGTCTCAATGACATGTATATATATATATATATATATATATATAGTGGTGGCCAAAAGTACTGGCACCCCTGTAATTCTGTCAGATAATACTCAGTGTCTTCCTGAAAATGATTGCAATCACAAATTATTTGCTATTTTTATCTTCATTTAATTTGCTTGCAAGGAAAAAACACAAAAGAGAATGAAGCAAAAATCAAATCCTTGATCATTTCACACAAAACTCCAAAAATGGGCCAGACAAAAGTATTGGCACCCTCAGCCTAATACTTGGTTGCACAACCTTTAGCCAAAATAACTGCGAACAACCGCTTCCGGTAACCATCAATGAGTTTCCTTACAATTCTCTGCTGGAATTGTAGACCATTCTTCTTTGGCAAACTGCTCCAGGTCCCTGATATTTGAAGGGTGCCTTCTCCAAACTGCCATTTTGAGATCTCTCCACAGGTGTTCTATGGCATTCAGGTCTGGACTCATTGCTGGCCACCTTAGAAGTCTCCAGTGCTTTCTCTCAAACCATTTTATAGTGCTTTTGGAAGTGTGTTTTGGGTCATTGTCCTGCTGGAAGACCCATGACCTCTGAGGGAGACCCAGCTTTCTCACACTGGGCCCTACATTATGCTGCAAAATTTGTTGGTAGTCTTCAGACTTCATAATGCCATGCACACGGTCAAGCAGTCCAGTGCCAGAGGCAGCAAAGCAACCCCAAAACATCAGGGAACCTCCGCCATGTTTGACTGTAGGGTCTGTTGCACAGCTTCTGAATCCACACCTTTGCAGAGGAAACTTCACAGAGCAAGTTGCATGGGATAATAAGCGTTTACTTCTCTGAACATGAGTAAAGGAATAATGCACAGACATTACAGCATTGCATCAGGTAATAGGAACAAAACGAAAGTGAAACTAAAACAGAAGAGAGATAAAGGTACTGCCACACTAAACAATCCCGCTAGCGATCACGATAACGACGCATACTAATGCGATCGCTAGCGGGATTGTTTCTATATCGCTAGTAGCAGCCTATTTTAGCGATGTCGTTAAGGACGCTATCGCGGTTAGCGATCTCCTTAACGACTTTAGCGGTACAAAAGTATCGCTAAATCGCTAACAAAAGGTGCTACACTCAGCGATATATACTTACCAGCGGGGCGCCGACGATAAAAATAGGGTCCGGAACGATGAGAACGACGAGCGAGATCACAGCAGGATCTCAGCAGGGGCCACGTCGCTGGTAGATGCCGCACACAACAACATCGCTAACGGGATCGCTAAATAGTGACGTTTTTTCAGCGATCCCGTTAGCGATGTTGTTTAGTGTGGCATACCCTTAATTCTTATACAATACATTAAAGAAGGAAACGTTACACAACATCGCCATCTACTGTCAGGTCAGCATAAAGTCCTCCTTTTACTTATAATATAGAAGTCCTGATCTGTTGCATATGACCACACCCTTTCTCAACAGTAAGGACTTATTCAATCAAACCCAATTTTTTTTATTAGTCTCTGATGTTTATCAGCATTCAACGCCTTCGTGAAAATGTCCGCTGTCATTTCTTCAGTAGGACAATACTCCAACTTCAATACTCCTTGGTCCTGATGATCTCTCAAGAAATGATATTTCACATCAATATGCTTGGTTCTTGGATTGACTCTACCAAGACAAGAACAAGACATCCTTGATTGTCCTCTTTTATTTTTGTTGGTTCCAACTGTGGTTGTCCTAGGTCTGTTAACAATTGTCTTAACCACAGTACTTCTTGACTCGCATGTGCTGCTGCAACATATTCTGCTTCTGTTGAAGATAGTGTCACAATTGACTGTTTCTTACTTGTCCAACTTATTGGTCCACCTGAGAGAAAAAAATATGTCCACTGGTAGATCTTCTGTCAGTTGGATCTCCAGCCCAATCTGCATCAACATATCCTGTTAAAATGCAATTATCACCCGTGGGTAATTTCAGCTTAACATTGCTAGTTCCTTTCAAATAACGTATTCCTACTGCTGCTGCTGCAATGTCTGGTCTTGTAATGGTTGCTAGATACAGTAGTTTTCCTATTGCTGTTCTGTATTCTTCATTGTTTGGTAGCATATATTCTTCACTGTTCATCTCTTTGAGATAATTAGTTTCCATTGGAGACTTTACTGTTTTTGCATCCTTTAGTCCAAATTTTTCTGTTATGTCTTGAATCATGTGATTTTGATTCAGTAGGAAACTTCCGTCTTCTTCTGTTTCTTTCTGTATTACTAGGTACTGTTTTACATTTCCCAAGTCTTTGATTTCAAAATTTTGTTTCAGGATTTTTAGAATGTTTTCTTTATCCCTTTCTTGTTTAAAACAAAACAAAATGTCGTCTACATATATGAGTACATAAATCCATCTATTACTCAGCCTTTTTGTGTACAAGCATGGATCAGCTTTGCTTCTTTGAAATTTTTCATTTGTTAGTACTGTTAGTACTTCCGTGATTTTGTCATTCCACGCTTTAGCTGCTTGTTTTAAACCATATATGCTTTTCTGTAGTTTGCAAACTTTGTTTGGATTTCTTTCATCTTTGAATCCTGGAGGTTGTTCCATGTAAATGTCTTCTGTTAAATCTCCATTCAAAAAAAGCTGTCTTACATCCAGATGTCTTAGTTCCATCTGTTCCACTGCTGCAACTGTAAGTAAAGTTCTTATTGTAGTGTGTTTGACAACTGGAGCAAATGTTTCATCATAGTCTTCTCCATATTTTTGAGAATACCTTTTAGCTACGAGTCTTGCTCGATATCTTTCAGGTGTGCCATCTGTTTGGTATTTTACTTTAAAAATCCATTTACATCCTATGGCTTTTCTTCCTTCTGGCAAATCTGTTAGTGTCCATGTATTTGAATCATGCATGGATTTAATTTCTGCTTCTGTTGCTTCTATCCATTTATTAGCTTCTTCTTCAGGAAGTTTAGATATGTCTTTCCAAGAAGTAGGTTCATAGATTTTTCTTATACTTGTCTTGTATGAGAGACGTTTTGGTGGTTTTCCTTTGTTCTCTCTTATTGAACGTCTTGGTTCTGTGTCTGTTTGTAGTTGTGATTCTTCACTTTCAGTATTTTGTTCTTCATTCATTTCTACTTCTTTCTCATCAGATATTTCTTCAGTTATGTCACTATTGTTTTTCTCATTTTTTGTTTCAACTGAAATCATAATGTCTTCATTTAAATCTTCAATGAATGTCACACTGTTACTCACTGTAACTCTGTCTGTTTTGGGATCTAGGATTCTATATCCTTTGCAGTTTTCACTATATCCAACGAATATTCCTTCCATGGATCTGTTTTGAAGTTTGGAACGTTTTTCTGTTGGAATGAATATAAAAACTTTACATCCAAAAACTTTTAAATGATTGACACTTGGTTTCATACCTTGCCACAGTTCATATAGGAGTTTTCTTCAGTTTTCTGGAAAAAAGTCGGTTCTATAGATATGTAGCTGTCATTGCTGCCTCACCCCAATATTTCTCTGGTAGTTTACAATCTGTCAGCATACATCTCATCATTTCTGTTAGAGTTCTGTTTTTCCTTTCTGCTACTCCATTTTGTTCAGGTGTGTATGGAACAGTTTTCTGATGTTCTATTCCATTTTGTCTTAAGTAGTCTTCTATTCTGTGACCTGTAAATTCACCTCCATTATCACTTCTGATGACAATTGGCTTCCTTTGAAATTTGTTACTTGATCTTGTTACATACTTTACAAGTTTATCAAAAACTTCACTTTTGTTCTTAATTAAGTATGTGACTGTGTATCTTGAGTAGTCGTCTATAAAAGTCAACATGTATCTATTTCCTCCTGATGTAGTCACTTTCATGGGTCCACATTAGTGTTGAGCGATACGATAATGCAAATATCGGCTATCGGCCGATATTAGCTCTATCGGCCTTTCGATAATTCGTTTCGATATTTTCGTCTTATCGAATACCGGAATCGGATTTGTCACTGTCACTGTGAGTGTCCGTCGGTCGGGTCTGTCAGGAGTCAGCGGCACTTACCTGGCAGAAGATCTCCGGCGGTCACGTCCTGGACTGCTTGATGGCCGCCATTATCTTCTCCCTGGCGGTCACATGCAGTTTTTTCGCGATAACTGCAGTGACTGCAGGGTAATCCCGGCCGTAAACCAGTCCGATGACGTCACCGCCGGGGAAGCAGGTAATCAGCTGTGCTGCGCCGGGATTCTGATGTAGCAGAGCTGGATCGTCGTGGGACACTCGTTACTATGGACTGCGTCGGTCAGGTGGTATACTTTTTTTTTTTCTCATTTTTTTACAGGAGATCGATGGCGTCGCAGGATGAGACTGTAATAAAAGTAATGAAAACTGTTTTTTTTTTTTTTTTTTATTAAATTAAAAAACTTTTTTATAAACATTCACCCGTCCGGGTACATAAACAATTTAACTATTTATCAACAATTTAACTATTTACATACAGGGACCCTGTCCGGGTTATTTATACTTCTTTGGCAGGGGTGTTCCAGGTACCACCTGGTACTCTTCTGATGCTTGCCAAACATCCGAGGCACCAAGGACCACCAGGACCTGATGACGTCGTGTGGCCTGTACAGTCAAGTCGTGACCCGCTATCTGGGTCTGTGTGGCCACCTCTTTCATCTCCCTCTGGGTCTGGAACACTATGTCCCGGACTGAACGAACCCCAGGGGGCCTAACAGGCGCCGGGTACGGGCCAGCTATACTTATCATGTTGTCATGGGTGCATCGCCACGAAGATCGTCGCGATTGCACATTCTGACTTCTCACAGCTGAGCTGCTGTTTCTTTGTGTTTGGTAATGAGAGAGTTAATTTTACCTAGCTCTTTGCTAAGACTAGGTCCAGCCTCGCCCGGCTGCTTTTGATTATGTTCTAATTAGTTTCCTTTATATTCCTGCCAGTCTGGGTGTTAGACGCCGGTGAAAGCATTCATGTAGTCTAGCAGACTGAAGCGGTTCTGAGAATACTTAAGCTAAGAGCTCCTTAGTTGTTTTTACTCTTATAGCTTATAGTTTATCTCTGAGACCTTAGGTGTTCCTACTGTGTGTGAGTGTTGTATGTAAGACTTTATTTACTTTATTTCTTGTCTTTCTTGTATGTCTTTATGTTCATTAACCGTTACCTGTTCATTCCCTTTGGTGGTATTCAGGGTCCTTCTTAGGACTAGAATACAGTTGGCAGGGATTGATAGGAGACAGGGTTTACGCTGGTGGCCTGGACCTCTGTACCTTTATCAGTACCTCCAGGTTGAGGGATTAGTTAGGACCCCAGTTTAGGGTCAGCTTAGACCCCGGTCACCCTCTAGCCGGAGACAGCGTATAACGGATTCCGTTTTGACCCACTGGACATTCTGTCAGGTAAATCTATGTTATCATATATCTATGCGCATGTTATATAGTATGTTGCCCTTTTGGATATAGATTACTGACATCACATATATATATCTGCTATACAGCGTGACATTTTCACCGGCCAAAACTAAAGATTCTCCCCAGCTGTCATGGATCCAATAGCCCAGCTGGCCCGGCAGTTGCAGGGTTGTCCATGGAATTTGCAGACATTAAGTCCAAGGTTTTGTCCCCCCCGGAGCAAACCAGATCTGAACCTAAGGTTGCTCTCCCGGATAGGTTCACTGGTGGGCGGGACAAATTTTTTACTTTCCGGGAGGCATGTAAATTGTACTTTCGGCTGAGGCCTCGGTCATCTGGGAGTGAAGAGCAGAGGGTGGGAATTGTTATATCGCTCTTACAAGGGGACCCTCAATCTTGGGTGTTCTCTATTCCTCCAGGCTCCCCAGATCTCCAGTCAGTGGATCGATTTTTTACTGCCCTGGGTCTGGTATATGATGATCCGGATCGAGTCTCCCTTGCTGAAACAAGGTTACGTAAAATACGGCAAGGAAATCGTCCAGCGGAGGAATATTCCTCTGAGTTCCGTAGATGGGCAACAGATACTCAGTGGAATGACCCAGCTCTTAGGAGCCAGTTTTGTCAAGGGTTGTCTGACAAATTAAAAGATGTGTTGGCTCAGTATGATTCTCCTCCATCACTGGAGGCTGCTATGGCCCTCGCTATTCGCATTGATAGACGACTTGGGGGAAGACGCGAGGTAACTCCGCCCCCCGTGATGACTCCACCTACTACTAAAGTCCCTTTTACTGAGGTTCCCCTGGTCTGTTCTGAGGAACCCATGCAGTTGGGAGGGACATCATTTTGTAGGAGGGAATCGGCGGTGCGCCGCAAGACTAGAAGGTGTTTCTTTTGCGGGAGAGAGGGACATTTTGTTGGGGGTGTCCATCCCGGACCTCTTTGAGCCAAGGAGTTAACCTGGGTGTGTGTATTTCGTCCCCAAATCCCTCTCAGTTTCTCGTGCCTGCGGAGGTGGTGATTGGTACTAGAACTGAGAGGATTTCTGTTTTTCTTGATAGTGGGTCCGGGGCTAATCTGGTGGACGCTCGGTTTGCCCAGGTGCATGGTATGCAACTGAGTGTATTGGCCAAACCGGTCCCTATACTCTCTATTGATTCTAGACCTCTTGGTCAAGGTAGCTTGGTACAAGCTGTTCATAACATAGATCTTCGAGTAGGGGCAATACATAAAGAGCAATTGTCTTGTTATGTGTTAGAGGGTCTACCTACTCCTATTGTGTTGGGACTTCCTTGGTTGGCTAAACATAACCCAGTGATTGATTGGCAATCCAGAAAGATAAGCCAGTGGGGTGAATTTTGCAAGAATAACTGCATGAGCACGGTCATCGGTGCGGTTGTGCCTAGGACTTTGCCTCCTTTTCTGGAGGACTTTGGGGAGATGTTCTCAGAGGAGGGGTGTAAAGAGTTACCTCCTCATCGCGCATATGACTGTTCAATAAAGTTGCTTCCTGATGCCTTATCTCGTACTTTCCCAGGGACCGGGAGGATGGATGATCCGGTTCCTATTCCTCAGGAGGGAGTTGTAGTGTCAGCTGTATGCTCTGAGCTTGAGGGGGAGGTATTGGGGGCTCAGGGGGACGCCCCTGTGGGACTTCCAGGGAGACTGATAGTTCCAGATCGGTTAAGACTGAAGGTTACGGAGAACCATTACAAACGGATGGCTGATAGGGGGAGAGTTTCTGGTCGAGATCTGAAGGGGAACGACCTGGTGTGGTTGTCTACCAGGAATATAAAACTTAAAGTTCCCTCCTGGAGGTTGGGTCCCAGATTCATTGGGCCGTACAGGATCAGTTCCATAATTAATCCTGTGGCATTTCGTCTGGACCTCCCTCCTACGTTTAAAAATCATAATGTGTTTCACAAGTCATTACTTAAAAAGTATGTGGCACCAGTCATACCGTCACCTCTTACCTCCTCCTTCAGTGGTAGTCAATGATAACGTGGAATTTCATGGGTCGAAAATCATTGACTCACGTCTCAGTCGCCGATCCCTTCAGTACTTAGTTCTTTGGAGGGGGTATGGTCCTGAGGAGAGGACGTGGGTCCCTGCGTCTGATTCTAACGCAGATCGATTGGTTCGGACCTTTCACACAACTTACCCGGACAGACCTGGTCATGAGGGTCCGGAGGCCCCTCGTAGAAGGGGGGGTACTGTCATGGGTGCATCGCCACGAAGATCGTCGCGATTGCACATTCTGACTTCTCACAGCTGAGCTGCTGTTTCTTTGTGTTTGGTAATGAGAGAGTTAATTTTACCTAGCTCTTTGCTAAGACTAGGTCCAGCCTCGCCCGGCTGCTTTTGATTATGTTCTAATTAGTTTCCTTTATATTCCTGCCAGTCTGGGTGTTAGACGCCGGTGAAAGCATTCATGTAGTCTAGCAGACTGAAGCGGTTCTGAGAATACTTAAGCTAAGAGCTCCTTAGTTGTTTTTACTCTTATAGCTTATAGTTTATCTCTGAGACCTTAGGTGTTCCTACTGTGTGTGAGTGTTGTATGTAAGACTTTATTTACTTTATTTCTTGTCTTTCTTGTATGTCTTTATGTTCATTAACCGTTACCTGTTCATTCCCTTTGGTGGTATTCAGGGTCCTTCTTAGGACTAGAATACAGTTGGCAGGGATTGATAGGAGACAGGGTTTACGCTGGTGGCCTGGACCTCTGTACCTTTATCAGTACCTCCAGGTTGAGGGATTAGTTAGGACCCCAGTTTAGGGTCAGCTTAGACCCCGGTCACCCTCTAGCCGGAGACAGCGTATAACGGATTCCGTTTTGACCCACTGGACATTCTGTCAGGTAAATCTATGTTATCATATATCTATGCGCATGTTATATAGTATGTTGCCCTTTTGGATATAGATTACTGACATCACATATATATATCTGCTATACAGCGTGACATTTTCACCGGCCAAAACTAAAGATTCTCCCCAGCTGTCATGGATCCAATAGCCCAGCTGGCCCGGCAGTTGCAGGGGTTGTCCATGGAATTTGCAGACATTAAGTCCAAGGTTTTGTCCCCCCCGGAGCAAACCAGATCTGAACCTAAGGTTGCTCTCCCGGATAGGTTCACTGGTGGGCGGGACAAATTTTTTACTTTCCGGGAGGCATGTAAATTGTACTTTCGGCTGAGGCCTCGGTCATCTGGGAGTGAAGAGCAGAGGGTGGGAATTGTTATATCGCTCTTACAAGGGGACCCTCAATCTTGGGTGTTCTCTATTCCTCCAGGCTCCCCAGATCTCCAGTCAGTGGATCGATTTTTTACTGCCCTGGGTCTGGTATATGATGATCCGGATCGAGTCTCCCTTGCTGAAACAAGGTTACGTAAAATACGGCAAGGAAATCGTCCAGCGGAGGAATATTCCTCTGAGTTCCGTAGATGGGCAACAGATACTCAGTGGAATGACCCAGCTCTTAGGAGCCAGTTTTGTCAAGGGTTGTCTGACAAATTAAAAGATGTGTTGGCTCAGTATGATTCTCCTCCATCACTGGAGGCTGCTATGGCCCTCGCTATTCGCATTGATAGACGACTTCGGGGAAGACGCGAGGTAACTCCGCCCCCCGTGATGACTCCACCTACTACTAAAGTCCCTTTTACTGAGGTTCCCCTGGTCTGTTCTGAGGAACCCATGCAGTTGGGAGGGACATCATTTTGTAGGAGGGAATCGGCGGTGCGCCGCAAGACTAGAAGGTGTTTCTTTTGCGGGAGAGAGGGACATTTTGTTGGGGGTGTCCATCCCGGACCTCTTTGAGCCAAGGAGTTAACCTGGGTGTGTGTATTTCGTCCCCAAATCCCTCTCAGTTTCTCGTGCCTGCGGAGGTGGTGATTGGTACTAGAACTGAGAGGATTTCTGTTTTTCTTGATAGTGGGTCCGGGGCTAATCTGGTGGACGCTCGGTTTGCCCAGGTGCATGGTATGCAACTGAGTGTATTGGCCAAACCGGTCCCTATACTCTCTATTGATTCTAGACCTCTTGGTCAAGGTAGCTTGGTACAAGCTGTTCATAACATAGATCTTCGAGTAGGGGCAATACATAAAGAGCAATTGTCTTGTTATGTGTTAGAGGGTCTACCTACTCCTATTGTGTTGGGACTTCCTTGGTTGGCTAAACATAACCCAGTGATTGATTGGCAATCCAGAAAGATAAGCCAGTGGGGTGAATTTTGCAAGAATAACTGCATGAGCACGGTCATCGGTGCGGTTGTGCCTAGGACTTTGCCTCCTTTTCTGGAGGACTTTGGGGAGATGTTCTCAGAGGAGGGGTGTAAAGAGTTACCTCCTCATCGCGCATATGACTGTTCAATAAAGTTGCTTCCTGATGCCTTATCTCGTACTTTCCCAGGGACCGGGAGGATGGATGATCCGGTTCCTATTCCTCAGGAGGGAGTTGTAGTGTCAGCTGTATGCTCTGAGCTTGAGGGGGAGGTATTGGGGGCTCAGGGGGACGCCCCTGTGGGACTTCCAGGGAGACTGATAGTTCCAGATCGGTTAAGACTGAAGGTTACGGAGAACCATTACAAACGGATGGCTGATAGGGGGAGAGTTTCTGGTCGAGATCTGAAGGGGAACGACTGGTGTGGTTGTCTACCAGGAATATAAAACTTAAAGTTCCCTCCTGGAGGTTGGGTCCCAGATTCATTGGGCCGTACAGGATCAGTTCCATAATTAATCCTGTGGCATTTCGTCTGGACCTCCCTCCTACGTTTAAAAATCATAATGTGTTTCACAAGTCATTACTTAAAAAGTATGTGGCACCAGTCATACCGTCACCTCTACCTCCTCCTTCAGTGGTAGTCAATGATAACGTGGAATTTCATGGGTCGAAAATCATTGACTCACGTCTCAGTCGCCGATCCCTTCAGTACTTAGTTCTTTGGAGGGGGTATGGTCCTGAGGAGAGGACGTGGGTCCCTGCGTCTGATTCTAACGCAGATCGATTGGTTCGGACCTTTCACACAACTTACCCGGACAGACCTGGTCATGAGGGTCCGGAGGCCCCTCGTAGAAGGGGGGGTACTGTCATGGGTGCATCGCCACGAAGATCGTCGCGATTGCACATTCTGACTTCTCACAGCTGAGCTGCTGTTTCTTTGTGTTTGGTAATGAGAGAGTTAATTTTACCTAGCTCTTTGCTAAGACTAGGTCCAGCCTCGCCCGGCTGCTTTTGATTATGTTCTAATTAGTTTCCTTTATATTCCTGCCAGTCTGGGTGTTAGACGCCGGTGAAAGCATTCATGTAGTCTAGCAGACTGAAGCGGTTCTGAGAATACTTAAGCTAAGAGCTCCTTAGTTGTTTTTACTCTTATAGCTTATAGTTTATCTCTGAGACCTTAGGTGTTCCTACTGTGTGTGAGTGTTGTATGTAAGACTTTATTTACTTTATTTCTTGTCTTTCTTGTATGTCTTTATGTTCATTAACCGTTACCTGTTCATTCCCTTTGGTGGTATTCAGGGTCCTTCTTAGGACTAGAATACAGTTGGCAGGGATTGATAGGAGACAGGGTTTACGCTGGTGGCCTGGACCTCTGTACCTTTATCAGTACCTCCAGGTTGAGGGATTAGTTAGGACCCCAGTTTAGGGTCAGCTTAGACCCCGGTCACCCTCTAGCCGGAGACAGCGTATAACGGATTCCGTTTTGACCCACTGGACATTCTGTCAGGTAAATCTATGTTATCATATATCTATGCGCATGTTATATAGTATGTTGCCCTTTTGGATATAGATTACTGACATCACATATATATATCTGCTATACAGCGTGACATTTTCACCGGCCAAAACTAAAGATTCTCCCCAGCTGTCATGGATCCAATAGCCCAGCTGGCCCGGCAGTTGCAGGGGTTGTCCATGGAATTTGCAGACATTAAGTCCAAGGTTTTGTCCCCCCCGGAGCAAACCAGATCTGAACCTAAGGTTGCTCTCCCGGATAGGTTCACTGGTGGGCGGGACAAATTTTTTACTTTCGGGAGGCATGTAAATTGTACTTTCGGCTGAGGCCTCGGTCATCTGGGAGTGAAGAGCAGAGGGTGGGAATTGTTATATCGCTCTTACAAGGGGACCCTCAATCTTGGGTGTTCTCTATTCCTCCAGGCTCCCCAGATCTCCAGTCAGTGGATCGATTTTTTACTGCCCTGGGTCTGGTATATGATGATCCGGATCGAGTCTCCCTTGCTGAAACAAGGTTACGTAAAATACGGCAAGGAAATCGTCCAGCGGAGGAATATTCCTCTGAGTTCCGTAGATGGGCAACAGATACTCAGTGGAATGACCCAGCTCTTAGGAGCCAGTTTTGTCAAGGGTTGTCTGACAAATTAAAAGATGTGTTGGCTCAGTATGATTCTCCTCCATCACTGGAGGCTGCTATGGCCCTCGCTATTCGCATTGATAGACGACTTCGGGGAAGACGCGAGGTAACTCCGCCCCCCGTGATGACTCCACCTACTACTAAAGTCCCTTTTACTGAGGTTCCCCTGGTCTGTTCTGAGGAACCCATGCAGTTGGGAGGGACATCATTTTGTAGGAGGGAATCGGCGGTGCGCCGCAAGACTAGAAGGTGTTTCTTTTGCGGGAGAGAGGGACATTTTGTTGGGGGTGTCCATCCCGGACCTCTTTGAGCCAAGGAGTTAACCTGGGTGTGTGTATTTCGTCCCCAAATCCCTCTCAGTTTTCGTGCCTGCGGAGGTGGTGATTGGTACTAGAACTGAGAGGATTTCTGTTTTTCTTGATAGTGGGTCCGGGGCTAATCTGGTGGACGCTCGGTTTGCCCAGGTGCATGGTATGCAACTGAGTGTATTGGCCAAACCGGTCCCTATACTCTCTATTGATTCTAGACCTCTTGGTCAAGGTAGCTTGGTACAAGCTGTTCATAACATAGATCTTCGAGTAGGGGCAATACATAAAGAGCAATTGTCTTGTTATGTGTTAGAGGGTCTACCTACTCCTATTGTGTTGGGACTTCCTTGGTTGGCTAAACATAACCCAGTGATTGATTGGCAATCCAGAAAGATAAGCCAGTGGGGTGAATTTTGCAAGAATAACTGCATGAGCACGGTCATCGGTGCGGTTGTGCCTAGGACTTTGCCTCCTTTTCTGGAGGACTTTGGGGAGATGTTCTCAGAGGAGGGGTGTAAAGAGTTACCTCCTCATCGCGCATATGACTGTTCAATAAAGTTGCTTCCTGATGCCTTATCTCGTACTTTCCCAGGGACCGGGAGGATGGATGATCCGGTTCCTATTCCTCAGGAGGGAGTTGTAGTGTCAGCTGTATGCTCTGAGCTTGAGGGGGAGGTATTGGGGGCTCAGGGGGACGCCCCTGTGGGACTTCCAGGGAGACTGATAGTTCCAGATCGGTTAAGACTGAAGGTTACGGAGAACCATTACAAACGGATGGCTGATAGGGGGAGAGTTTCTGGTCGAGATCTGAAGGGAACGACCTGGTGTGGTTGTCTACCAGGAATATAAAACTTAAAGTTCCCTCCTGGAGGTTGGGTCCCAGATTCATTGGGCCGTACAGGATCAGTTCCATAATTAATCCTGTGGCATTTCGTCTGGACCTCCCTCCTACGTTTAAAAATCATAATGTGTTTCACAAGTCATTACTTAAAAAGTATGTGGCACCAGTCATACCGTCACCTCTACCTCCTCCTTCAGTGGTAGTCAATGATAACGTGGAATTTCATGGGTCGAAAATCATTGACTCACGTCTCAGTCGCCGATCCCTTCAGTACTTAGTTCTTTGGAGGGGGTATGGTCCTGAGGAGAGGACGTGGGTCCCTGCGTCTGATTCTAACGCAGATCGATTGGTTCGGACCTTTCACACAACTTACCCGGACAGACCTGGTCATGAGGGTCCGGAGGCCCCTCGTAGAAGGGGGGGTACTGTCATGGGTGCATCGCCACGAAGATCGTCGCGATTGCACATTCTGACTTCTCACAGCTGAGCTGCTGTTTCTTTGTGTTTGGTAATGAGAGAGTTAATTTTACCTAGCTCTTTGCTAAGACTAGGTCCAGCCTCGCCCGGCTGCTTTTGATTATGTTCTAATTAGTTTCCTTTATATTCCTGCCAGTCTGGGTGTTAGACGCCGGTGAAAGCATTCATGTAGTCTAGCAGACTGAAGCGGTTCTGAGAATACTTAAGCTAAGAGCTCCTTAGTTGTTTTTACTCTTATAGCTTATAGTTTATCTCTGAGACCTTAGGTGTTCCTACTGTGTGTGAGTGTTGTATGTAAGACTTTATTTACTTTATTTCTTGTCTTTCTTGTATGTCTTTATGTTCATTAACCGTTACCTGTTCATTCCCTTTGGTGGTATTCAGGGTCCTTCTTAGGACTAGAATACAGTTGGCAGGGATTGATAGGAGACAGGGTTTACGCTGGTGGCCTGGACCTCTGTACCTTTATCAGTACCTCCAGGTTGAGGGATTAGTTAGGACCCCAGTTTAGGGTCAGCTTAGACCACGGTCACCCTCTAGCCGGAGACAGCGTATAACGGATTCCGTTTTGACCCACTGGACATTCTGTCAGGTAAATCTATGTTATCATATATCTATGCGCATGTTATATAGTATGTTGCCCTTTTGGATATAGATTACTGACATCACATATATATATCTGCTATACAGCGTGACACATGTCCATAGCTGGGCTGCTGAGGAGACCACTGAGGGAGGCTTGGGAGATTTACGGCATGGGGTGGGCACTTTTGCAGAGGCCTGGATGTGGGAGGCTGAAGGCTCCGAGGGTCTCACAGGTTCCTGACACACTGGGGAGTAGGGGTCGCACCTGGTAACATTTAGGGCGTACCATCCATTGTAACCCCAGTATCGGGTGTAAGTCACCAAGTCTCCTGGCAACAGGTCCCTCCCCGGGTGTCCTTCTGGGAGGTGAGCCTCCACGTCCCGCCGGTTCACAAAGACTTCTAAATAAAGTCCAGGCTCCTTGATGAAGCCCCACCCACCTTTCAATTTAAAGCTCCGTACTGCACCCTTACGCCGCGGCTCACACAGGGTTCCTTTATCCTTTCTTATCCGGTCCTTATCTGCCCGGTCCTTCTCCAGGTGACGTTGGCGAAGTTTTAGGGTTTCTCGCTGCTCCCTTTGTCGCTCTGCTTCCCGCTCCCAACGTCTCCACTCTTCCTCCTGACGCTGGTTGTAATTCTCCTCCACCAGCTGCTCCATGTCTCCACCACTCCACTGCAGCTTACAGTGTCCGGTTTGCGGCAGCTCTCCTGTCGCCCCCCAGTCCTGGCGGCGCTCCCCTGCGGAGGAAGCAGACGGCTCTAAATCAGATGACAGTCGGGGCTCCGGTACAGGCAGGTAGTGCTCTGGTGCCTGCGCGGCCTCCTCCATGAGGACGGGTGTCGCTTCTTCTGTCTCAGCGACGGGGGCAGACAGCGGGATCTGGGGTGCTGACGGTGCTGCGGTTTTTGCAGGAACGGGTGCCTCCACTGCGACAACGTCAACCGGATCACATTGCAAGGACTCCTCTACTAGAACGGGTGCCTCACCTTTCGGTACAGACACTTCAGGTAAGAGGGATTGGCGCCGCTCCAAGTTTAGTTTTAGGGCACGCCAGCTCGCTTCCATCCTGGTGACCTCCTCCCGGTGCCGGGCCAGGCCTCTTAGGGTATCCGCCGCTTCTTGCAGCGTAGGAGGGTTTCCAGGCCGGGTGCCCAACGGTGATTCCGTGGCGATCGGGTCGCTTCCGTGGGGGGAGAGCTCTGACTGCTCCATCCCTTCACACTTCTGCTCGTGTCCATTAGCCATCTCTGCCAAGTCACATGTGTCATTAGCATCTGGAGAGGGCCCCTCTTTTGTAGGGAGGCGGGACCTTCGTGTTAGTTTCCACACACTGAGGAGGATGAGGAGGCGGAACTGAAGAGCTGTGGGGCACGATCTTACATTGCAGTACCATTTAGAGCCATCGTTTTCGCGTCACTGAGTGAGTGTACAGTACACCCATGAAGAGCACGCCCTTCTTCTTCACCAGTGCCTCGTCGTGACGCAGATATGGCGGAAAAATGGCAAATACATTCAGTGATGATTTTAGCAATTCTCAAGCACAAAACCAGTTCAATTCAGGCACACAGGACTCGCTTATAGCGAGCTACAGAATCCTGTTCGTGACGCCCAAGTTGAGTCGCACAGAGCCAGAGGTTTTGGGGGTACTCGGCACCGAGCCCGTCGACTTCTATGGGGTATGTCACGGCTTTACCGGCAATTGAATCAGAGTCTATTTTACTATGTAGAAGTGTATAAACTATAAATATATGTATATATATGTCACAATGACATGTATATATATATATGTATTCTATGTGTGTATATTTTGTGTTTACAACGTAAGAAAGGGTTTTTTTTGTTGCGATATTTTGTTCCCATAGACTTACATGGGACTTCCGCTATCGAAATCGGATATCGACGATATTTAGTGCTATCGGCGATACAATTTCGATACGATATTTTTAGATATCGAGCAATATCGCTCAACACTAGTCCACATACGTCAGTATGCACCAAATCAAGTGGTCTTTCGCTTTTCATCTCACTTTCTTTTGGAATAGATATCCTTGTGGCTTTGGATTTTATACAACATTCACATCTTACGGTAATTGAGCAATCTGATATCTTTAAATCTTTTGTCAATTCTTTTCTCTGTAGTTCCCTTATACTGTCCGGGTGTCTATGTCCTAGACGTCTATGCCACATGTGAATACAGTTTTTGTGATCATGTGTACATACCTTCATCTGTTCCTTTGGTTTGTCAAAATGATATAATTGTTCATCTGCCTTGACTTTGGTTATCAACTTGTTTCCTGCAAGAATTGCACACTCATTATCTTTGAATTTTACTGTAAGTCCTTTTTCTGTTAAACGTTTCACAGATAATAATCTGCCTTCCAATTTTGGAACATACAACACATCCTGTACAAGTATCTTTGAATCTTGTCCGAACTTGTTTGAACAATTTAGCATACCTTGTCCGATACCTTCTGCGGTTATTTTACTTCCATCTGCAAGATAAATGGCTACTTTCTTATTTAAATCAAGATCAGTAAAGAAATTCTTGTCACTTGTCATATGACTCGTTGCTCCTGAATCAATAAACCAACCAAGTGATGATTTCTTATCAGTTACTTTAAATGTGCCATTCCAATTATTTTCACATGAATCAGAAATTATGTTTTTCACCTTCTGTATATTATCTTTATAGTGTAATTTCTGTTCTGCTTTCCATATAGTACAGTCTTTCTTTAACACTAGGACTACTGGACTCGTGACCCCCTAGAACTACTGAAAGGAGTCATTTTGACTCCTTGCTTGTTTTCGTTTATTTTTAGAGTTTCATTTGTGGTTATTTATTAATAATTATCTTTTTTGTAATGTATTATTATTGTGAGATCCAACAGTAATGCTTTTGATTGTTTTTTTTCTGCTTTTCTTATTTTTCTACAGAAAATAACAAAAATTATAATAGACGTTTTTCAAACATTTTTTTTTATTCAAGTGCACACATATAAACAACAACTGAAGAACAAAAAGCAGAGAAAATGTAGGTGGAGGAGCATAAAAATGAAAATATGGTGCAGAATTCACCTTCTAAACATTTGGTGTTTCGCATTTTAGGCATTGCCTTTGATTTATGGCAGTACATTGCCCACACAAAGACTTACCACAAGTCTTACAATTGCCGACAGATCTATTTTTCTTGCACTTTTCTTTGATCTGGCAAAATTTTGTTTGAACCATCACTTCTGAGCATGTAGAAACTTGGGACGTGGAACCCTTTTCCCTATCTGTGACATAAGGACCACTCAACTCTCTCACAAGCGTTTGCAAAAATGCCTTGCGTGACATTTTTTGGTGGGTTATCTCATTGAATATTATCCATGCATTTATACCCGCAAAGTCTAAGGCATTTTCAAATGCATGAACAGGCCATCTCCTTGTGCATGTTCGTGTGGTATATTTTCGTGCCATCTGATCCACTACATCTACTCCATATTTTGTTTCATTGTAAAACTTTACCGTTTCTGGAGTTTTTTTAGCGGAATCAGACGCAACAACAACATCTGGATGGACGGAACTCAAAATGACAACATTTTTGTTGGGCTTTCCTTGATATACTGTAAGTGTAAAATTGTCTTCATTTCTAAACACTTTAGTGTTGTACAATTCCTCTTTCATGGATTTTATTTCTTTAGGCACTTCTCGCCTTATCTTGTTCAGTGTTCCCACGATGGTTGTTCCTTTGCTTTTTAGCTGTTTAGCTAATTTTACTGAAGTAAAATAATTATCGGTTGTAACATTGCAACCTTTTTTCAAAAACGGGTCCAATAACTTCATTACCACATGGTCAGCTAAACGGTCCTCAGCACGGCGTGTGTCATCTTTGCCTAGATAAGGGAAGCCATTTGCCAGATATTTGCTCTCCTTATCAACAGCTAGCCAATATTTGTGGCCATATTTATCTGGTTTGGAAGGCATGTACTGCGTGAATGGACACCTAGTTTTGCTTGGGAAAAGTTGCTCATCCACCGTTATGTATGGGCCAGGTTTGTAACACGCAATACAATTTTCAATAAACCTGTCCCACACAGTAGAAAATAGAGCAAACTTGTCCGTTTGTAGTCTCTCCGATCGAGTAGATTTCTCATCAAATCTGAGAAACCTCATAATTTCAACAAAGCGGTCCCTAGACATTGTCGCTTTGCAAAACGGTATTCCCCAGTCATTACACCAAATACTGCTAATCGAGTGACGGTTCGTGCCAGATATTCCACGAGCATAGAATATCGCAATGAATGCATCTAGCTCCTCATCAGATAGAGTAAACTGTAAATTATTGTTCCTGCATGCTTCTGCAAGCGTACAGTTCTTTATATGTGTCAATATATATGAATCAAAAATTAGCATAAGATAAGAGCCTAGAGTAAACAAGCTATTTTGTTCAGCATTACACAGTAAAAAAAGCAGGTAAAACACAAGGAAAATGTGAAAAGTTGACATGTAAATTGAACTACATCTATATGAACATCAGGGTAAATAAGACAGAGTGAAAAAATTATGCACAAAACTTTATAGCAACATTTAGTGACAAAAGGACCTCAAAATATAGTAGGGAGTCAAAATGACTCCCTTCAGTAGTTCTTGGTAAATTTTGAAAAAAACGCGCAAATTTTTCACCAAAATTATTTATTCTCACAAAATCTTTTTTCACATCATATTTGAGGAAAAGTCACCGAGTTTCAAGCCGGAATTCTGAAAAATGTAGTCACAGAAGAGAAATAAAAAACGAAAGTAGTCAAAATGACTCCATCAGTAGTTCTAGTGTTAAATGACCTTTTTTCTTACATCTGAAGCATTCTCTTGTCTCTTTATTATAGGGTTTTCTAAGTTCTGTAGCTTTAAGAGCATTTCCATTATCTTTTTCAGTAGAAGAATCATTTGTTTTCTCTTTCCTTCTCTGATATTCATCTATGAGTCTGGTCTTCACAAACTCTAATGTAATGTCAGTTTCTGGTCTTGTCTCTAGTGCATTTATTAAAGCTGTATATGAATCTGGTAAACTGCACAATAAAATTGCTGCTATATGTCTTTCCTTAATATCTTCACCAATAGATCTTAGCTGTAATATCACTTCCATCATTGAGAATATATGCTTCTGCATGGCACTGTCTGCATTTAGTCTCATATTGTCAAGCTTTCTTAGCAGAAATAACTTGTGATTTAAGCTGGGTCTCTCATATAGCTTTCTTAATTCTTCCCACATTCCTTTCACTGTTTCTTCATTTCTTATATGTATTAATTGAGCATCATCCACTAATAAGCTGATGGTAGCTCTCGCTTGTCTATTTTTTCTATCCCATGTCTGATTATCTTCATCAGGTCTATCTGTAGTGATTACTTCCCATAAATCATCTTTAGACAATAACATCTCTACTTTGAACTTCCATAGCTGATAGTTCTCATCATTCAGTTTAGATACTGTGAGTTTCAGCTCTGTGCTATTCATCATTTTTAACTTATCTTACTTGTTTGGAGAGACTTGCACTGAAGAATTCTTCTGCATTCACCAGAGTCTTGCTGAGAATTCCAGTGTCCTGGGTATCTGGTATTCTTTGGTGCTCTGGATATGCTGTATCTGGGTGCCTGGGTCTGCGTGTCTGGGTGTCCTGGGCCCATAACCTGTTGCACAGCTTCTGAATCCACACCTTTGCAGAGGAAACTTCACAGAGCAAGTTGCATGGGATAACAAGCGTTTACTTCTCTGAACATGAGTAAAGGAATAATGCACAGTCATTACAGCATTGCATCAGGTAACAGGAACAAAACGAAAGTGAAACTAAAACAGAAGAGAGACTAATTCTTATACAATACATTAAAGAAGAAAACGTTACACAACATCGCCATCTACTGTCAGGTCAGCATAAAGTCCTCCTTTTACTTATAATATAGAAGTCCTGTTAGGATCCCGTCTGGGTTGGAGCCGATGTTACTGCAAACACTAGGGGAAGCAGAGGCAGGTAGCGTAGTCAGGTGGCAGCCGGAGGTCGGTACACAGGAGAGCAGTGTTTGTAGCAGAGGAGCAGGCAGATAACGTAGTCAGGTGGCAGCCAGAGGTCGGTACACAGGAAAGGCAGTGTTTGTAACAGAGGAGCAGGCAGATAATGTAGTCAGGTGGCAGACCGAGGTCAGTTCACAGGAGAGCAGTGTTTGTAGCAGAGGAGCAGGCAGATAACGTAGTCAGGTGGCAGCCGGAGGTCGGTACACAGGAAAGGCAGTTCGGTAGCAGAGGAGCAGGCAGATAACGTAGTCAGGTGGCAGGCCGAGGTCAGTTCACAGGAGAGCAGTGTTTGTAGCAGCAGGAACAGCAGGAGAAAGAGCTTGACTAAAGGCTGGAAGCACAATAATCTCGCAATGACACACCCACAGGGCCAGGTTTATATAGGGCGTGTAATTGGCAATCAGAGGCCAAACGAGAGAGCACTGGGTGAAGCCGATCAGGAAGAACAGTCAATGGTATCTGGGTTCAGCAAGGAACTTTGTAGCCAGCAGAATAGCTCAGATGGTAGAGCTGCTGGCCGGTGGACAAGAGACACTGGGTTCAATTCCTGACAGTACTCCCCTCCTTCCAGGATGGCCTCTGGACATCTCAGGAGCTGGCCTATCTGGGTACCTCTGATGAAAGGCTCTTGTAAGTCCAGGAGCATGGACGTCGTCCTTTGGTTCCCATGAATTTTCCTCTGGTCCGTAACCTTCCCACTGCACCAGATACTGCAGTTTACCTCTGAATTTTCGGGAGTCCAGAATGTTATTCACAATGTATTCTTCTTCACCACGGATCCTTTCTGGTGGAGGAGGTGGCTGAATTCTTCCTGGAAACGGGTTTTCACAGAAGGGTTTGAGCAAGGATATGTGAAATACTGGATGAATCTTTAGATTGTTGGGAAGTTTTAAACGAAAAGCAACCTGGTTAATTTTTGCACAAATTTGAAAAGGTCCAATGAATTTCTGACCCAATTTGGAGGATGGCACATGTGTCTTAAGGTTTTTAGTGGACAGCCAAACTTTGTCTCCAACCTGAAGAGCAGGGGGCACTCTCCGATGTTTATCTGCTGCTTCCTTATATACTTCCTGGGTCTTGAGTAATATCTCTGATAATTCCTTCTGGGATTCCTGTAATTTTGCAAGCCTGTCATTAACAGCAGGAATGGGAGTGTTCACTGGCAGATTAGGGATAAATACTGGATGTACTCCATAATTAGCAAAAAATGGGGTTTGAGATGTAGCGCTATGTATGGAGTTGTTGTAGGCAAACTCTGCTGTTGGTTAATAGTCCACCCAGTCATCCTGAAGATAGGAAATGAAGCAACGGAGGTATTGCTCCAAAGTCTGGTTCGTTCTCTCCGTCTGGCCATTGGACTGAGGATGGAAAGCGGTAGAAAGATTCACCGTGACTCCCAAGGCTGTACAGAAACTCTTCCAAAATTTTGACGTAAACTGAACGCCTCTGTCAGACACCACGTTGTCAGGAATTCCATGTAACCTGAATACCTCTTTGATCATCAGTTCTGCAGTTTTTTCAGCAGTAGGAATTCCTTCAGTTGGAATAAAGTGGGCCATTTTTGTGAGTCGGTCCACTATGACAAGGATGACGGTCATCTGTTTGGAAGGGGGTAGTTCCACAATAAAATCCATGGAAATAGATCCCCAAGGCCTGGATGGAACTGGAAGTGGTTGCAAGAGTCCTAGAGGAGACGATCGTGGGGTCTTGTTTCGTGCGCATGTTAAACAGGTTGAAACATATTTCCTCACGTCCTTCCTACAATTAGGCCACCAAAAGAAACAAAGTAGTAAGTCTTGTGTTTTTGCAACTCCAGGATGTCCTGCCAGTTTAGAATCATGGACACTTTTGAGGACTTCAAGACGAGAAGATTCAGGTACATATATTTTGTGTTTCTGCATCCAAAACCCCTCTTTAAATGAAAGATCGACGTCTTCCGAAGGATGGTTAAGGAAAGAGTCCTCTTGATATCCATCTTTAATTCTATTACATAGTCCTCTAGAGTGCAATATTCCCAAAAAATTTTTAGGGCCTAGAATTGTATCGTCATTACTAGACCTCTCCTGAGGTTCCGAACACATCCTGGACAGGGCGTCAGCCTTGCCATTTCTTGAACCAGGCCGGTAAGAAATTATAAAATTGAATCTTGAGAAAAATAAGGCCCATCGTGCTTGTCTTGCAGACAATCTTTTTGCTGTACGGAGGAATTCAAGATTCTTGTGGTCCGTGAGGACAGTCACAGGGTGATTGGCACCTTCCAGAAGATGTCTCCACTCGGAGAAGGCAACTTTAATGGCTAACAGTTCTTTATTACCGATGTCGTAGTTCTTTTCTGCAGATGACATGGTGTGGGAAAGAAACGCACATGGGTGAAGTTGCATCTTGTCCCCAACTCGCTGAGACAGAATGGCTCCCACTGCAGAGTCCGAGGCGTCCACTTCGACAGTAAATGGCAATTCAGGATTTGGGTGTACTAACAATGGAGCAGACGTAAAAAGAGTTTTCAACTTGTCAAAAACCTCCTGTGCCTCCGGAGACCAGAAAAATGCTTTGGTCTTTTTTGTTAGTGTAGTAATTGGTAGTATGATCCGTGAAAAGTTCTGTATAAATTTTCGGTAAAAATTTGCAAATCCTATGAAACGCTGGACGTCTTTTAAATTTCTTGGAACAGGCCAGTCCACTACAGCATTGATTTTGCCGGGATCCATGCTCAGACCTTCTGGGGAGATGATATATCCCAGAAATTGGATACTGGTTTGTTCAAACTCACATTTTTCAAGTTTAATGTAAAGATGGTTCTCCTGTAGTCTTCCAAGACTAACTGGACGTGCCTGCGATGCTCTTCCAAGGTGTCTGAAAATATAAGAATGTCATCGAGATAAGCCACAACGAATTGGTCCAAGAAATCTCGAAATACATCATTAATAAAATGTTGAAAGGTGGCTGGGGCATTGCTAAGGCCAAAGGGCATAACCAGAGATTCAAAATGTCCATATCTCGTTCTGAAGAAGGTCTTCCACTCATCTCCTGGGCGAATCCGTATGAGGTTGTAAGCCCCTCTAAGATCCAGCTTCGTAAAGATTTTCGCAGAACGGAGTCTCTGAAATAGTTCAGGAATCAAGGGTAGCGGGTAGCGATTCTTGACAGTGATATTATTCATCTCTCTGTAGTCAATACATGGCCGCAGAGTGGAGTCTTTCTTTTCAACAAAGAACAGGGGTGCCCCAGCTGGAGATGTGGAAGGTCGAATAAAGCCTTTCTCTAAATTTTCATCCAGGAACTTTCTTAATACCTTCAATTCAGGTTCGGAAAGATTGTAAATCCGTCCAAATGGAATGGTTGTTCCTGGCAGCAATTCAATGGGACAGTCGTAAGGACGGTGAGGAGGTAATTGATCTGCTTTCTTCTTACTGCAGACATCAGAGAACTGCTGATATTGAGGTGGTAGTTTCTCTTCCTTCTCATGCGAAATCTCAGAGATTTGGACTTGTTGGAGAACAGGAGGTTCCTTATGACAATTATTCTTACAGTAGTCAGATGGAAAGGTGATGGTCCTTGATGCCCAGTTGATAGAAGGGTTATGGACTGAAAACCAGGGGATCCCTAGAATAACCGGAAATTTCGGAGATGAAATAAGGTGGAAACTGACAGCTTCATGATGATCCGGTTCGATACAAATCTCCAGTTCGATTGTCTCATGCGTGACAGGTCCAGAAGACAAAGGTGATCCATCCACAGTTTCCATTTCAATTGATGTGGATTTGGTCCTACTGGAAATATTATTATCACGTGTAAATTTTAAGTCCATAAAATTTCCTCCTGCTCCCGAATCCAACAGGGCAGAGCATTGTATTTTTTGGGTGCCCATTACAACCTGAATGGGGATTACAAAATGAGATGATGTAGTATGTATTTTGTCTATTTCTGGCGTTACTGATGAGATAGTCTGCAAGATGGAATCCGACTGCTGAGAAAGGTCCATATTGCTAGCAGACCTGTTGTTGGTAAAGGCTATAGTCCTTTTGTTAGGACAGTTGATGGCATAGTGTCCAGGGTCCCCACAATAGAGGCAGAGATGTTCTGCACGTCGCCTCTCCTTCTCCTGTGCAGAGAGTGGTCTTCGGATGACGTCGATCTGCATCGGTTCAGACACACCTTGCTCTTTTCTTGGTGGTCTGATGCTGAAAATGAGAAGCCAGGGCTATTCCCAAGTGCTCGCAGTCTCTCCTTTCTCCTTTCAGTAAGTCTTCGGTCAATCCGGATACATAGTTGAATAAAGCCCTCCAACTGATCAGGGGTCTCAACCCTGGCAAGCTCGTCTTTCACTGGTTCTGATAACCCTCGTCGAAATTGACTTCTCTGGGCCGCTGAATTCCAGGTGGTGTCGGCCACCCAGCGACGGAACTCCGATGTATATTCCGCAACAGAGCGACGTCCTTGGCGCAAATTATGTAATTTGGTTTCTGCTGTGGCACAGCGGTTTGGGTCATCAAAACTTGATTCATAGCTGCGGTGAAGGCTTCCAGGTCATTAAGGAGGTCATAGTCCTTTTCTACATAAGGTGAAGCCCAAGCAAGAGCTTCATCCGTCAGGAGATTTATCATGAAAAAACTTTCTTCCTCTCACTGGTAAAGGGAGCAGGTTGCATCTGGAAGTATATGCGGCATTGATTGAGGAATCCTCGGTACTGCTGGCGATCCCCACTGAACTTTGCAGGCAGCGGCAGCCGCGCGTTTGATTCGGACCCTGAATTGCGCACGTCCAGAAGTTGTTTTTGTAGCTCAATTACTTCCTGTTGTAGCACCGTGAAATCAGTTTGTAACTTGGAATATTTTCCTTGAGAATCAGTACAAAAACTTTGAAGCTCCGTAACTTGCCGCCTCAGGGTGTTCACAGCGGACTCCATTTTGGCGCGAGATTATTCTGTCAGGATCCCGTCTGGGTTGGAGCCGATGTTACTGCAAACACTAGGGGAAGCAGAGGCAGGTAGCGTAGTCAGGTGGCAGCCGGAGGTCGGTACACAGGAGAGCAGTATTTGTAGCAGAGGAGCAGGCAGATAACGTAGTCAGTTGGCAGGCCGAGGTCAGTTCACAGGAGAGCAGTGTTTGTAGCAGAGGAGCAGGCAGATAACGTAGTCATGTGGCAGCCGGAGGTCGGTACACAGGAAAGGCAGTTCGGTAGCAGAGGAGCAGGCAGATAACGTAGTCAGGTGGCAGGCCGAGGTCAGTTCACAGGAGAGCGGTGTTTGTAGCAGCAGGAACAGCAGGAGATAGAGCTTGACTAAAGGCTGGAAGCACAATAATCTCGCAATGACACACCCACAGGGCTAGGTTTATATAGGGCGTGTAATTGGCAATCAGAGGCCAAACGAGAGAGCACTGGGTGAAGCCGATCAGGAAGAACAGTCAATGGTATCTGGGTTCAGCAAGGAACTTTGTAGCCAGCAGAATAGCTCAGATGGTAGAGCTGCTGGCCGGTGGACAAGAGACACTGGGTTCGATTCCTGACAAGTCCTGATCTGTTGCATACGACAACAGGGACCGTGTTCTTTTCTTTGAATGTCTCTTTTTTTTTCCTGTACACTCTATGTTGATGGTTTTACCCAAAAAGCTCGACTTTTGTCTCATCTGACCAGAGAACATTCTTCCAAAACGTTTTAGGCTTTCTCAGGTAAGTTTTGGAAAACTCCAGCCTGGCTTTTTTATGTCTGGGGGTAAGAAGTGGGGTCTTCCTGGGTATCCTACCATACAGTCCCTTTTCATTCAGACGCCGACGGATAGTACGGGTTGACACTGTTGTACCCTCAGACTGCAGGGCAGCTTGAACTTGTTTGGATGTTAGTCGAGGTTCTTTATCCACCATCCGCACAATCTTGCGTTGAAATCTCTCGTCAATTTTTCTTTTCCTTCCACATCTAGGGAGGTTAGCCACAGTGCCATGGGCTTTAAACTTCTTGATGACACTGTGCATGGAAGACACAGGAACATTCAGGTCTTTGGAGATGGACTTGTAGCCTTGAGATTGCTCATGCTTCCTCACAATTTGGTTTCTCAAGTCCTCAGACAGTTCATTGGTCTTATTTCTTTTCTCCATGCTCAATGTGGTACACACACAAGGACACAGGACAGAGGTTGAGTCAACTTTAATCCATGTTAACTGGCTGCAAGTGTGATTTAGTTATTGCCAACACCTGTTAGGTGCCACAGGTAAGTTACAGGTGCTGGTGATTACACGAATTAGAGAAGCATCACATGATTTTTCAAACAGTGCCAATACTTTTGTCCACCCCCTTTTTTATGTTTGGTGTGGAATTATATCCAATTTGGCTTTTAGGACAATTCTTCTTGTGTTTTTTTAATTGAAGACAAATTAAATGAAGATAATAATACTAAAGAATTTGTGTTTGCAATCATTTTCAGGAAGAAACTGAGTATTATCTGACAGAATTGCAGGGGTGCCAATACTTTTGGCCACCACTGTATGTATATGTATTCTATGTCTATATATCTATTCTTTCGATTCTTTATTAAACCTGTCACTGTGATTTTAAAGTATACCGCACTGAATTGCCAGCTTTTCTAATGGACACCGATGCGTATTTCTCGCAAGTCACACGTAGTAATTCGTAGTTTTCTCGCCACCATAGACTTGCATTGGGGTATTACGGACGTAATACGCTGACAAACACAGCATGCTGCGATTTTCTCGGCCCGTATAATACGGCGAGAAAAAAATCAGCTGTTGGGAGCTTCCCCAGAGATTAACATTGGTCAGAATGCAATGCGATTTTTTTCTCGCATAGCACTCGTCCGTATTTCTCGCTAGTGTGACACCGCCTACCCTCTTCTACACATCTTATTAAAGGACACATGAAAACTTATTATTTTGTGATCACTATTACCCAAGGGACCCCCAACCCTTATATTTGATATGCGGTCTGGCCTGTTGGATAATATTAGGTCTAGCAGTGCCCCCCCTCTTGTTGGGTCCTGAACTAGTTGTGAAAGGTAATTGTCTCTCATAGTTGTCAAAAACCTATTACCTTTGCTGGAACTGCAGGTTTCTGTTCCCCAATGTATATCAGGGTAGTTGAAGTCCCCCATAATAATGACTTCTCCTTGAGTTGCTGCTTCATCTATTTGCTTTATGAGGATATTCTCCGTTGCTTCCATTATTTTTGGAGACTTATAACAAACCCCTATCAATAATTTATTGTTTTTTCCCCCTCCCCTAATCTCCACCCACAGGGGCACTACATCTTCATTAGATTCACATATATTATCACGCAGGATGGGTTTTGAGCATGATTTTACATATAAACACAAACCCCCACCTCGCTTATTTTTACGGTCATTTCTGAACAAACTATAGCGTTGTAAATTAACAGCCCAGTCGTGGCTCTCATCCAGCCAAGTCTCAGATATCCCCACCATGTCATAATTATGTTCCAACAAAGCTTATTCTAATTCCTCCATTTTGTTGGTGAGGCTTCTGGCATTAGTATACATGCACTTTATGTATTTGTCTGTGTCTCTATTCTTCCATATAGTCCTACCTGTTCTAACCCCACCCCCCACGCCACTCCCAATTTCTTTATTTGAGCCCAGGTCTCTATCTGCACTGCCTTCCCCTCCTATAAAATGAATGCCCTCCCCCCTAGTCCCTAGTTTAACCCCTCTCTGACATCAGACGTACTATCCCGTCCATGAAACCCGTGCCAATCTGACCATGGACGGGAAAGTACGTCATAGGCGATCAGCTGCGCTCCCAGGGGACTGTCACACCAGCGATCTGACATTTTACAGTGATGTCCCACCCTGGGACAAAGTAATAAAGTGAAAAAAATAAAAAATAAACATGTTTTAAAAAAAATTCCAAAATAAATAAAAAAAAAAATTCCCCAAAAAATTCATTTTTTCCTGTAAATAAAAAAAACAAAACAATAAAAGTACACATATTTGGTATCGCCGCGTCCGTAACGACCCCCCCTATAAAACTGTCCCACTAGTTAACCCCTTTAGTGAATCCCTTAAAAAAAAAAATCAATGCTTTATCATCATACCCCCGAACAAAAAGTGGAATAACACGCAATCAAAAAGACCAATATAAATAAACATGGTACCGCTGAAAACGTCATCTTGTCCCGCAAAAAATGAGCTGCCATACAGCATCATCAGCGAAAAAATAAAAAAGTTATAGCTCGCACAATAAAGCGATGCAAAAATAATTACTTTTTATATAAAATTGTTTTTATTCTATAAAAGCGCCAAAACCTAAAAAAAATTATATAAATGAGGTATCACCGTAATCGTACTAACACGAAGAATAAAACTGCTTTATCAATTTTACCACACGCGGAACGGTATAAATGCCTCCCCCAAAAGAAATTCATGAATTGCTGATTTTTGTTCATTCTAACCTCCCAAAAATAGAAATAAAAAGCGATCAAAAAAGTCACGTGCTCAAAAATGGCACCAATAAAAATGTCAACTTGCACTGCAAAAAATAAGACCTCACATGACTCTGTGAGCCAAAATATGCAAAAATTATAGCTCTCAAAATGTGGTGATGCAAAAACTATTTTTTGCAATAAAAAGCGTCTTTTAGCGTGACAGCTGCCAATCATAAAAACCCGCTATAAATAGTAAATCAAACCCCCTTTATCACCCCCTTAGTTAGGGAAAATAATAAAATTTAAAAAATGTAGTTATTTCCATTTTCCCGTTAGTGTTATTGTTAAGGTTAGGGTTGGCGCTAAAGTTAGGATTAGGGTTTGGGTTGGGATTAGGGTTAGGGGTGTGTTAGGGTTAGATTTGTGGTTAGGGTTGGGACTAGGGTTAGGGGTGTGTTGGGGTTAGGGTTGGAGTTAGAATTGGGGGGTTTCCGCTGTTTTGGCACATCAGGGGCTCTCCAAATGTGACATGGCGTCTGATCTCAATTCCAGCCAATTCTGCGTTGAAAAAGTCAAACGGTGCTCCTTCACTTCTGAGCTCTGCCATGCGCCCAAACATTAGTTTCCCCCACATATGGGGTATCCGCGTACTCTGGACCCCAAGAGTTATTGTGCAATTTGTCCTATTTCTTCTGTTACTCTTGGGAAAATAAAAAACTGGGGGCGAAAATATCATTTTAGTAAAAAAAAAATGATTTTTTTGTTTTTACGGCTGTACGTTATAAACTTCTGTGAAGCACTTGGGGCTTCATAGCGCTCACCACACATCTAGATAAGTTCCTTGTGGGGTCTATTTTCCAAAATAGGGTCACTTGTGGGGGTTTCCACTGTTTAGGCGCATCAGGGGCTCTCCAAATGCGACATGACGCCCCCAGACCATTCCATCAAAGTCTGCAATCCAAAACGTCACTACTTCCCTTCCGAGCCCTGACGTGCGCTCATACAGTAGTTTTCTCCTACATATTGGGTATCAGTGTACTCAGGACAAATTGGACAACAACTTTTGGGGTCCAATTTCTCCTGTTACCCTTGTGAAAATAAAATATTGGGGGCTAAAAAATCATTTTTGTAAAAAAAAAAAGATTTTTTATTTTTTATGGCTGTACGTTATAAACTTCTGTGAAGCACTTAGGGGTTAAAAGTGCTCACCACACATCTAGATAAGTTCCTTGTGGGGTCTATTTTCCAAAATGGGGTCACTTGTGGGGGTTTCCACTGTTTAGGCACATCAGGGGCTCTCCAAATGCAACATGATGCCCCCAGACCATTCCATCAAAGTCTGCAATCCAAAACGTCACTACTTCCCTTCCGAGCCCCAACGTGTGCCCATACAGAAGTTTTCTCCCACATATTGGTTATCGGCGTATTCAGGACAAATTGGACAACTTTTGGGGTCCAATTTCTCCTGTTACCCTTGTGAAAATAAAATATTGGGGGCGAAAAAATAATTTTTGAAAAAAAAAAAGATTTTTTATTATTACGGCTGTACCTTATAAACTTCTGTGAAGCACTTTGGGTTCAAAGTGGTCACCACATATCTAGATAAGTTCCTTGAGGGTCTAGTTTCCAAAATGGTGTCATTTGTTGGGGGTTTCCACTGTTTAGGCAGATCAGGAGCTCTCCAAACACGACATGGCATCCAGCCAATTCTGCTTTGAAAAAGTCAAACGGCGCTCCTTCCCTTCCAAACTCTACCATGCACCCAAACAGTGGTTTACCCCCACATATGGGGTATCAGCGTACTCAGGACAAATTGCACAATACCTTTTGGAGTCTTGTTACCCTTGGGAAAATAAAAATTGTGGTGAAAAGATCATTTTTGTGGAAAAAATATGATTTTTTAATTTTACAGCTCTACGTTATAAACTTATGTGGAGCACTTGGGGGTTCAAATTCCTCACCAAAGATCTAGATAAGTTCCTTAGGGGGTCTAGTTTCCCAAATGGGGTCACTTGTGGGGGGTTTCCACTGTTTAGGCACATCAGGGGCTCTCCAAATGCAACATGGCGTCCAATCTCAATTCCAGCCAATTTTGGTTGTAAAAAGTCAAATGGCGCTCCTTCCATTCCGAGCTCTGCCGTGCGCCCAAACAGTGGTTCCCCCCCACATATGGGGTATCAGCGTACTCAGGACAAATTGGACAACAACTTATGTGGTCCAATTTCTCCTGTTACCCTTGGGAAAATAAAAAATTAGTGACTAAAAGATAATTTTTTAGGATTTTTTATTTCCGTGCCGGGCATTATAAACTTGTGTGAAGCACTTGGGGTTCAAAGTGCTCACCAAAGATCTAGATAAGTTCCTTAGGGGGGCTAGTTTCCAAAATGGGGTCACTTGTGGGGGGTTTCCACTATTTAGGCTCATCTGGGGCACTGCAAACGGAACATGACCCCTATCAACGTCTGCATTCCAAAACGTTACTACTTCCTTTCCAAGCCCTGCCGTGCGCCAAAACATTCCCCCCCAACATATGGGGTATCAGCGTACTCAGGACAAATTGGACAACAACTTTTGGGGTCCAATTTCCTTGTGAAAAATCAAAAATATGGGACTAAAAAATCATTTTTGTGGAAAATTGTTGTTTTTTTTTTTCACATCCAGGCATTATAAACTTTTGTGAAACACTTGGGGGTTCAAAGTGCTCACAACAGATCTAGATAAGTTCCTTAGGGGTCTAGTTTCCAAAATGGTGTCACTTGTGGGGGTTTCCACTGTTTAGGCGCATCAGGGGCTCTCCAAACGTGACATGGCGTCCAATCTCAATTCCAGCCAATTTTAGTTTGAAAAAGTCAAACGGCGCTCCTTCCCTTACGAGCTCTGCCGTGTGCCCAAACAGTGGTTTTCCCCCACATATGGGGTATTGGCGTACTCAGGAGAAATTATACAACAACTTTATCTGTCCATTTTCTCCTTTTACCCTTGTGAAAATAAAAAAAAAGTTTGTAAAAGATCATTTTTGTGGCTAAAAAGTTAAATATTCATTTTTTCCTTCCACGTTGCTTCAGCTCCTGTGAAGCAACTGAAGGGTTAATAAAATCCTTGAATGTGGTTTTGAGTACCTTGAGGGGTGCAGTTTTTAGAATGGTGTCACTTTTTGGTAATTTCTGCTAGACCCCTCAAAGTGACTTCAAATGTGAGGTGGTCCCTAAAAAAAATGGCTTTGTAAATTTTGTTGTAAAAATGAGAAATCGCTGGTCAACTTTTATCCCTTATAATTTCCTAACAAACAAAAATTTTGATTCCAAAATTGTGCTTATGTGAAGTAGATATGTGGTATATGTTATTTCTTAACTATTTTGTGTGACATATTTCTCTGTTTTAAGGGAATAAAAATTCAAAGTTTGAAAATTGCAAAATTTTCAAAATTTTCGCCATATTTGCATTTTTTCAAAAGTAAACGCAAGTTATATCGAAGAAATTTTACCACTAACGTGAAGTACAATATGTCATGAGAAAACATTCTCAGAATCGTGAAGATCCGCTGAAGAGTTCCAGAGTTATAACCTCATAAAGAGACGGTGGTCAGAATTGTAAAAATTGGCCCGGTCATTAACGTGCAAATCACCCTTGGGGGTGAAGGGGTTAAAGACTCCTCCAACCTTCTAGCCACTTTCTCCCCCAGCACAGCTGCACCCTCCCCATTGAGGTGCAGCCCGTCCCTACCGTAGAGCCTGTAGCCAACTGAGAAGTCGGCCCAGTTCTCCAGGAACCCAAACCCCTCTTTCCTACACCAATTCTTGAGCCACTTATTAACCTCCCTAATCTCCCGTTGCCTCTCTGGTGTGGCACGTGGTACAGGCAGTATTTCAGAAAATACCACATTGGAGGTCCTTGCTTTCACTTGCAGCCTAATTCCCAGAAATCGTCTTTAAGGACCTTCCAAATACCTCTAACTTTGTCATTTGTGCTAATGTGCACCATGACCGCAGGGTCCTCACCAGCCCCTCCCAGTAACCTGTCAACTCGATCAGCGATGTGTCAGACTCGCGCGCCAAGTAGGCAGTGCACTGTTCGACGATCCCTGTCTTTGTGACAGATTGCCCTATCTGTTCCCCTAATAATTGAGTCCCAACTACCAGCACGTCTGGCCTGCCCTGCTCTCCTATTTCCCCCCTTACTGGAGCAGACACTCCTCCGGGTTTCAGAGGCCATGCCTTGCTGCAGCAATGCTACCGCTGTACTGACACCCCCCTCATTTGCCAACTTAGCAAACTTATTGGGGTGTGCCAGATCAGAACTAGCCTCCCTGGTACTCTTCCCTCTACCCCATCTTCTAACTGTCACCCAAATAGCTGCCTTAGGCCTCTTTCACACATCCATCTTTTTGTATCAGGCATGATCCGTCCTATGCCTGAAGGGACGGATCCGGCGCTGAAACAAAAAAACTGATGCAACGGATCCGGTTTTTTGCTGGATCTGACCTGAACTTTTGAACCCAGAAAAAGAGGGTTTCTGATGCCCGGAGACACTGGAAAATGTAGTAGTAGTAGTAGTAGTAGTAGTAGTAGACCTTGATATCCAGAATCCGGATCAGACTTTTGCCGGATTACACAAAAGTCTGATCCGGTTCCATTGAATTCTATTGTTTCCGGCCGCCTGATGCGCCACCTCAGGCACATCAGGCAGCTCCGGCAAAAAAAAAAAACATTACATGCTCCGTTTTGTCCGGCCGCCGGAATGTACATTTCCGCCGGATCCGGACAAAAACGGATACAACGCACTGACATCAGGCGCCATCCGGCGCTAATGAAAGTCAATGCAAAAAAAAAACGCATCCGGCATTACATTTCGCCGGATGCGGTTGGACAAAAAAATGCCGAAGGGCGCCGTCAGGCGCACAACGGATGTGTGAAAGAGGCCTTACTGTCCTGCAGCTCCATACCACCATCCTCCCACTCATCTATCCCATTGAGCGTCTGCTCAGTGAGCAGCAAACTGCTGAAAGGTCCATATTGTCTATGGATCTCAGTGCTGCTAGCTGCACATTTAGATCCAGTACCTGGGCTTCCAAATGCACAACGTGCTCACATCTCGCACAGCAGTATGCACCCTCGACCGGCTGCTCAAGGGTTGCATACATGTGGCAAGATGTACACTGGATGGCATTGTCAATTATGGAGCTCATTTCCTAATGGAAACAGAAAAGTTATTTAAATAGAAATAGAGAGTAATAATAAATATAACAGCAATTCAGAAATACCTCCCTTGTAAACTCCCTGAATCCAAAGTCACTGAATCACAAGTCACACACTTACCACCGTTCGCACTTACGCTCTGGTCACACTCAGCTCGTTCACACTTGCTAAGAAAGAAGTTTTATAGAGCTTTTTCCCTTCAGCAGCAAACCCTGCAGCTCAATGCACCTCCTAGGGGATGAAGCAATTGATTGGAAACTAATCAAATTCGTAACAAATTTTCAGACTTTGACAAGCCAGATTCTTTTGACTTATGGAAAGGAGATAAAAAATATTAAAATTTAATACTCACCCGCCCTAGACCCTCCCTCACCTATCCTGCTGCCTCAGCTTCCTGCCTGGTCCTGCGCTCACTTTGAATAGGTCTTTGGTCCAGATCTTCTGGCGCTGACTAGGCTTTACATGGGAACATGGGAGTGATGCATGCAACTGACGTCACCCTGAAGACTGAAGATTGATCTGAAGTGAGGAAGATGCTCCGGTGGCAGGACAGTCGAGCTTAATGTTTTATTATCTTTCACTCCTTCGCGGATCTCCATTTATTATGCTTTGGGGTTTGGGCTGAACATAGATCATGTTTTCATGGAAGATTTGATTGGGACTGAATTTTTTTGTACTGAATTAAATCTGCCAAAAATGAATTTCAGCAAATTCGCTTATCCCTAATAACTACCTCCAATAGGTGGCACTAAAGAGACATCCTTCTTTCTCCTGGAGGAGAAATAATTTGCATACCCTTTTCCCAGGGAGCAATGCCTGACCTACATGCTTCTCTACATCAGGTGTTTTCCTTGATGAGGCATTTCTGTGCACCATAATTAGCTGGAGTCGTGTTATTGTGATCATTCTCTTTAGCATTTTATTACAATTATTCACTGGGAGGCGACTAATTGTAAGAAAAGAGTAAAACTGACCTCTACAGGCTGTCAAGAGGAACTACAGCTGGAACAGCGCTTTTTGTAGACAATTCATAAGAATGGCACTTGTTTGTTCACTGGGGATTAATCACATTGCAGAGCCGCACAGTTTTAGGTAAATTCATATTTCTTACAAATGTATGGTTTGTGTTGCAATTAATACATTGTCTCAGTTTCTACATATAGCGAAGTAGTTGCCTTAGCTGTTTGCAGATGATATGACATTTTACTTCCACTCAACTTTCCATTAATATGCTTGGATATAGCACTCTGTGAACCGCTAGTGTCTCGACCCGCCACCACAATTGTGGATTACCAGGGCAATGGGGTACTCAGAGCCGAGCCCATGGAAGTCTATGGGGTTTGTCACAGGTAGCGGTGGCTCGGTCTGTGGCCCTAGCGGTCTGGCGTATGTTGGGGAATATTTACAGGGGATAGATATATTTACAGTTCGTGACGCCACCTGTAGTCTTCTGGTAATTTATACCAGCGCTGCTGTAGATCTCTGAGGGGATGGTGAGGCAGCTAGATGTCGGGTCCCCTACAGGTAGGACTCTTCCCTCAGGTCGATGGTTAAGGCAGGGTTGTGCAGGCATGCAAGTAAATAACTCAGTCTCACACGGTCAGCGTCTTTCCATACCTTTACTTGTAAGATGGTAAGGCAGGTCCCAGGGAGGCTGATGGGGTTGATGGAGGATGAGCTTTGAGGCAACGGCTAAGCAAGTTAGGGGCCTCCTTTACTGTCCAATGTTGATGAGTCCAACCAGCCTGAAGCGTAGTTCCCTCTATAACTCCAGCTATTCCAAAGCTGTGCTGCCCGGTCAGTTTTTGTGGTCGGAGCCTTCCTGTGAGAGAGCTGAGTTCCTATTCTTGCTGATCAGGCTCAAGGTTCTCACTCTCCCTGACCCCAGATACGTACTGACTCTTCAGGGATGCTTGCCACGACCTAAGGTCCGATAAGCCTCTGGTTTTCTTACCACTAAGCGTGAAGCTTTAGTGATCCTTCGGTCCCCAGTGACCGGTAACAATGTGCAGGTATCCTATACTTATGGCACTTCTCTGTTCTCTTCCACTATGCCCTTCGATATGCTCAACTCTTAATAGATATCTCAGTCCGTCTAATAGTGGGGCACAGCTCTGACCAGGCTGAGGTGAACTGGCTCACCTTTACTGGACTCCACTTTCTGAACTGCACAAAGACTGCACTTCCTCACTCTTCGAGTCACTGACTGAACTGAACTCAGACTACTTAGCACTCCCCTCCACACCCTGGTGGGTGTGTCCGAAGTGTACATGATATCATGAAGAGCCCTTAACCGTTACCTCTCCACTCATCCTCCTGGTATTGTGTACCAGGGCTACACATTCCCCCATGGTAAACGACAGCACTCCCGGGCTGTAAAATACAAAGAGACATTTTGTTTATGCATTAAACATCAACATTAAACATTAATTCGTCCCATCCGGGAGGTAAGGATGTCTTGAACGTTGCAAAAAAACATTATATATAGAAAAATACAATATTAAATAACATTTTCATATAAATAGACAATATGCTTGTAAAAGGACCCGCACCAAACCTTCAACGTGGGTCCTGGGTGGGCTGCAGGACATCCGAATGCAGACCTCACTCAGTGCCTCACCACACGGGTTTTATGTTCAGAGGTAAGTCAAGGCTTCGTGTGAAACCATTAAAAGGCACCTTAGTGCAACTATTTACAGGATACAGTTTTTGGGCTGGCTCAGTCCTCAGCCTCTGAGTCCATTATAAGACATAATAGGGAAAAACACATATATATATATAGACTTTTTACAGTATTCACATTAATTTCGTTATAATTACTGCTGGTATCGAATGGGTAACTTTCCTTTTGTGATTCGCTCTGATCTACGTGGAGTAGCCTCAGGTATATTAAGTTGCGATCTGTCTGCACTGCGTAACGGCAAACTATAGAACTGCCTCAATCTTTCTATGGATCTGGCAAGCGTACTGATGGCTGGGCGGTGTGAGTCAGCTTCACCAGGGGATCCCATAGTATGGGGCGCTGCTTCAGATGATCCTTCTTGAGATTCCATAGGTTGAGGTGTTGCTGGGATGGGTAACTCCTGAACGGGCTCGACTGGCACCACGGGCACAACTGGAGGTAAAACTTCCTCTTGTGGCTGATAAAACTGCAACACCGGAACTATTACAGCATCTCCCAGTCTAGGCCAATCCGCAGGAAAATCTCCCAGATCGGTGTGTATGACCTCTTCTTTCCTTTCTTTTTGATTGATGACAGGGTTCTTGTCACAACATTTTAAGGGTTCTGGACACAATTTCAAATGGTCTCTGGACACAGTGGTTATTGTTCTTCCTCCGTCCTTACTGATGATACAAACTTTTCTGTTGTCATATTTAGAATCTTTACAACGTAGGGTTCTTGCTCCCACTGGTTATCCAATTTGTGCATCTTCCTTTTTCTTTTTAATACTACCTCTCCAGGCATCAAAGGCTTGGCAGGAGCATTTCGGTTGTAAACATCTTCCTGTTTCTCCCGTGCCTTGTTGAGACTTTCCTCTACACAGATTTGTACTCTTCTGTATTGCTCTTGCCGATTGATGTCCCAGTTTTCAACGGCGTCGTCTGCCTCCGGTTCTACCACTCCAAGTTCTAGATCCATTGGTAGTCTTCCGGGCCTTGCTCTCATAAGATAGGCTGGAGTGCAGTTAGTGGAACTGACAGGTATATGGTTATACAAATCAACCAAATCAGGTAGTAAATCCGGCCATCGATTCCTGTCTTCCAACGGTATGGATCTCAACAAATCAAGGACAATATGGTTCATTTTTTTCGCAAAGACCGTTGGTTTGAGGGTGATATGGTGTTGTTCTAATTTTCTTGCACCCGTACATGTGACAGAATTCCTTGAATAAATCAGCTTCGAAAGCAGGTCCTTGATCGGTTAATACTTGCTCCGGATACCCATGCGGTCTGCAGAAGCTTGCTTGAAAGGTTTTCGCGGCCGTCACTGCGGTCTGGTCCTTAACTGGAACAACCACCAGAAATCTGGAGTAATGGTCCACCATGGTCAAGGCGTATGAGTATCCAGATCTACTTGGCGACAATTTGACGTGGTCCAGGGCCACAATCTCCAGAGGACGAGTCGTCCGGATAGGTTGCAGGGGTGCCTTCTGACTACCGTAGTCCTTTCTTCTGAGACCACAGGGTCCACAGTTCCGACACCACCTCTCGATGGAGCTGCGCATCCCTACCCAGTAGAACCGGCATCTCAACAGGGTCTCCAGCTTTCTCCAGCCAAAGTGTCCTGCTTGATCGTGGTATGCTTCCAACACCATTGGGACGTCTGCCTTGGGGACCACTATTTGCCAGACCATCTCATGGGTTCTGGGGTTGACGTATCTCCTGCACAACTTCTCACGGTATAGGAACAACCTGCTTTTCTCGTTCCACAGGAGCTTGGCTGACATAGGTGCTTCCTTTTCCAAAGAGGAGCCTTCCTGTCTTAACAACTCCTTGATGCGGCTGACCACTGGATCACTGTCCTGAGTCTCTTTCCAACTGTGATGGGGTAAAGGATTTAATGTTGCACCATACTGCTTTCTGTGGACTCGATGCTCGTGGACTACCCCATTTCGATGGAACGCAGGTAGCTCAATTTCTTCCAGGTCATCCGATTCTTCTTCCGTATCAGAGTCATGCGGCATTCGGGACAACGCATCAGCATTAGCATTCTTTCGACCTGCCCGGTACTTGATAGTAAACTGGTAATTGGACAACCGAGCCATCCATCGCTGCTCCATGGCACCCAGCTTGGCGGTTTCCAGGTGCGTTAAGGGGTTGTTATCTGTAAACGCAGTGAACGATTGGAGGCCAGATAGTGCTTAAATCTTTCAGTAATGGCCCAGACCAGCGCCAGAAACTCCAGCTTGAAGCTGCTATAATTTTCCGGATTCTCTTCAGTTGGCCTGAGTTTTCTGCTGGCATATGCGATGACTTTTTCTTGGCCATTCTGCTTCTGACTGAGAACTGCTCCCAACCCTTCATTACTGGCGTCGGTGTACAACAGGAACGGTTGGCTGTAATCAGGATAGGTTAAGATCTCATCACCTGTAAGGATCTCTTTCATCTTTTGGAATGCTTCAGCCTGTTCTTTACCCCAATTAAAGGGAGGGTTTCTGCTCTTTAAGGATTGTCCTACCAGGAGGTCCTGTAAAGGAGCTGCCTTCTTCGTGTAATCTTTCACGAACCTTCTGTAGTAACCCGTTAGTCCCAGGAACTGTCGCACTTCCTTAAGGTTCTTCGGCTCCGGCCACTTCTGGATGGCAGTGACTTTCTCTGGGTCCGGCGCTACTCCTTCCGAACTGACGATGTGCCCCAAGTATTGTACCTTCTGTTTGAGTAGATGGCATTTTGAGGGTTTTAATTTCATCCCGTACCTGGACAGGGACTCAAATACTTCTGCCAGGTGTTCAGATGGTCCTCATATGTCTTGGAATACACGATAACGTCGTCTAGGTATAGCAGCACGGTTTCAAAATTGAGATGTCCCAGACAATTTTCCATCACTCTCTGAAATGTTCCTGGGGCACTGCTGAGCCCAAACGGCATTCTGTCGAACTCACAGAGCCCCATTGGGGTGGTGAAAGCCGTTTTCTCACGATCCTCCTCAGCCACAGCCACTTGCCAGTAACCACTAGTCAGATCAAGGGTAGAAAAGTAGTTAGCCGTTTTCAGAGCAGCTAATGATTCCTCTATGCGTGGTAACGGGTATGCATCCTTGTGTGTTATGCGGTTCACCTGCCTGTAATCCACACACATTCTCATACTACCATCTTTCTTTTTAACCAGAACTAGAGGGGCTGCCCAGGGGCTACAACTATCCCTTATCACCCCGGCTTTCTTCATATCATTCAACATTTCTTTAGCCTTCTGATAATGAGCTGGAGGTATGGGCCTATACCGCTCTTTGATGGGAGGATGACTGCCTGTAGGGATATGATGTTGTACTCCCTTAATTATCCCAAAATCAAGTGGATTTTTGCTAAACACTTGGGCGTACTCTTGCACCACCCGTAATACCCCTTGCTTCTGGTGAGCGGGAGTGGTGTCCGTCCCAACATGGAGTTGCTGACACCATTCCGCCACCTGAGTTGCTGGGTCATTGTCCTCCGCTATTTGACAGGAGTCTAAGGACTCAGCCGGGAGAATAGAATTATTATCAACAGCATGTAGTTTAGCAATGGTTGCATAACGGGGTAAGTTTACCTCATCATCTCCCCAATTGAGAAGCCGTACCGGTACTCTTCCATTCACCACTTCTACTACTCCTCTAGCAGTCATAAGTGTAGGTCTATGTTCTGAATGGTGGGGTTCTACTACAGCTTGGTAATTCTGTCCTCTCAGACCTATGGCTGCCCTGCACCAAATGATCATTTCACTCATTGGGGGTATCACAATAGGATCCGAGTCAGTGACCCGTACATTACCAATTTCGCCGTCTGTAAGCTTCGCTTGCTGCTGACACACCAGGGCCCGGATCTCTCTTTGGATTACTCCTCTCTGCCTTGGTCGGGCAATCTCAGCGAGCTGTTGGAGCAAGAACACAACTTCTCCCAAACAATTACCGATAATGTTAGTACCCAAAATTATATTTAAACCGTTCTCCTCATTTACAGTCTTTACTACCAGAAGCCCTTGGTCTTTCAACTCCTCTCTGCCCACCTTTACATCTACACATTTTGTTCCGAGTACTTCTACAGGAAGACCATTAGAAGCATACACAGTAAAGTCAAGGCTCGGAGGTTTAAGACTGTCCATTGACCAGTACTTGGTATATAGGGCATCAGGTATTAGGGTCACCTGGGACCCAGTGTCTAACAATGCTGGAACAGCAATACCATCTAGAATAATAGACAGGTAGGGTCGCCCGCCCACATACCTGCGGCTCCAGTCTAGGGGGCCTGACGGGTATTCTCCTGGGTGTTGGCCCTTGGACCCAGGTTCTGCCCGTTTAAAGGACACTGTGGAGACATATGACCTTTCCGGTTGCATCGTAACAGATGATCTCTCGACGAGGAGGGTGTTGATCAGAGGTCGCTCCTGGGGGTGGCGTTGTCCTCCTCCGGGGGGGCGACGTCTTCTTTCTTCTCCGGTGCATCCACGGGACGTCTTCTGGGCAGTCAGCTAACAAGATCTTTCCTTCCTCCTCTTTCCGCAGCTGCAGGGCACTCATTACAGCAGCCAGATTTTTAGTCAGCTGGCGCACCTCTGAGCGCAGACAGTCCAATTCACTAGGAGGTGTCACCTGCGCTTTGGCTTCAGCCACTAGCGGGGAAAAGGGGGTTACTGCCGGTTCCAGAGTGACTTCAGCCTGATGATGTTGGGTTGCCACCTCGGGTTTGCCCAGGGGCCGCAGCCCTTTTATTGCCATGTCCTTTAGGGCATCAAAGGTAGCATCCGGATGGTCTAAGGACCACCAGTTTACAGTTCTGCGTTCCTCTTGGGATCTCAATCCCTGTATAAATTGTTCTTTCAGCATTTTATTCTCGTCGATAGCATTTAAATTGTTAATTTGCTTGAGGGCTCTCAGGGCTCCCTGTAGTCGGCAAGCGTAGTCCCGGATGCTGTCACCTGGCTGTTGTGAACAGTGATAGAAGGCCATCCGGAGATCCGTTTCTGTGCGGTCTTCAAATATGGCATGCAGCTTAAGGAAGATCGCAGGTACCGACTCCTGATCAACGGTATCCCAAGTCTCCACTTCCCTCTCAGCAGCGCCAGTTAGCTGCCCTATTAGCACAGCAGCTTTTTGTCTCTCAGGCATGGAGTACATTTCTAGGATGCTGCATAACTTCCGCTTGAAGCCTGCTAATGTGCCTGGCTCACCGCTGTACTGGGGAAGCCATTTCGCCCCAGGCATATATGGGAGCGTTAGTGGCATGATCGGGACTACCGGACTGGGTGCAGGGCCTGCGCCCCCATCTGGCGCTACAATACCAAGCGGTGCGGGATTGGGGACCTCCGGCCGGGGCCGCACTGTCAGCCGGTTGTTGTGACATCTTAGCGCCCCCTTGGTTAAACGGAGCCTACCGGTTTCAGACGCTGCTATTTCACAGGCACCGCAGTGGGAACAGGACCTTCGTCGCAGGCGCTCTGATGTCAGAGCGTTCACTTCCTGTTGCAGGACCTGCCGCTGAGTCAGAGCCGGGGGCGTGTCCAAGACTTTGCGCGCTCTTTCAGGTACGCCCACCTTCTTCTCCAGCGCCTTAGGGCGCGAATCTGGCGGCAAATATGGCGGTATTTGGCGCCAAACAACAGCAACAGTCTTTTTCGCCAAAACACTCCACAGGCACACAGGGCTCGCAATGCTGCAAGTTTCGTATCCTGTTCGTGACGCCAAAGTTTTGTGTCGACCCGCCACCACAATTGTGGTTACCAGGGCAATGGGGTACTCAGAGCCGAGCCCATGGAAGTCTATGGGATTGTCACAGGTAGCGGTGGCTCGGTCTGTGGCCCTAGCGGTCTGGCGTATGTTGGGGGAATATTTACAGGGGATAGATATATTTACAGTTCGTGACGCCACCTGTAGTCTTCTGGTAATTTTACCAGCGCTGCTGTAGATCTCTGAGGGGATGGTGAGGCAGCTAGATGTCGGGTCCCCTACAGGTAGGACTCTTCCCTCAGGTCGATGGTTAAGGCAGGGTTGTGCAGGCATGCAAGTAAATAACTCAGTCTCACACGGTCAGCGTCTTTCCATACCTTTACTTGTAAGATGGTAAGGCAGGTCCCAGGGAGGCTGATGGGGTTGATGGAGGATGAGCTTTGAGGCAACGGCTAAGCAAGTTAGGGGCCTCCTTTACTGTCCAATGTTGATGAGTCCAACCAGCCTGAAGCGTAGTTCCCTCTATAACTCCAGCTATTCCAAAGCTGTTCTGCCCGGTCAGTTTTTGTGGTCGGAGCCTTCCTGTGAGAGAGCTGAGTTCCTATTCTTGCTGATCAGGCTCAAGGTTCTCACTCTCCCTGACCCCAGATACGTACTGACTCTTCAGGGATGCTTGCCACGACCTAAGGTCCGATAAGCCTCTGGTTTTCTTACCACTAAGCGTGAAGCTTTAGTGATCCTTCGGTCCCCAGTGACCGGTAACAATGTGCAGGTATCCTATACTTATGGCACTTCTCTGTTCTCTTCCACTATGCCCTTCGATATGCTCAACTCTTAATAGATATTCAGTCGTCTATAGTGGGCACAGCTCTGACAGGCTGAGGTGAACGCTCACCTGTACTGCTCCACTTTCTGAACTGCACAAAGAGCACTTCTCACTCTTCGAGTCACTGACTGAATGAACTCGACTACTTAGCACTCCCTCCACACCTGGTGGTGTGTCGAAGTGTACATGATATCATGAGGCCTTAACGTACCCTCCTCACTCTGGAACTTTACTGGACACTCCACTCGGTTCTGTAAAACTGCACAAAGACTGCACTTCCTAACTCTTTCGATGTCTTACTGACTGAAACTGCAACATCAGACTACTTAGCACTTCCCCTCCACACCCTGGTGGGTGTGTCCGAAGTGTACATGATATCATGAAGAGCCCTTAACCGTTACCTCTCCACTCATCCTCCTGGTATTGTGTACCAGGGCTACACATTCCCCCATGGTAACGACCAGCACTCCGGGCTGTGAAATACAAGAGACATTTTGTTTATGCATTAAACATCACTTAAACATTAATCGTCCCATCCGGGAGGTAAGGATGTCTTGAACGTTGCAAAAAAACATTATATATAGAAAATACAATATTAAATAACATTTTCATATAAATAGACAATATGCTTGTGAAGGACCCGCACCAAACCTTCAACGTGGGTCCTGGGTGGGCTGCAGGACATCCGAATGCAGACCTCACTCAGTGCCTCACCACACGGGTTTTATGTTCAGAGGTAAGTCAAGGCTTCGTGTGAAACCATTAAAAGGCACCTTAGTGCAACTATTTACAGGATACAGTTTTGGGCTGGCTCAGTCCTCAGCCTCTGAGTCCATTATAAGACATAATAGGGAAAAACACATATATATATATATAGACTTTTTACAGTATTCACATTAATTTGTTATAATTACTGCTGGTATCGAATGGGTAACTTTCCTTTGTGATTCGCTCTGATCTACGTGGAGTAGCTCAGGTATATTAAGTTGCGATCTGTCTGCACTGCGTAACGGCAAACTATAGAACTGCCTCAATCTTTCTATGGATCTGGCAAGCGTACTGATGGCTGGGCGGTGTGAGTCAGCTTCACCAGGGGATCCCATAGTATGGGGCGCTGCTTCAGATGATCCTTCTTGAGATTCCATAGGTTGAGGTGTTGCTGGGATGGGTAACTCCTGAACGGGCTCGACTGGCACCACGGGCACAACTGGAGGTAAAACTTCCTCTTGTGGCTGATAAAACTGCAACACCGGAACTATTACAGCATCTCCCAGTCTAGGCCAATCCGCAGGAAAATCTCCCCGATCGGTGTGTATGACCTCTTCTTTCCTTTCTTTTTGATTGATGACAGGGTTCTTGTCACAACATTTTAAGGGTTCTGGACACAATTTCAAATGGTCTCTGGACACAGTGGTTATTGTTCTTCCTCCGTCCTTACTGATGATACAAACTTTTCTGTTGTCATATTTAGAATCTTGTACAACGTAGGGTTCTTGCTCCCACTGGTTATCCAATTTGTGCATCTTCCTTTTTCTTTTTAATACTACCTCTCCAGGCATCAAAGGCTTGGCAGGAGCATTTCGGTTGTAAACATCTTCCTGTTTCTCCCGTGCCTTGTTGAGACTTTCCTCTACACAGATTTGTACTCTTCTGTATTGCTCTTGCCGATTGATGTCCCAGTTTTCAACGGCGTCGTCTGCCTCCGGTTCTACCACTCCAAGTTCTAGATCCATTGGTAGTCTTCCGGGCCTTGCTCTCATAAGATAGGCTGGAGTGCAGTTAGTGGAACTGACAGGTATATGGTTATACAAATCAACCAAATCAGGTAGTAAATCCGGCCATCGATTCCTGTCTTCCAACGGTATGGATCTCAACAAATCAAGGACAATATGGTTCATTTTTTCGCAAAGACCGTTGGTTTGAGGGTGATATGGTGTTGTTCTAATTTTCTTGCACCCGTACATGTGACAGAATTCCTTGAATAAATCAGCTTCGAAAGCAGGTCCTTGATCGGTTAATACTTGCTCCGGATACCCATGCGGTCTGCAGAAGCTTGCTTGAAAGGTTTTCGCGGCCGTCACTGCGGTCTGGTCCTTAACTGGAACAACCACCAGAAATCTGGAGTAATGGTCCACCATGGTCAAGGCGTATGAGTATCCAGATCTACTTGGCGACAATTTGACGTGGTCCAGGGCCACAATCTCCAGAGGACGAGTCGTCCGGATAGGTTGCAGGGGTGCCTTCTGACTACCGTAGTCCTTTCTTCTGAGACCACAGGGTCCACAGTTCCGACACCACCTCTCGATGGAGCTGCGCATCCCTACCCAGTAGAACCGGCATCTCAACAGGGTCTCCAGCTTTCTCCAGCCAAAGTGTCCTGCTTGATCGTGGTATGCTTCCAACACCATTGGGACGTCTGCCTTGGGGACCACTATTTGCCAGACCATCTCATGGGTTCTGGGGTTGACGTATCTCCTGCACAACTTCTCACGGTATAGGAACAACCTGCTTTTCTCGTTCCACAGGAGCTTGGCTGACATAGGTGCTTCCTTTTCCAAAGAGGAGCCTTCCTGTCTTAACAACTCCTTGATGCGGCTGACCACTGGATCACTGTCCTGAGTCTCTTTCCAACTGTGATGGGGTAAAGGATTTAATGTTGCACCATACTGCTTTCTGTGACTCGATGCTCGTGGACTACCCCATTTCGATGGAACGCAGGTAGCTCAATTTCTTCCAGGTCATCCGATTCTTCTTCCGTATCAGAGTCATGCGGCATTCGGGACAACGCATCAGCATTAGCATTCTTTCGACCTGCCCGGTACTTGATAGTAAACTGGTAATTGGACAACCGAGCCATCCATCGCTGCTCCATGGCACCCAGCTTGGCGGTTTCCAGGTGCGTTAAGGGGTTGTTATCTGTAAACGCAGTGAACTTGATTGGAGCCAGATAGTGCTTAAATCTTTCAGTAATGGCCCAGACCAGCGCCAGAAACTCCAGCTTGAAGCTGCTATAATTTTCCGGATTCCTTCAGTTGGCCTGAGTTTTCTGCTGGCATATGCGATGACTTTTTCTTGGCCATTCTGCTTCTGACTGAGAACTGCTCCCAACCCTTCATTACTGGCGTCGGTGTACAACAGGAACGGTTGGCTGTAATCAGGATAGGTTAAGATCTCATCACCTGTAAGGATCTCTTTCATCTTTTGGAATGCTTCAGCCTGTTCTTTACCCCAATTAAAGGGAGGGTTTCTGCTCTTTAAGGATTGTCCTACCAGGAGGTCCTGTAAAGGAGCTGCCTTCTTCGTGTAATCTTTCACGAACCTTCTGTAGTAACCCGTTAGTCCCAGGAACTGTCGCACTTCCTTAAGGTTCTTCGGCTCCGGCCACTTCTGGATGGCAGTGACTTTCTCTGGGTCCGGCGCTACTCCTTCCGAACTGACGATGTGCCCCAAGTATTGTACCTTCTGTTTGAGTAGATGGCATTTTGAGGGTTTTAATTTCATCCCGTACCTGGACAGGGACTCAAATACTTCTGCCAGGTGTTTCAGATGGTCCTCATATGTCTTGGAATACACGATAACGTCGTCTAGGTATAGCAGCACGGTTTCAAAATTGAGATGTCCCAGACAATTTTCCATCACTCTCTGAAATGTTCCTGGGGCACTGCTGAGCCCAAACGGCATTCTGTCGAACTCACAGAGCCCCATTGGGGTGGTGAAAGCCGTTTTCTCACGATCCTCCTCAGCCACAGCCACTTGCCAGTAACCACTAGTCAGATCAAGGGTAGAAAAGTAGTTAGCCGTTTTCAGAGCAGCTAATGATTCCTCTATACGTGGTAACGGGTATGCATCCTTGTGTGTTATGCGGTTCACCTGCCTGTAATCCACACACATTCTCATACTACCATCTTTCTTTTTAACCAGAACTAGAGGGGCTGCCCAGGGGCTACAACTATCCCTTATCACCCCGGCTTTCTTCATATCATTCAACATTTCTTTAGCCTTCTGATAATGAGCTGGAGGTATGGGCCTATACCGCTCTTTGATGGGAGGATGACTGCCTGTAGGGATATGATGTTGTACTCCCTTAATTATCCCAAAATCAAGTGGATTTTTGCTAAACACTTGGGCGTACTCTTGCACCACCCGTAATACCCCTTGCTTCTGGTGAGCGGGAGTGGTGTCCGTCCCAACATGGAGTTGCTGACACCATTCCGCCACCTGAGTTGCTGGGTCATTGTCCTCCGCTATTTGACAGGAGTCTAAGGACTCAGCCGGGAGAATAGAATTATTATCAACAGCATGTAGTTTAGCAATGGTTGCATAACGGGGTAAGTTTACCTCATCATCTCCCCAATTGAGAAGCCGTACCGGTACTCTTCCATTCACCACTTCTACTACTCCTCTAGCAGTCATAAGTGTAGGTCTATGTTCTGAATGGTGGGGTTCTACTACAGCTTGGTAATTCTGTCCTCTCAGACCTATGGCTGCCCTCACCAGATAATCATTTCACTCATTGGGGGTATCACAATAGGATCCGAGTCAGTGACCCGTACATTACCAATTTCGCCGCTGTAAGCTTCGCTTGCTGCTGACACACCAGGGCCCGGATCTCTCTTTGGATTACTCCTCTCTGCCTTGGTCGGGCAATCTCAGCGAGCTGTTGGAGCAAGAACACAACTTCTCCCAAACAATTACCGATAATGTTAGTACCCAAAATTATATTTAAACCGTTCTCCTCATTTACAGTCTTTACTACCAGAAGCCCTGGTCTTTCAACTCCTCTCTGCCCACCTTTACATCTACACATTTTGTTCCGAGTACTTCTACAGGAAGACCATTAGAAGCATACACAGTAAAGTCAAGGCTCGGGGTTTAAGACTGTCCATTGACCAGTACTTGGGTATATAGGGCATCAGGTATTAGGGTCACCTGGGACCCAGTGTCTAACAATGCTGGAACAGCAATACCATCTAGATAATAGACAGGTAGGGTCGCCCGCCCCCACATACCTGCGGCTCCAGTCTAGGGGGCCTGACGGGTATTCTCCTGGGTGTTGGCCCTTGGACCCAGGTTCTGCCCGTTTAAAGGACACTGTGGAGACATATGACCTTTCCGGTTGCATCGATAACAGATGATCTCTCGACGAGGAGGGTGTTGATCAGAGGTCGCTCCTGGGGGTGGCGTTGTCCTCCTCGGGGGGGCGACGTCTTCTTTCTTCTCCGGTGCATCCACGGGACGTCTTCTGGGCAGTCAGCTAACAAGATCTTTCCTTCCTCCTCTTTCCGCAGCTGCAGGGCACTCATTACAGCAGCCAGATTTTTAGTCAGCTGGCGCACCTCTGAGCGCAGACAGTCCAATTCACTAGGAGGTGTCACCTGCGCTTTGGCTTCAGCCACTAGCGGGGAAAAGGGGGTTACTGCCGGTTCCAGAGTGACTTCAGCCTGATGATGTTGGGTTGCCACCTCGGGTTTGCCCAGGGGCCGCAGCCCTTTTATTGCCATGTCCTTTAGGGCATCAAAGGTAGCATCCGGATGGTCTAAGGACCACCAGTTTACAGTTCTGCGTTCCTCTTGGGATCTCAATCCCTGTATAAATTGTTCTTTCAGCATTTTATTCTCGTCGATAGCATTTAAATTGTTAATTTGCTTGAGGGCTCTCAGGGCTCCCTGTAGTCGGCAAGCGTAGTCCCGGATGCTGTCACCTGGCTGTTGTGAACAGTGATAGAAGGCCATCCGGAGATCCGTTTCTGTGCGGTCTTCAAATATGGCATGCAGCTTAAGGAAGATCGCAGGTACCGACTCCTGATCAACGGTATCCCAAGTCTCCACTTCCTTCTCAGCAGCGCCAGTTAGCTGCCCTATTAGCACAGCAGCTTTTTGTCTCTCAGGCATGGAGTACATTTCTAGGATGCTGCATAACTTCCGCTTGAAGCCTGCTAATGTGCCTGGCTCACCGCTGTACTGGGGAAGCCATTTCGCCCCAGGCATATATGGGAGCGTTAGTGGCATGATCGGGACTACCGGACTGGGTGCAGGGCCTGCGCCCCCATCTGGCGCTACAATACCAAGCGGTGCGGGATTGGGGCCTCCGGCCGGGGCCGCACTGTCAGCCGGTTGTTGTGACATCTTAGCGCCCCCTTGGTTAAACGGAGCCTACCGGTTTCAGACGCTGCTATTTCACAGGCACCGCAGTGGGAACAGGACCTTCGTCGCAGGCGCTCTGATGTCAGAGCGTTCACTTCCTGTTGCAGGACCTGCCGCTGAGTCAGAGCCGGGGGCGTGTCCAAGACTTTGCGCGCTCTTTCAGGTACGCCCACCTTCTTCTCCAGCGCCTTAGGGCGCGAATCTGGCGGCAAATATGGCGGTATTTGGCGCCAAACAACAGCAACAGTCTTTTTCGCCAAAACACTCCACAGGCACACAGGGCTCGCAATGCTGCAAGTTTCGTATCCTGTTCGTGACGCCAATTTTGTCTCGACCCGCCACCACAATTGTGGGTTACCAGGGCAATGGGGTACTCAGAGCCGAGCCCATGGAAGTCTATGGGGTTTGTCACAGGTAGCGGTGGCTCGGTCTGTGGCCCTAGCGGTCTGGCGTATGTTGGGGGAATATTTACAGGGGATAGATATATTTACAGTTCGTGACGCCACCTGTAGTCTTCTGGTAATTTATACCAGCGCTGCTGTAGATCTCTGAGGGGATGGTGAGGCAGCTAGATGTCGGGTCCCCTACAGGTAGGACTCTTCCCTCAGGTCGATGGTTAAGGCAGGGTTGTGCAGGCATGCAAGTAAATAACTCAGTCTCACACGGTCAGCGTCTTTCCATACCTTTACTTGTAAGATGGTAAGGCAGGTCCCAGGGAGGCTGATGGGGTTGATGGAGGATGAGCTTTGAGGCAACGGCTAAGCAAGTTAGGGGCCTCCTTTACTGTCCAATGTTGATGAGTCCAACCAGCCTGAAGCGTAGTTCCCTCTATAACTCCAGCTATTCCAAAGCTGTGCTGCCCGGTCAGTTTTTGTGGTCGGAGCCTTCCTGTGAGAGAGCTGAGTTCCTATTCTTGCTGATCAGGCTCAAGGTTCTCACTCTCCCTGACCCCAGATACGTACTGACTCTTCAGGGATGCTTGCCACGACCTAAGGTCCGATAAGCCTCTGGTTTTCTTACCACTAAGCGTGAAGCTTTAGTGATCCTTCGGTCCCCAGTGACCGGTAACAATGTGCAGGTATCCTATACTTATGGCACTTCTCTGTTCTCTTCCACTATGCCCTTCGATATGCTCAACTCTTAATAGATATCTCAGTCCGTCTAATAGTGGGGCACAGCTCTGACCAGGCTGAGGTGAACTGGCTCACCTTTACTGGACTCCACTTTCTGAACTGCACAAAGACTGCACTTCCTAACTCTTTCGAGTCACTGACTGAACTGAACTCAGACTACTTAGCACTCCCCTCCACACCCCTGGTGGGTGTGTCCAAAGTGTACATGATATCATGAAGAGCCCTTAACCGTTACCTCTCCACTCATCCTCCTGGTATTGTGTACCAGGGCTACACACTAGCTCCTTTAGCAATGACCTTTTGTGGCTTACCCTCCTTGTGGACAGTGTCAATGACTGCCTTCTGGACATCTGTCAAGTCAGCAGTCTTCCCCATGATTGTGGAGCCTACTGAAACAGATTAAGGGACCTTTTTAAACGCCTAGGAAGTCTATGCATGTGTTTTTATTAATTATTCTAATTTACTGAGATAATGCCTTTTGGGTTTTCATTGGCTGTAAGCCATAATCATCAACATTAACAGAAATAAACACATGAAATAGATCACTCTGTGTGTAATGACTCTATATAATATATGAGTTTCACTTTTTGTATTGAAGAACTGAAATAAGTTAAGTTTTTGTTGATATTCTAATTTTGTGAGGAGCCCCTGTATGTCTTACCAGGATCTGGAATGCTACAAGGGTTCATACATTTGCCCTGTTGAATCCTTGCTTTTCTTTATGAGATCCCTCTTTTCTATGTACATCACTGCTACTAATTATGTACATGATAGTACAGTGGTATTTTTTTTTTTGCTGTCCATGGTCATCTGTCATATAATATAGAGTGATTTAGAGACCTTCTTGCTCAATAAATTGTGAAATTTCTGCCATTTTGCTGTGTTGCAGTTTCAGGTCATTTGTTACTTGCTGCATCAGCCCCTTTTTCCCTTAAGCTCACGAAGCACATTCATTTAATCTAGACCCCAGAAGAAAGACTTGTATTTCCAGACGTTGGATTTTTGCTCTAGTCACAAAAGTGTAGAAGCTCTAAAGTAAACCAAATTTCTCAAAACAGAATGAATAAGTATGATCTAATTTATTAATTTGTGTGCATGCAAGAAAAAAAAACAACATTTGGGCAAATTATCATAAAAGGATTATACTAAGTATATATTTTATCTGCTATCCCTATCACCTACTGATGGTGATAACTTAGGGCCCCGTTACACATAGCGACTCACCAGCGATCCCGAAAACGATATGCACTTGTCAGGATTGCTGGTGTGACGCTACATGATCGCTCAGCAGTGATCAGGACAGCGACTATGCGGGTAACAAGCGACGCACGTCGCTTGTTACCCGCACTGTACCTTAGATACCAGCGCGCCGGTGCAGGGAGCTGGTAACCAAGGTACACATCGGGTTTCTAGGCGCCGCTCGGCGCTTAGAAATTCGCTGTGTACCTTGGTTACCAGCTCCCCTGCACCAGCGCGCTGGTATCTAACGTACACATCGGGTTTCCAGGCGCCACCCGATGTTTACCTTGGTTACCAGCTCCAGCTTACTTATCGCTGGTCTCCCGCCTGTCACACGCAGAGCTGCGCGCTGGCCAGCGGGAGACTAGCGATCAAAAAGTGGTCCAGGACATTCAGCGACGATCAGCGACACCCAGCAGGGGGCTGATCGTCGCTGAGTGTCACACTAAGGCCGGGATCACACATGCGAGTAAATCGCCCGACACTCGCATGTGAAATCCCTGCTCTGGCGCCGGCACTCGGGAGTGGAGCGAGCGGCTGCATAGAACTACATGCAGCCGCGGACTCCACTCCCGAGTGCCGGCGCCACAGCTGGGATTTCACATGCGAGTGTCGGACGACTTACTCGCATGTGTGATCCTGGCCTTAGCGAGATCGCTGGCTAGGTCGCTGCTACATCACAAAATCGGTGACCTTTCAGCGATCTTGCTAGCGATCTCGCTATGTGTAACGGGGCCCTTATACACTAGTTACAATTCTTTAAGCAATTATGGCATTGGTACGGGATTGTGTAAAGGTTCGTCGCACGCAGTGAACAGCAGGAGGCAGAGAAGGGGGTTAACAGGAATTTGCTTGGAAAATAGTTAAATACGAATTCAAAGAAAACCTCCACGCAGGGAAATGATTAATCAAATGATGAATAACACAATAACTGTAACAATAAGGGGAAAAATGAAGGTAAAGACTTATCGATTGGAGTTCTGGTTGGGGAGTGGCTGGAACAGCTCCTGACAGCGTAGCAATCCGTGAACAAAGTCTCTGGCTCTGCTGTGTAGAAACGAGATGCACTGTCTCCTGACCGTGCCGAAGTATCCGGGTCCGTTGGTCCTGAGTCCGTTGATCTTGGGTCCATTGGAGCGTAGGTGCAGATCCTTCTGTTGGTTTCTCAAGGAGAACGCGGTACTCCGGGAGCACAACGCCTCACAGGCCGCAGGGGTGACAAGGCCTCGCACGGAATCACAAAGTTCAGGAGAAGACAGGACGTCTGTTGCACTGCACATTCTGGACTGAGTCGTGGAGGGACATTCGGTAAAGGGTATGCGAGTCGGACAGTCTCTAAAGAGCTAACGTCAGTGGCGGTAGTTGAGGAGAGGGAGTCAACCTTCTTCCTGCTCTGTAGTTGCCTTCCCACCAAGTCTCTCCCTTTCCCGCACTCAGCTCCTTTTATATCCCCCACATCCCCTTCTGTCAGGTGCTCAGGCTTTCCCCACAATGACAAGTCATCCCCCTGCAACAGTGATTACAGCCCCAATAGTTCCGGCCCCAGAGCGTTCCACGAACCGGCAGCACTGCTCCTCTTCCTCTCCTTACAATTGCAGGAACCCACATTCATCTTAAAAATAGGGCATCATGTTGCAACGCAGGGAATGGAGACATGGCCCTCCATGTTTGTCTCTACTTACTTGTATTGGAGGTTCTAAATTTACCGATCACTCTCAAGACAGGTGATGCAGGTCCCAGCAGTAGGCATCTCATCTTTCAGACATTATATATCTAAAATGGTACAATTAAATAATGAAACCTGAGCCTAATAAATATATTCTTGTATGTAGAAAAGAGATCATAAACTGTTGACTACACAATACTTAACTTTTATTAAATCTTTTTAAAAAAAAGTCAATAAGGCGCACCAAAAAATAAAATGTAAAATGTAAAAAATCTTATAGGGCTTGGTTTATCCCAGATGAAGGCTAGGAACCATGTTGATTCGATAATATTTTAGGTTGTTGATCTGATTAAAGGATAAGAGGACTCAAGTATCATTTCCCCGCTATCCTGATACCCCAAATAAAAAAAAAATTTGATGTCTGTGTCCCGATTAAGATACGGACTGTTTTGAGAGAACAACTCATTTAGTTGCACCCTAGTGCAAAGAGATATACTCAAAACCACCCCAACCAGCAGAGCACATAGACCTGTGGGAGCAGTTGTTGTCCTAAAAAGAGTGGTTGTGGCTAAAGCCTTCAGGCAGGTGTTTGGTTACCTGTTGTGAATATGCTGGAGGCGGCTTCTGAGCTGGGACTCCCTCCGGTGGTTGCTGAGGGTAATGAACTGATTACCGAATGGCCTTCAGCTGGCGCTGAATGGTAGGATATAAGTGGCCTGAGTTCCCAGCAGCCTTGCCGGTTATCAGTTGTTCCTGCTGGTCTTGCTTGAAGCACTGCAAGTTTCCTGCTCTCCTTCAGATAAGTGTTTGCTGTTTTTTTTCCTCTGTTTGATTTTCTCTGCTGGTTTGCTGCTTGCAGTGGACTGCAGCCTGTCCCCTTTTGGGGGTCTGGCGCTGCAATTGTGCTCCATTTGTGTCTGCACTTTTGCTTTGCTCCTTTGTTACTTTTTATTTGCTGAATAGCGTTTTGTTACACCAGAGATCTGATTTAGGTGGATGAGATCGTGTGATCTCAGGTTGTTTGGCAATCAGAAGTGTTGGTATTTTTGTTAGGGTTTTTTTTTGGATTGCAGTCAGAATTCTTTCCTGCACTTTTTTGTCTAGACAGATTGGGCCCCAGCGTTTGCTCATTCTATTTTCTGTCTGTGTCCGTGCTTTCTTCTTGTCTAACCGCCATTACATGTTTGGGGGCTTCCTATTTTCTTTGGGGATCTGCTCCAGGGCAGATAGCTTTCATCTTTCTGCCTTTAGGTGTAGTTATCTCTCAGGCTGTGACGAGGCGTCTAGGATCACCGTAGGAACGCTCCACGGCTACTTCTAGTTGTGTGGTTAGTTCAGGTTACTGCAATCCAATAGGTTCCAGCCTCTCTGGTGTATTACCGCTTTTGCTATTTTTTGCTATTTCTCCTCAGTTACCGAAACATAACAGTTACCACTCCTAGAACGAGTGACTTTAACCTCATATCTCTCTATGAACCATAATTATTCCACCAGTATCGTTGGGAGACATAACCATAGATGGTATTTCGTATTGTGTGTCTTGACAAGGATGGTTCCATAGATGCCCTTGGTGTGACGTTTGGTCACCTTGTCATAAACATCAAACTATTTAGCATAACCCCAATAGGTGTCACTCATGGAAATTAGGCAGGGGACAGATGGGATCGGGACCCTTGAGTACCAATAAGAACCATAAATATTCCACCCTGATTGGTGGGATATACGAAGCAGAGATGGTTTAGGTCAGTGCCCTCAAAAAGACATTTGATCACCTCTCTCAAAGGCTTTATTCACACATCAGTATTTTTGATCAGTATTTATATTCCAAAACCAGGAGTATCTACAAAACAGAGAACTAGTGTTGATAATGTCTGTAAAGCACTGTGGAATAAATGGCACAATATAAGTGAGTAAAAGAAATAAAAATAAATCTTTTGATTGTAGGTATTTTATGTAAGTTGTCTTCCTGGTTTTGGCATACGAACACTGAAGTAAAATATTGACCAAATACTGATATGTGAATAAACCCTTAGGGGGTAATGTACAAGCTATATCCCATATAGAACCATGAATTCATTCATTTACACCCAATCAGTGTAGTTAATGGAGTATGGAATCTATGGCTAACGTTCAAGTTTGTCTATAGTATAGTAGAGATTGAGACATTTGCAGAAGTGTCCTTAGCCCCTTCATGACCAGAGGTATTTTCGTTTTTGCGTTTTCGTTTTTTGCTCCCTGCTTCCCAGAGCCATACGTTTTTTTTATTTTTCCATCAATATGGCCGTGTGAGGGCTTGTTTTTTGTGGGACAAGTTGTACTTTTGAACGACACCATCGGTTTTAACATAACGTGTACTGGAAAATGGGAAAAAAATTGCAAGTGCGGTGAAATTGCAAAAAAAATGCAATTCCGCAGTTGTTGTTTTTTTTTATACCATGTTCACTGAATGCTAAAACTGACCTGCCATTATGATTCTCCAGGTCATTACGAGTTCATAGACACCAAACATGTATAGGTTCTTTATTATTTAAGTGGTGAAAAAAAATCCAAAGTTTGGTAAAAAAAAAATAAAAAATAAAAAAGGTCCATTTTCGAGACCTGTAGCGTCTCCATTTTTCGTAATCTGGGACTAGATCAGGGCTCATTTTTTGCGCGTCGAGCTGCCGTTTTTATTGATACCATTTTGGTGTAGATACAATCTTTTGATCCCCTGTTATTGTATTTTATTGCAATGTAGTGGCGACCAAAAAACGTAATTCTGATGTTTTGAATTTTTTTTCTCATTACGCCGTTTAGCGATTGGATTAATTATTTTTTTATTGATAGATTTGGCGATTCTGAATGCAGAGCTTACCAAATACCAAATATGTATACAGTATATTTGATTTTTTTTATTGTTTTATTTTGAATGGGGCGAAAAGGGGGTGATTTGAACTTTTACACACACACAAACTTTTTGGTACCCCTCCTTTAATGACAGAAAAACCCACAATGTGACAGAAATACCTTGAATCTGACAAAAGTAATAATAAATAAAAAATCTATGAAAATGAACAAATGAAAGTCAGACATTGCTTTTCAACCATGCTTCCACAGAATTTAAAAAAATAAAACTCATGAAATAGTCCGGGACAGAAATGATGGTACCCTTAACTTAATATTTTGTTGCACAACCTTTGAGGCAATCACTGCAATCAAACGACAGGTATTTAGGCCACTCCTCAAGAGCAAACTGCTCCAGTTGTCTCGTGTTTGAAGGTTGCCTTTTCCAGACGGCATGTTTCAGCTCTTTCCAAAGATGCTCAATAGGATTTAGGTCAGGGCTCATAGAAGACCACTTCAGAATAGTCCAGAGTTTTCCTCTTAGCCATTCTTGGGTGTTTTTAGCTGCGTGTTTTGGGTCATTATCCTGTTGCAAGACCCATGATCAGTGACTGAGACAAAGCTTTCTGACACTGGGCAGCACATTTCTCTCTAGAATCCCTTGATAGTCTTGAGATTTCATTGAACCCTGCACAGATTCTAGACACCCTGTGCCAGATGCAGCAAAGCAGCCCCAAAACATAACAGAGCCTCCTCCATGTTTCACAGTAGGGACAGTGTTCTTTTCTTGATATGCTTCATTTTTCCGTCTGTGAACATAGAGCTCATGTGCCTTGCCAAAAAGTTCCATTTTTGTCTCATCTGTCCGTAGGACGTTCTCCCAGAAGCTTTGTGGCTTGTCAACATGTAGTTTGGCAAATTCCAGTCTTATTTTTTATGATTTTTTTTCAACAATGGTGTCCTCCTTGGTCGTCTCCCATGAAGTCCACTTTGGCTCCTACAACGACGGATGGTGAAATCTGACACTGATGTTCCTTGAGCTTGAAGTTCACCTTTAATCTGTTTCGAAGTTTTTCTGGGCTCTTTTGTTACAATTTGTATTATCCGTCTCTTTGATTTGTCATCAATTTTCATCCTGCGGCCACATCCAGGGAGGTTGGCTACAGTCCCATGGAGCTTAACCCCTTAACGACCAAGCCATTTTGTAGGTTAAGGACCAGGCCTATTTTTACAATTCTGACCACTGTCACTTTATGTGCTTATAACTCTGGAACGCTTCAACGGATCTTGGCGATTCTGAGATTTTTTTCTCGTGATATATTGTACTTCATAGTAGTGGTAAAATTTCTTCGATATAACTTGCGGTTATTTATGAAAAAAATGGAAATATGGCGAAAATTTAGAAAATTTTGCAATTTTCAAATTTTTTATTTTTATGCCCTTAAATCACAGAGATATGTCACAAAAAATAGTTAATAAATAACATTTCCCACATGTCTACTTTACATCAGCACAATTTTGGAAACAAAATTTTTATTTGTTAGGAAGTTATAAGTGTTAAAAGTTGACCAGCGATTTCTCATTTTTCCAACAAAATTTGGATTCCACACAAGTTTCTAACAGCAGCACAGCTCTTATCTCTAACAATGTCACAGACAGAGTGATAAGATGTAGCTGAGCTACTGTTTGCAGCATTTGACACACTGCTGTGATTAGATAGTTACATTTAGTATCCAATTACAGCAGAGATGCAGAGACGCTGTCATTGGTCCCTGCATCTCTTCACTGACCTCCAAATGAAGTGATCACTCATGATCACGGCATCAGCAGGGTTAATCAGTCGGGAGCAGTGCTCAGCTCGTCTCTGGCTGTTCCTGCACCTCCCTACCCCCCTCCCCCATCCTCCCACCACCCCCCCCCCCCTCCCCGGCTCTCACAGCAGTAGATCAGCAGCTTCCATTGCCAGCTTCTCCTCTGATCGGGTAGGAAGTGCTGCATCTCCTGTGCGATCATGCTGTGTTTGGTCAGTCAGATTGACTGACCAATCACAGCGATCTGGGTGCAGGGACCGATGTCATGGGTCCCTTCACCTATTCCCCTGCTTCTCAGCTGTCATAGACAGCTGTCGGCACTAAACTACCACTGTTTGTTTACACACAGTGGTAGATCAAAGCCATGACGTGCAGAGTCCGTCAAGGTGCCAAAACTGACACCTGGCCATGACGGACTCTGCACATCAGTGGACATTAAGGGGTTAAATTTCTGAATAATATGTGCAACTGTAGTTACAGGAACATCAAGCTGCTTGGAGATGGTTTATAACTTTTACCTTTTACATGTTTGTCTATAATTTTCTTTCTAATCTCCTTTGCTTCCTCTGGTCCATGTTGAGTGTGATACACACCATGTCACCACACAGCACAGTGAGTATCTGTAGCCCTCTATACAGGCCACTCACTGATTCCAAGATTGTAGACACCTGTGATGCTAATTAGTGGACACACCGCGATTTAACATGTCCCTTTTGTCACATTATTTTCAGGGGTACCATCATTTCTGTCCAGGCCTATTTCAAGAGTTTTATTTTTTTTTTAAATTCTGTGGAAGCATGGTTGAAAAGCAATGTCTGACTTTCATTTGTTCATTTTCATAGATTTTTGATTATTACTTTTGTCAGATTCAAGTTATTTCTTGTCATGGTTTACTGGGTTCTTGGATCAGGTAGTCGCGGGGTTAACTTGGTTGGCCTCTTTCTGGGTCCTGGGAGGCTTTTTATAGCCTCACTGTGAAGCCAGCCTTTGTCGTTTATACTCTGACCTTGGGCTGAGTGTGTCTGACCCTGTGCTTGTGCCAGTGCTTTGTGCCTGTGCTACATTTTATGCTTGCTTGGTTCTGATTTGGCTGTGTCCCTGTTACGAGTTTTGCCTGTCCCTTTTGTACTGCGTTGCTCTGTCTGTGTATGACCCCTTGGCTGTGTTCTGGTTATTCTCTGCCTGCTCCTTTTGTACTTCGTCGACCTCTATGTGTATGACCTGGCTATCCTGACTTTCCATTCTGTCTATGCCCCTTGGTAACTTTATTTCGTAGCTACCCTTCTAGGAGTTTTCCTTTACCTCATAGCTCTCTGGAGCTTAGGCCACGCCCCTAGGCAGTCACGCACCTGCAGGTCCTTCGGCCTGAAACATTCTCTACCTGATACTGCTGCCTCTGAGAGACGTGTGCTGGCTCCGCCCCTTGGCAGTCACATGGTGCGGAAGGTCCTGTGTCCTCAGAAGCACACATCTTCCCTGCTGCGGTTCTACTATACAGGTATCGTTGTGCACAGTTTGTTCACTTAGGACACACGCACTGGCTCAGTGAGCAAGTGCAGTGCGGTGTGCCTGTCATTTCTGTGACCATTGTGGGTTTTACTATCATTAAACAAGGGGTACCGACAATTTTGACCACATGTGTATATTTTTTTATTTTTGTAATATTTTTAAAAACTTTTTTTTTACTTTTTGCATGCTTCAATAGTCTCCGTGTCAGACTAGAAGCTGCACTATTTTGATCGCCTGTGTGTAGCAGAAATGCTTACTTGCTATGAGATCCGACCACTGGGCGGCACTCATAGCAATCCAGCAATAACAACCTTAGAGGTCTACTTGAAAACTTTGGTTGTCACGCCGATCCATCGATGATCATGTGACGGGGTCACCGCTGGGAGGGATTTACGTCTCGCTTCCGGTAAGCTTGAGTTAAATGCCGCTTTCAGAAATTGACAGCGGTATTTAACTAGTTAACAGCCGTGGGTGGATTGTGATTCCACCCACGGTTGTTGCGGGCACATGTCAGCTGTATATATCAGCTGACATGTGCCCGGAAAGGTGCAGGCTCAGCGCGGAGGCCGACAACAAACAGGGGGAGTCCGACATCGGCGTACTATTACTCCTGATGTCAGAAAGGAGTTAAAGGGAAAAAAACCTATGTAGGCAGGCAGCAGCTGTGGCCCCTGCACTACAGCATAATCGCATGTTTACTGTGTATATAATTATAATGTTTGAGGTTATCATGATATTAAAAAAAAAATCCATAGTAGCAGCTATCGAGGTATATAGAGGTGATCCAATTGCTGCTACTGTGCAGGCGCCGTCAGTGCCATCTTGGAGGAGGAATATTTTTCTCTAGCAAGATGGCACCACCGGCGCCTCTGCAAAAGCAGCTTTCATATCACCTCTATATACACCAATAGCTGCTACTGCGCAGGTGCGGCGTGTGCCGTTTTCAAATGGAGTTTTTATAATATCAAAAAACATCAAGCACATTTATTATTAACACAAGCACTCAAGCGATTATGCTGCAGCGCAGGTGCCACCACCGGCGCCTGCCTTCAGAAGAGTTTTTTTTTTTAGTATTTATATATAATATTCTTTATGTAAACTAGGGGCCAGGTCAATGAGGGATCAGTGGCCTGTCAGAAGCCATTCTGGTGAATACCTAATCAGAGCACCACATGAAGACCCCCCATAGTCCTCCCCGGAGCACGAGCATATCATTAACTCAAAAATAAAATAAAGATTAAACAGCAACAACCACAAGACCAAGTTGGAGTTCATCAACCAAGGTATCATTGTAATCAGTATAATGGCGCCGACCTGACACTGTCTGTAGGTTACTGGGCACAATCCTGCTGACATGTTCCCGTTAAAAAGGACAGAGGGGTTAAGGGGAACCTGTCATACACTATTACAGTATGTTTCTGTGTGTACATGTATGACGCTGGGTACATTATTACAGTTTGTCCCTGTATTTACATGTATGACGCTATGTACACTATTACAGTATGGCCTGGTATGAGTGTAAGGGTGGGGCAGGACTGTAGTCGTGACCTGAATTACTGCAACATCTATGTCCAGTCCTTCCCCTACAGAAAACTGTACTCTTCTCTTCAGAGTACCTGCATCTCCAAGTTCAGCTTCCCCCGGGCACTTCCCAGGCAACGACGGTCCCTCTTTTAGACAACCCCCAGTAATGGAGACACAGTCTAGCATAACTTGAACATTCTCTTTACTTAAAGGGAATCTGTCACCCCTTTTTGTGATATGAGGTAAAGATATCACTCAATAGTGTGTCCTGTTAAGTTATGGTAGCTGAGGAGACAGGAGCAAAAAACCGCATAGGCAGCCCAACACCAGAGAGGTTGGAAACTAATAGGTTGCAGACTCCTAAACTAACCGCACAAATAGAAGCAGCCGTGGAGCGTACCTACAGTGGTCCTAGACGCCTCGGCACAGCCGGAGAGATAGCTATCCCTGAAGATGGAAAGAGGAAAGCTAACTGCCCCGGAGTAGACCCCAAAAGAGTAGGAAGCCCCCAATCATATAATGGTGGTTAGACAAGATGAAAATACGAACACAGACAGAAAATAGATTGAGCAAACGCTGGGGCCCAAAACTGTCTAGATAGGAAAGCACAGGAGAGAATACTGTCTGCAACCCAGAAAAACCCTAGGAAAAACTCCAACACTTCTGAATCCAAAAACACTGAGACCACACGGTCTCGACCACCTATATCAGATCTCTGGTGTTGACACATAGCTACCCAGCAGTAAAATATCACAAGAACAGAGCAAATGAACAAATACAAAAAACGAACAGAGACCAGCCAAAGCCCCCCAAAGGGGACCCGGCTGAAGACAAAAAGCAATGCAGCAAAAAGCAAGGAATTCAAACCACAGTGAAAAAAAACTGAAAGAGACTTATCTGAATACAAGCAGGAGACAGCAGAAAAGCAAGCTGAATTCCAACCTAGACCAGGAAGAACAATTGATCACCGGCGAGGATCATGGAGGTCAGCTCACTTATATCAGGCCAGTCAGTAGCACCTGACAACCACTCGTCAGCTGCAGGTGTAGGACTTTTGGTGTTCCACATAGGTTCAATACCCTCAGCAACCACCAGAGGGAGCTTCAGCTCCGAAGTTGTCTCCAATACGTTCACAACAGTGTCCCATAAGTAATCTAGTAGTACCTTTCATAGCCCCTGACCCCCCCAGCTTTGATGCAAAAATACCTTTGTAATCTGCCTCTAGCTGTATGCAAATCGCTGCGTTCAGGTCCGCTCGGCGTGGCTTGTTCTGCTTCTCCACCCCCCTCCTCGGTTTGCTGTTCGTATCTTCATCTGTGAATATCACAGATTCCGTTGAGTTTCCGCACGTGCGCATTGAAAAGGATCCTCGCGCGAGCGCAGTATGCTTTGCCCAACAGTGGGCAAAGCATAAAAGCAGTATTGTGCATGCGCCTGAATTTAGCCTCAGTTTCTATGCGCCGGAAGTCTTCCAAGGCAAACTGTATGTTCCTGGACGCCGGAAATCTTACTAAAGCCCTGCACATTACATTGGTAGCTTCGGATAACAAGTTTTCAGACAGAGGTTTGTTATCCGAAGCTTCCGGTGTAATGTGCATGGCTTCAGTCTGATTTCCGGCGTCTAGGAACATACAGCTTGCCTTAGAAGACTTGCGGGACATAGATAATGATGCAAAATACCGGCGCATGCGCAATACTGATATTATGCTTTGCCCACAGTTAGGCAAAGCATACTGCGCACACGCTAGGGCCCTTTTCAATGCGCACGCTCGGTAAACCCGATGTGAACGCAGTATAAAGATGAAACAACTGAGTAGGACAAGACAGGAGGAGGGCGGAGAGGGAGAATAAGCCCCGTCGAGCGAACCTGAACGCGGAGATTTGCATACAGAAAAAGGCAGATTACAAAGGTATTTTTGCATCAAAGATGGAGTGTCAGGGGCTATGAAAGGTACTACTAGATTACTTATGGGACGCACTATTGAGTGATATCTTTACCTCATATCACAAAAAAGTTGTGACAGATTCCCTTTAACACTTCACACGTTGAGCATCCAGGCCTAAGCCCAAGGGACCCTTGGGCACCTGCAACTTCCTAAAACTTCCCTTTAGTACCCCGGCAGCCCCTCCAAACTTCACCCTCAAAAGAACATCCAACAACTATACCAACATGACACTAATACAAAGTGCCCTCCTCAATGCCCCAAAAGGATGCACAACTTCCTGGCTGTACAAATTCAGATTATAATAAAACAATAATTCAGTTTTCTATATAATGGAAACTCAAGTGGCAATACCAAAACATAACATAAACATGTTTATTTCAGTAGCTTGCCACAGTTATCATAAAACAATCTGTAAACATAAAGCACTGGAAACAATCAGAGGGAAGGGGAAATACAAGACAACATTTCTCACTCCCTTACTTACACATGACGCTTTAACACATCACAGAGTCCCTTATTTGTTATGACGCTGTACTACATTCAAATGCCCTGTAGGTACAGTAGACACTGTTACACAATACAATGCCCCTGATTACAGTAGACCTGTGTACATTATTACAGTAGCCCCGTATTTACAGATGACGCTGCGTACACAAATACATTAGCCCTTGAGTACATATAGACGCTGTGACACTATTACAGTAATTTCCCTGGTGTACATTACGACCGTAAACACCATTCAGTATTCCTTTGTGAAACATAGACGCGTATAACGTTACGTAGTCCCTGTGTGTACATGTATGACCTGTAACACATTACAGAAGCCCTGTTACATTATGACGATACATTAATTACAGCCATGTCCCGTGTGCCACTATGACCGTATACACATTACAGAAATGTCCCGTGTTGGGAAATGTAACGCTGTTACACTAATAAAAGTTTGCACTGTAATCATATATTAACGCTATATAAACTATTACAAAGTCCGGTGTACTGAACCTGTTACACTATTAAAGAGCCCGTGTGTAATAAAGTAGACGCCGTTACCAACTACAGTAGTTATTGGTTACAGTTTACGCGAACATATTACAGAGTCCCTTGTGTACATTATGAACGTTACACATTACGTATGACCCTGTGTGAACAAATTATGCCTGTATACATTATTACAGTATTCCCTGTGTGTACAGATGACGCTGGTACACTGTTAAAGATGTCCCGTGTGTTAAAATTTATGACGCGTATACACATTACAGTATTCCCTGTGTGACAGTATGACCTGTTACACATTACGTATGCCCCTGTGGTAAATGTATACGCGATACACAATTAACTATGCCCGTTGTACATTTTACGCTTATACACATTACTATGTCCCTGTTTACAGTAGACCTGTGTACACGTTTACATATGTCCCGTGTTATATTAATACCTGTATACAAATTACATATATCTCTGTGGTACTTGTAAACCGTATACACAATACAGATTTCCCTGTGGGAAAAATGATGACCGTATACTCTATTACCTATGTCCCTTGTGTGCAGTATGACGCTTATACACTATTACTGTTTTTTTCCCTGTGTTTACATGTATAACTGTGTACACAATTCAGTATTCCCTGTTTACTTTAGACCAATACACTATTACAAAATCCGGGTACATTATCGACCGAACACAATTAAAGTAAGTCCCCTGTATTACAGTAACGCGTAACACTATTACAGTATGTCCGGTGTCATGTATGACGCGTAAAACTATTACGAAGTCCCCTGTAAAAATGAAGCCTGTAAAACATACACATTTTCCCTGGGTACATGTATGACCGTGTACCTATACCATTCCCGCAATACAGTATGAAAGCTGATCACAGTCCCTGTGTGTACTGTAGACCTGTGACACCATTCATATTCCCGGGCGTAAGTATGACTTGTTATACTAAACACTATCCCCTGATGTACATGTAACCCTTATACCTATTACAGATACTCTGTGGACTATATGACGCTGAAAACACTATTACATATGTCCCAAAATGACATTATACCTTAAACACTATTACAGTAGTCCCCGTTGTCATGATGATGCGATCACATTACAATACCTGTGTGTAAAAAGTATGACCTGTATACACATTACAGTAGGTCCCGTTGAAATGTTTGAGCTGAAACACATTCAGTATTCCCTGTTGTACATGTATGACCTGTATACACATTACTGTATGCCCTGTGTTTACATTATGAAGCTGTGACACAATTACGTATGTCCCCTTAGTACATTATACGTCGGACAATTTACATATTCCCTTGTGTTTGTTTGACGCTGATACACTATTACATAGTCTGTGGTAATGTATGACGCGTATACACATTACAGTTATCCGTGTGTACATGAGACCGCTTACACATTACAGTATATCGTGTGTACATGTATGACGCTGTATACACTATAACAGTAATCCGTGTGTACATGTAGACGCTGTATACACAAATTTAATATTCCCGGGTACTGTATGAGCTGTATACACTATTAAGTAAAATCTCTGTGTGACATGTATGACGCTGTGTACACTATTCAGATGTCCCGATTGTAACAGTATGACGCTGTGTACACATTACAGATTCCCCTGTATGTACAAGAAACCCTGTAAACACTATTACAGTATGCCGTGTACAAAGTATACCTGTATACACAAATTTAAGTATTCCGTGGTACATTTATGACGCGTAAACACATTACAGTAATCCGGGTACATTATGACCCTTATACACATTACAGTATTCCCGGGGGTACATGTATGCCCTGTTTACACATTACATATGTCCCGTGTACATGAAGACGCTTGACCTATTACAGTATTCCCTTTTTACAAGTATGATGCGTATACACTATTACAGTTCCCGGTTTGTACAGTATGACGCTGTATACACATTACATAAGTCCCGGTGTGTATATTATGATGCTGTAACACTATTACAGAATGTCCCGTGTGTACATGTATGACGCTTTATCACTATTACAGTATGTCCCCCGTGTTAAAATTATGCGCTGTTGACCATTACAGTATGTCCCTGTAGCATATGATGACGCTAAATAAACTATTACAGTAATACCGTTTACATTATGACGCTGTAAACACAACAACGTAGTTATTGGTGTACTGTTTTGACCTGTATACCCTATTACAGTAGTCCCTTGTGTACATTATGAAGCTGTAAACACTATTACAGTAAGACCCTTGTGTCATGATGACGCGTATACACAATTACTAATGTCCCCCCGGGGGTACATGTATTTACGCTGTATACACATTTCTATCCCGGTGTATTGATGAGCGTATACACATTACAAATATGTCCCTTTTTTTGTACATGTAGACCGTAAACAAATTTTTCATATTCCCTGTTGTACAGTATGAGCTGTTACATATTACATAATTTCCCCGTTGTATGATACGCATATAAACATTACAGTATCCCCTGTGTTAATGTATGACGCCTATACACAACAATTTTTTAAGTGTGACATGTTTGACCTTATACACATTTCATATGCCCCGGTGTACATTATGAAAACGTTAAAACTATTCTATACCCCCGTTGAAGTATACGCTTATACACTATTAAGTATTTTCCCCCCAGTTAAAGATGACCTGTATACCTATTACGTAATCCCTGTGTAAATGAACCTTTTACACAACAAGTCCTGTGTTACATGTATGACGTTAACAATTTCTATGTCCCCTTGTGTAATGAAATCGAAAATTTTTTACAGTAAGTCCCTGTTGAGAAAAAAAGCTTTTTACACTATACAGTAGCCCCTTTTGGTACATTAGATGCTGATACATTATTAACAGTATGCCCTGGTGCATGTATGACGCTAATACACTTTTACATTGTCCCTGGTGTACATGATGCGCGATACACTATTACAGTATTCCCTTTTGTGTATAGTATAAAGCGTAACCTATTAAGAAAGTCCCTTTTATTTATAAGTTTTATACACATTCAGAAAGCCCGTGAACATTATGATGCGATCAAAATTACAGTTTTCCCCGTGTGACATTTATGACGCTTATACACTATACAGACCCCTGGGTATATCATAATACAACTAAAACCAAACCCATTGAAAAAGGTTTTCCAAACAGGGGTAAGACAAATACAAAATCTCTTTTATTAAAAAATTTTTAAAAATCGTACAAAAAAGAAATGCAAATCACACATAAAAAAGGGAACGTATTTACCCAAGTGACAGACAACACAGCCATATGGTTTAAAAATATGCGAGGGTACCCCATATTTATGGCAGACAAAGGGGGAAAAAAAACAGCTTTGAAACATATTTTCCCCAAAGGGGTAACAATTAAAGTGCCCAAAAACCCCAACAAACCCCCACCATACCAAAAAAAGAATTCAAACAGCAAAAATCATAAACAACCCCGTGGCGGTGTCTGCCCTACGTCCCCCTCCCCGCGCCGTTTTGCTTGCTTCCTCGGGAGCGTGTCAGGGGAGGGGGGTATCCGGTTTAAAAAGAGGCAGATCCCACACCATTTTTTCCCTCAAAAAACCACACCTTGTGTAAAAAGCGGACCTAAAAACGAATTCAAAAAAAAAAAGGTCCTGTAGGGAAATTAAAATAAGCAAAAACGGCGCTTCGTCAATCACAACTGTCGCCAATAAGAAATATCCCAGCGGGCACGGGAACAGAAATGCAGGTCCTTCTACGAAGACATATCGCTCCCCAACCCCATAGACCGCCCATATCTCTCGACCCCATTTTCCAGCGCAACCCCTGCATATAAAAATAATTTTTTCCTATGAAAAAACCTTTAGCGAATACCGGCAACCAAAAGTAAGGGGAAAAAAGAACAGACATAAGAAAAAAAACATAATAATGTATGTAATGAAAAAAATATAATAAAAAATATATGAAAAATATGTGAACTAACTTCAATGATAATTTATGAATCTTAATACAAAATAAAAATATTTTTCCCGGGAAAAATAAAATTAAAGATGCTGTAAAATAAATGAAAAAATGCCAATATTAAAAATATAATACATAAATTAGACCGTCCTAACAATTCTACACCAATGAAAATACAACACTAATATTTACGTTTCATTCTATTAGCGCCCGCTTAACACACAGTGTGGGCTGTATTGGGGGCAACCAAGGTGTAGGGACTGCCTTTTTTTTAAACCGGAAGCCCCCCCCCGACACCTCCCGAGAAGCAACGAAACGCGCGTGGGGGCGGGGGACTCCGAGGGGCAACACCACCACATGGAAAAATTTTTATAGATTTTTGCTTTTTAAATTCCTTCATATGATATGGAAAGGGGGGTTTGTATGGCCTTTGGTCACTTTAATTGTTCACCTCTTTGGGTGACACATATTTTTGCAATGCTTTTATTTTTCCCCATTAGTCTGCCATCACATAGGGTACAATACATACTTTAATCACTATATGCGTGTTATCTGTCACTAGGGAAAAATCTTCCCTTTTAAGGTACGCATTTCTTTATTACGTTTTTTAAAAAAATTTTTCAATAAAAGAGATTTTGTATTTTCTTACCACTGTTTGGAAACCCATTCTTTCAAGGGGTTTGGGTTTCTATTGTTTTAAAATTTTAGTCTGTGGTATAAATTTCCTTTAAGGAAGTAATTAAATTTGGGGGCAATTTTGTGTTTTATTATTGATCACTGTTTTTAAAAAACAGAGCCCTGGAAATGGGATTTTAAAAAAGCAAAGAGAATTCTTGGAAAGCAAAGCAAAAAATTTTTTTCAAGAGGGGGATCGCATTTAAAAATGCTGCAATTTGGCTATCAGAGAATGTCAAAATATAAGAAACACCCAAAAAAAGATTAAAATTTGGGGGACCAAGTGACATTGGAGAACTATTTAGCAGAAAATCGTTCCTGGGGGTTTGAGAATTAAATGTTTCCCCCACTTTTTTTTTGGGGATGAGCCCCTTGATTAATGGGTGGATCAAGGCCCCAACCCTTTTGTTCCATTGATTTTTTAAAATACTTTATTGAGAAGAATAATAGTCATTGAAATTAAGAAACGAAAATTGAAGTGTTCAAAAATATTACAGCAGATATGATGGAAAAAGTTTCAGAGGCCCATAAATTTTCCAGGGATAAAGAGGGAAAAAGGGAAAACACTTTTAGTTTGAACAAAAAAAAAATTTATGAAAGATTTGGGTGACTATGAATCAAAAAAAATTTTCCTTGGCAAAGAAAAAAAAAACCAAAGAAAAAAAATTGTAAAGGAGTTATCTGGGAAAAACCCAAATAATTTTGAAGGGGGGATCTATACGAAGGGAAGCATGGCCTAGGACTAGGGGAGTTTCCTTTAAAAAAACACTTTTGGGAGAAAGATTGAAAAGATTCTGTCAAGGGAATTAATTTTTTCATCACATGTTTTTGCGAACTCAAAAAACATTGCAAAAGGGTTTTACCTTTTCCCTTCATCAATTTTAACCATTTTCCCTTCAAAATTGCAACTTTTTTTGAGAAAAATTGGGGTTTGAGAAAATTTTTACCACAAGACTATGACGAGAATCTCCAATCGTGGGAACTACAAACTTTTTGGGAAATTTTTAATCACACGGAGGAAAATGCAACTTTATAATAAAAGGGGTTTCCTATTTAATTAATTAATAAATCAAAAAAATTTCCCACCTCTAAATTCTGTCCCTGCAGGGATCTTTTCACTAAAATGGTTTTACTTATATTGAAAAATGAAAAAATCTAGGAATGGGGTTCTAATCAATCTGAGGGGGAAGAGGCACTTGACAACTGAAGATTTGGGAGTGTTTTCTTCAAATGGCCGAAAAGGGAGTAATATGTCAAAGGCCCCCAAATTTCCATGTACAGGCCCAAGCAAAAACTGCTAATACACGGCAGAAAAAAAAATTCTAACAAAAACCCCCTTTTAAGGAAAAATTGAACTAGTTGATTTTTTGGGCCCGTTTTTGAAGACAACATCTTTCCCAAAAAACTTCTTTTTTGAAAAAAAAAAGGTTATCCTAGACGGCCTTTTTCTACCCCCCAAAGGTTCAAAGGGTCCTCCCAAACCCCCCGAAGGCCAATTATTTCTCCCAGAAGGCCTTTTAAAAACAACTGTGATATTGTTAAACCCTTTTTTTAAACCGGTAAACATTACCCTCTACACAAAGATCCCACAGCAGCATAGGGCACTGGGGATATTTGTTGACTAGATATGGTTTTGGCACAGCGGCGTGAGCATTTAAAACTTTCCAACGAACATTTAAGGGTTGGGCTCAGTAAAGAATATCTGAGTCATGCAAAAAACAATTTACATCATTCATTTGATCTTGTTGAGATTAAATTTTGACCAAAATGTTTTTTTTTTTAATGGAAAATTTTTACAACAAAGAGGCACAGCAAGGGGGCCAGTGCCCCCTCCTATGCTAAACCTTTTCAGGGGCTGGGATGGCCATTTTCAGGGGGAATGCATCCCCAAAATAGATCGGGGCCCCCCAAATTGGATCCGCAAAAAAGATGACATATTTTTCACGGGAGGGGCCAACGTGGACCTGGAAATGTTTTTTGATTTTACCTCAACATCAACAAACCAAAACAAGTTGACCTATAAATTTTGGTAAAAAGTTATTTTTTAGATCTATCTATTACTGTTCCCCCCAATGGCGTTTTCCACCCTAATTTTTCCGGGAAACCCCCGACTAATCATACCCCCATGCTTCGCACTCATCCCCCAAGTCAAAAAATTCAAGGAAAACCAATTGGCAAACCAAGTTAAAAAGAATATGCCAAGGAAACCCAATCAAAAAACAGTCTAAAACTTTATAAAACGGTTTCCCGGACCAGGTAGGGCCCTCGACTAACAAAAGGGGATAAAAAGGGGGGGGGAGAAAATAGAATCAGTTGCACATGAAAGAGATTTTTTTCCCTTCAGGAAAGAAGACAATCAGATAAATTCATTTCCCCTTACAATGCAATGGTCAGAGAAAAAAGGGAATTGGGAGAAACACCGGAAAATTCTCTTTACGACCCATTTTTAAAACAATGCTACCTGAATTCCCCGCCTTTGTTGCAAAAAAACTCCCAATTTGCGGGGTTTTACCCCCACAAGATGATCCCAAAGAAGGAAAAGGAAGAAAACAACGAACAAAAGGGTTTTTTCCTTGTGTTTTGCAAAAGGGGGGGCCAACATGAAAAGAACCTGTTTTA